>SIJG01000176.1:33610-168593 GCA_023374025.1 Heterodera schachtii
AAGGGGAATAGGCAAAAGATAAATTAACAAAACAATTCATAGGAAGAGAGAGGCTCAATAAAAAAATGAAGAGAAATACATTTTCGAATTTTCTTGAAAAAGCATTGAACTCGAAAAACATGGAAAATTTTTTTTTAATAAAAATCCCTTTTAAATTAATGCCCATTTCCGGTTTTTGCCCATTTTGTTAAGCCTTTCCCCGTGGCAAGAATGTTAAGCGGTGGGTGCTGGTGAGAGGATTGGGGATATCCCCCCCCCCCCCTCTCCAACCACGAGATATAATCTTGTCAAGATCAATTTTGCTCGGAATTTTTATTTTTTGATTAAAGCCTTTTGCCAATTAGATAAGCGGCTCTAAGGCATTGGCAATTTAAAAAAAAATAGAATGTGTGTGTAAGAAGTGCCAAACTGGAACAGAAGAGAATGAATTGGATTGAGAAGGAAAGCTAAGCCATCCGGGATTTTATGGTTTTATGAATGAGAAGCAGATTGAGAAAACTCTACTAAAATTCAAGTTGTTTTGAAAATTTTAAAATCATACCTTTTAAAAAAAGTTTAAATACGATGCAATTACGGCTTTTATCGTCGATTTTAAAGCGACAGAAAAACGATAATGATATCTATTCACGAAATCTTGGGCAGTAACTGTTCTAAATGATTAAGTAGGCAAACGGAAACCTAAAAACAGCTGAAGTCCAATAAGCGCAGCTTTAAAATTTCAAAATATTAAAATCAAATAAAAAAATAAAAAGGAAAAATAAATAAAATTCATTGGGTTGTTTTTGTAAAGCCGATTTTCGTCATATTATTTTTACTTTAGTAAACGGAGCTTAACAGTGCATTAATCCATTCATAAATTGGTATAAATTAAAGTAAATTTAGTAAAAAAAAAACAGATTAAAAAAAAAGTCAGAAGCCATAAAATTCGCTATTTTGGCAAACGAAAACCGTCTCAGTTTCAAAAAAAAATTTTTATGGCATAATGCATACGGTAATTGTGGGCGCGGGACAGTGGGCGGCAGGCATAAAAGAGTATTTGGGCGGGAGGGGGGCAACTGAATTAGGGGACGCGACGGCGGCGACAACGGGCGATGAGACGGGGCGAGTGAAGTGGCTGCGGCGCCAGGCGGACGGGCCCAGCTATTTTGCGGGGATGGGCGCGGGGCAGGGAGCATTAATCGGTCGCAAATCGCATCAATGGCGTCGCGGCGGCGGGCCGCCCCTCCCCTGCGGGGCCAAACGCCAAATTTTCTAGGGCGAATGAATGAATGAATTGATCAGTGAATAATGAATGAATAATGGTTGAGTGACTAGTGATTGGATGGCGCTGACGACGGGAGCTCAGTGATCAGCAGAAAGCAGCCCAATTGAATGACTCTGACTGAGTGATCTGATCAGTCAAACAAAAAAATCGGTGGGTGATTTAGCGATTGGGTGCGGGGGGGGGGGCATTATCGCTTAACTCCTCCTCCACCACCACATGGGCGGAAATCCAAATCCCATCTGAATGACTCTGTGAATGAATGAATGGGATTGGCTGGGGCGATTGGGGAGCGAATTTGTCCCTCCGGGCGGCAGGGAAGCGGCGGCGGCGGAGGGGGGAGGATTTTCGGGGGAGGTAATCCGCGCGACTCACCGGACACCACAGAGCTCCCACCAAATGGCAAAAGGAGCGGGGAGGGGGGCGGGAAAGAGGGGATAAGCCGAAGTGCTTGCGGACCCAACTAAGTTTACGATGTATTTATTTGTTTGATTTGTGCTGCTTGCCCCCTTTTCGACGGCGGATTGGGGGCTAAACACCTAAGAGGATGTGGAAGGTGTTGTTGTTGGAAGACTTAATGACTAAGCTATATGTATTGGGGGATTGGATTATGCATTTTGCACCCACTCTCTCCCAACCCCTGCCCTCCAGCGACGTCCTCTTTTTTATACCGTCGCCTCCCGGTAGGGATTGGCGCTTTGTATTTTTCAAGAGGCATTGGCGGTACAGTGCCCGGGAGCGGAAGCTACACAAATCTGCACCAGCTGATTCCGTACTAAATAATTCTTGAAAATTGAGTTGGTACTGAGGTGTTAGCGTGAGTTTCCGTTTCCATCCTTATTTACGGTATTTGACTCAGTGGCACTAATGGTTGTTCATCGGCTGTTAGTTCTTGGCATAATGCCAAGAAGTTCCCATTGATATCGCAAACAGTCTAGTATTTGACCCAATCCGGCACTGAGTTATTTATTCGGTACTTTCCTGTTTTGAAGGCGCACCCCATTTGGTACTTGTGCAGTTTACACCACATAAAATTTTTTTCGTTTTTAATAATAAAAAATTGTTTTATTGGGTACTCGTAGTCTCTGATCATTAATATGACATCCATTTCGGCAAATTTCGAACCCCTGACCCGAATTGGAACAAAAATCAAAAATTCATTTTTCACCAAAATCCACCTTTATTGTCCAAAATCGATTCAAATATACCGAATGGAATTGAAAATAGGGATTTACGGGCTGGTTGTCATATCTGTGATCAGCGGACCCCGAATAAAATTGTTGCTTTATGCCTCCAAAATAAGTCTGATCATATTTAACGCTCTCTGTTGCTTTTTTAAAAAATGGGGTGCGCCTTCATAACAGGAAAGTACCATTCATTCAAGCATCCCATTTTGGTTATACCAAAATTTTATCAACTGATCCCGCCAATGGCTCGGACCATTTCCAGTACTCAAAGCGGGCACAGACCATCCCGGTACTCAAACCGCAGAAAAGCCCCATCCTCATGCCGACGGTGCTCAATCGACCCATTCAATCTCTTTGGTGTACTCAATATTTCAGAGTTCAACTGTTTTACTCACGCCCGGTACTCAAATCGCACCGTGACTCCTCACTTAAACTGATGGCGCTGAGCCATCCGCCCATTCGGTAGCAATTTTCTAGCAGGTGCTCTCTCTATGAGGTGGGGGTGGTGTTTTGTATATTTGTCCATCAGCTTGTTGGCCCCACCCAACAAGCCAATCCCCCCGGAGGTAAGAAGGTAAGAAGAAGCATTGGCTGTGCTGGTGCTGAAGTGTTGGCGGTGGTGGGAGACGGATTCGCGCCTCCCGAAGTGTGATTATCCCCCGGGGGACGACGGGGAAAGGGGGGGGGGGAGAGAGTTGGTGGGCCCCTATTGTTTGCCCATGTTGTACACACACACATTTTGTGATGATGGTGGTGGGGTGCCTTAAGAGAATTAATGGACTTGGGCCTTAAACAAAAAAAAGCTTTTTTTTGTTCCCAAGGATTTTTTTAGGGGAGAAGGATATAAGGAAAAAGGTGTTAAAAGTTTTTTTGTTTGTTTTCAATGTTTAATTAATGGAAGGAATGGTGGATTGGATGAATAAATGTGCTGCTACAGTGCCATTCATTCATTGTCCAAGCAAATAATTTTGGCACAAAAAACCTTTTTGGAGAATTAATACAATAACAATAAAAGAAAATCAATTAATCATAAAATAAATAAAATTGTTTAGAAATATAAATTTTTTTAGTTAAAATATTTGATTTTAATAAGAAAATTTGGTAAAAATGCATTTACAAAAATTATATAAGCTAATTCGGTTGCCTGACGTTTAATTTAGAAGGTTTAATTTAAATTATTTTTTATTCATCTTAGTAAATAATTATTTGAACAAACTTTTTCATTGGAAAAAGATTAAAAAATTTAATTTAAAAATTTTTTAGAAATATAAAAACATTTTTGGCACGAAACATACTTATGGATTTGCATTCGAAAGTTAATGTAGAGGGTGCAGAAGTGCCATGCCAAAATGAAAAAGCGAAAATCGGTTTTGAATATTTTGGCACGAAAACAATGGACACTCGAAAGAGGAGGGCAAGATGAATACTGTAACCCACAAAAAAAAAACAGGGAAAACCAAGTCCAAAGTATTCATTAATTCTCGAAGATTTTGACTTAATGGAAGTTATTGTTTCGAGAGTTTAATGGAAAATATTATAAAATGAAAAACTTATTAGAAATTGGCCAAAAAATGAAATTGAATAAAAAAGAAAAAACAATTTCAATCAATTGAGATTTTGTTAAAAAAAAATCATATTTTTAGAAAATAATTCTGCTATTTTAGGAACTCGCATTTATTAATTATTAATAATCTTATTTTTATAAAATTGTTTTTTTGGGAATTCCATTTATCAAATTTTAAATTAATTAAAAATTTGAGTGCCAATTTTGATGAATGTTTAATTTATATGAAAAAATCCAATTATTTTGACAAAAACATAATACACAAAAATGAATTAAGAAAGACATGTTTTTATTTAAATAAACCATTAAAAATGATATTAAAAGCCTAAAAATAATTATAAAATTACCTTTTTTAATCAGTCGAAGCGATCAAAAAATTAGGGCTAATCATTTGAGGGGAGCGCGAATTGAGCTGGAAAGAATGGGATTTGCCCCGAATCAAACGGACTAATCTTTCGCAATTTGTACATAAATTGGCGAGATTAAGAAAGAAAAAAAATGTGTACAACAAAGTTGCTGGCTCTGTTTTGTGTGTACGGCTTGAAGAAGTTAGCCTTTTGTGGTGCCCGCCGCTAATGAGGATAAACAAAAGTGGTTTGGGCTAATTAGGGGAATAGATTTAATTAATCTGTTGTGGGAAGAACAAAAAGTGTGATCAGTAAGACCGTTGTAGGAAAAAATAATTGATCAGTTATGACTATTCAATTGCTAGTAACGGGGTTTAATCACCAAATTCCATTTTTGAAATTTCATCGGAAAAAGAAAACGAAAAATTACAAATTTGTCGACTTTTACCAATTCAAATGTCAAAAACGGCGATTGTCAACAGTACTCTGCGACCTTTCTTTACAAAAGAAAACAAACACAATTAAATTTTTAATATAAATTTTATTTGCTTCGAGTCAAAATATAGGTATATCAAAATTAATAAATTAATTTAAAATGATTTAATTTGGGTAAATTATAAAATTGTTTAATTTAGATAAATTATAATTTTAAATAAATAAAATTACCCCGGATTGATCGACGACAAACATGTCTCCTCTGGCAGCTTTTGCGTCAAACTGTCAAGTTTGGTTAACTGATTATTAAAAGTGATCGTTTTGTCTCCATGATGGTCACAATTTTGGAAACGGACACCGATCGGCACATTCACTCCATCCACATAACTGGCACCAAAAAATTGATCATAAGGCTTATTTGTTGGGTCAAAGGTCATTTCAAAGAGAGAAATGGGCGGCACTCCCAACGGATTACAGTCTTTCTAAATGAAAAAAAAATTCAATATGTCTAATAGATATCATAGGAGATTAGCCAACATTTGCGCTTAAAATTAGTTTTGCGGCGCCGCAATTTGCGCCTTCGGATGTGCGGATCAGCGCCGAAATTTTTTGTCGCCTGCTATTTTATTAATACATTTGAGCCGTAGATATTACGGCGCAATTTAAGTACAGTATTGCCGTTTTTTTTACAAACAAAATGCCAAAATAGGCGATGACAAAATAGATTTAGTCAGATTTACCCATCTCGGTTAAATCTTTTTAGAATTGATTGAATGTTTGTCAGATTACCTGAATTATGCCTGGGGTCTTTGGATTTTGATGCCTAAAAAATTTAAGAAATCGGGTGGGATTTCCGGGTTTCTTCCGCAAATGTACCCAACTCAAAGTCATTTGGCGGTCGCATTTGGAAACATTTGGCCAATTGACCAATTGTTTAATCGGTCACCGATTTCGGTTTAATCGGTTACCGATTTCGATCCTGAATACCCAATTCCTTCCCTCGACAGCCCATTCATTCACAGTTGCGCAGGCAATCTACACCCATTTGCGTTATTTATTTTGAAAATTTCTAACAAATATTTATTGAGTTTTATTACTTTTAGTTGTTTTTTGCACGAAAAGGTGAAATGTATTTTTTAAATTTAATTTATAAATCTTTGCTTTACATAGAAATCAGAAAAGTTGACTTAATTATTTGAACAAATATTATATTCAAAAATAAAAAATATATAATTTGCCCTCAAATATTATAAAAATAACGGAAAAGAAAATTACCTTGAAAATTATTTATATATTTAAAATCCAAAAATGGATGAGAAATTGAGATATTTTTATTTGTTGATTCGAAACAACCTTGGTTTTTTTTTTTTTGTAAATTTATGTCTTTTTTTTTAAATTTACCATGGTAAATGAAAAAATAGAATGAAACACAGAGAAGAAATATGTAGATAGAGTGAATGATCGATCACAGATAGAAAGAAAGAGAGACAGACAGTAGAGAAAAAAGGGACAATTCCGGCACAAATGCCAAATGAGTGCCGTCGCCGCTCCCCTTTCCATCGCCCAGTTTTTCTCGCACTCAAAAACAACCCAAATCCAATCCATGGCTTTACGGATTCATGCAAAAGCCGATGTTCACTGCGGTGGCCCCATTACAGTGCACGGTGGCCCGTTTGTCATCAAATGCGAATGCGTACGAAGTGCCGGAAATGTCGGTGAACGCGTCGTATGCTTGTGTCTGCTCCGGTGTCCATCCGCTTTTTCCTGGGCCACAAACGTTTGACCCCGAAAATTCTTTCTGGCAGCACACATTCGGCGCGTTATAAAATCCGCACACACTTTTCACTTTTGTTTGCTGTGAAGAAAAAAAATACAGTAGTGGTGATAACCAAAAAAGTGATGAAAATAACGACGAAAAACAAATTATTTTTTAAAATAAAATTACCGTATTATCTCTAATTAGCCCACCGTTCTCAATCAGGACAATCTGATAAATCAGGACAGATACGCACCCTGTATTAAAATCGAAATTTCCGTTTCAAAAATTTCCTTACATAAAATTTTTTTTTGAAACTTTGTCTAAAATATTGTAAAAATTTCAACGTAAAATTTAAAGAAAGTATTGCAATTTTTTGTCGATATTTTAGAAAAAAAAAAACAGCATCACAGCAAAAAACCAGGAAATTCGAATTGAAATTTTCCGCCAAAAACTTTTGTTTCAAAACTTCCCCCTCTTTCAAATCACATTTTTGCCTGTTTTTCTGGGTCCCATTTGGTCGGTTGACAAGTGTCCGCAGTACCGTAGGAGAGTCGACAGCACACGTCGGCACTATCGAAAGTGCCGCATAAACTCTTGATTTGGGTTTTCTTAAAAAAAGAAGTTTAAAATTATATAGAAAGTTATGGAGTTGGGATTACACCAGTCCGGGTACCCGACTGGGTTCAGACCCAGATACCCGGCCTAATTTTTATTTAATTCTATTTGCTTCGAGTCAAATATAGGTATATCAAATTAATAAATTAATTTAAAATGATTTAATTTGGGTAAATTATAAAATTGTTTAATTTAGATAAATTATAATTTTAAATAAAAAAAATTAGCCCGAATAGATCGACGACAAACATGTCTCGGCTGGCAGCTTTTGCGTCAAAGTGTCAAGTTTGGGTACCTGATTATTAAAAATGATCGTTTTGTCTCCATACTGGTCACAATTTTGCATACAGACACAGATCGGCACATTCACTCCGTCCACATAGCTGGCATCAAAAAATTGATCATTAGGCTTATTTGTGGGGTCAAAGGTCATTTCAAAGAGAGAAATGGGCGGCACGCCTAACGGATTACAGTCTTTCTAAATGAAAAAAAAATTCAATATATCTAATAGATATCATAAGAGATTAGCCAACATTTCGCTTAAAATTAGTTTTGCGGAGCCGCAATTTGCGCCTTCGGAATGTGCGGATCAGCGCCGAAATTTTTAGTCGCCAGCTATTTTATTAATACATTTGAGCCGCAGATATTACGGCACAATTTAAGTACAGTATTGCCGTTTTTTACAAAGAAAATGCCAAAATAGGCGATGACAAAATAGATTTAGTCAGATTTACCCTTCTCGGTTAAATCTTTTTAGAATTGATGGAATGTTTGTCAGATTACCCGAATTATCCCAGGGGACTTTGGATTTTGATGCCTAAAAAATTTAAGAAATCGGATCGGATTTCCGGGTTTCTTCCGCAACTGTACCCAACTCAAAGTCATTTGGCAGTCGCATTTGGAAACATTTGGCCAATTGACCAATTGTTTAATCGATCACCGATTTCGGTTTAATCGGTTGCCGATTTCGATCCTGAATACCCAATTCCTTCCCTCGACAGCCCATTCATTCACAGTTGCGCAGGCAATTTACACCCATTTGCGTTATTTATTTTGAAAATTTCTAACAAATATTTATTGAGTTTTATTACTTTTAGTTGTTTTTTGCACGAAAATGTGAAATGTATTTAAGTTTAATTTATAAATCTTTGCTTTACATAGAAATCAGAAAAGTTGATTTAATTATTTGAACAAATATTATATTCAAAAATAAAAAATTTATAATTTGCCCTCAAATTTTATAAAAATAACGGAAAAGAAAATTATCTTGAAATTATTTAGTATATTAAAAATCCAAAAATGGATAAGAAATTGAGATATTTTTATTTCTTGATTCGCAACAACCTTGATTAATTTTTTTTTGTAAATTTATGTCTTTTTTTTTAAAATTTACCATGATAAACTGAAAAATTGAAAATAATTAAAGAATGAAACATAGAGAAATATGTAGATAGAGTGAATGATCACAGATAGAAAGAAAGAGAGACAGACAGACAGACAGTAGAGAAAAAAGGGACAATTCCGGCACAAATGCCAAATGAGTGCCGTCGCCGCCCCCCTTTCCATCGCCCAGTTTTTCTCGCACTCAAAAACAACCCAAATCCAATCCATGGCTTTACGGATTCATGCAAAAGCCGATGTTCACTGCGGTGGCCCCATTACAGTGCACGGTGGCCCGTTTGTCATCAAATGCGAATGCGTACGAAGTGCCGGAAATGTCGGTGAACGCGTCGTATGCTTGTGTCTGCTCCGGTGTCCATCCGCTTTTTCCTGGGCCACAAACGGTTGACCCCGAAAATTCTTTCTGGCAGCACACATTCGGCGCGTTATAAAATCCGCACACACTTTTCACTTTTGTTTGCTGTGAAGAAAAAAAATACAGTAGTGGTGATAACCAAAAAAGTGATGAAAATAACGACGAAAAACAAATTATTTTTTAAAATAAAATTACCGTATTATCTCTAATTAGCCCACCGTTCTCCATTTATTCGCCCGTATCTAATTATTCCCCCCCCCCCCCCACTTTCAGAGGTGATTGAAAAATAATCTCCTAGGGAGGATAATTAGAAATATACGGTAAAACCAGGGCTCCCAGATCTGAGGCTTTAGCCTCATTTTGTGGTTTTTTGATATGTCAATGAGGCTAAATTTTAAAAATGAGACTTTTTGTGGTTTTTTGAGAAATTTTGAGGATTTTTGAGGCTTTTGGGGGAAAAACGAAAATCTCACTTTCCAAAAAAATTTGTTAAATTTTTCATAAAAACCAGAAAATAACCAATTTTTTTCCAAAATTCACAAAGATAAGTCTTTTTTCAATGAAATTCTGCTAAAAATATGGTGAAAATTCTTAATTTTTCCCCGGCGGCGCCTATCGGCACCGCCCGACCCTAAAATCCTTTATTTATTAAAAATTTGCTCAAAATCGCAAAATTTGGTCATTTTTGTGGACAAATCTGTTAACAAATAGTATTAAAAATTAAAAATTTTTGCCGGCGGCGCCTATCGGCACCGCCGGACCCCCTGTTCCCCAAAAGTTTTTTGGAAAAAGCGCCACAAAAAAATCGACTTAAGTTTTTCCTGCTTAGAATTTCACAAAATGCTTATTTCTAATAAAAAATTGCTCAAATGATCTTGGACAATCAAAAATATAACATTTGAACATTTTAAGCGTGTTTTGAATAAATTTGTAAAAATGAGGTTTTTTGACTCAAAATGTATACCAAATGAGGCTTTTGAAAATTTTAATCTGGGAGCCCTGGGTAAAACAATAACTTTTTCTTTTCAAGGGAATATGAAAAACATTTTTAACAGATGATTATCACCAGTGGTAAGTGATAATGGGCGTTAGTTATTTTAAAAAAACCCATTTAAATAAAAAAATTTGTTTTAATTTTTTGTTAACTATAAAAAAATTATAGCCAAAAAAGTTCGAAACAGAAGGTTTTTGAGTTCTTTTAGTCATAGGGACTATCGAATGATAAGACGAATATTTTGTTTTAATTTTTGGCAAATATTTTGGGCTTTTTAGAAAATATTTCGGGAGATTTTTTGTCAAATATATTTTTACATATTTTAGCGTTTTTTTTTTTCTTTCATAAGTCACTTTTCAAAAATAGAATTTTTGCAATAGAAACCTAACGAAATTCAGGCTTTGATTCACCAAAAACATTTAATATTAAAAATTACATTATTATTTTTAGTTATAAAAAAATGATTTTAATTCTTTTAGCTATTAAAAAGGGTTTCCACTATTATCTGTGCCATTTATGGCCATTTTATATTATATCACATACGCCAGATGCGTTGTCCTTTTCAGCCATTTGTGGAAACATTTGCCGCAATTTGTCCACCGCCTTTTGGTCAAATGTGACCGTCTGATCCTGTCCCGACTGACAGTTTTTAACACGGACACCGATCGGATCACTAATTCCGTCCACGTAGCTAACATCCATAAACTGATTGCCATCGGGATTAAAAGTCATCTCAAACAGCGACACAGGTGGCTGTGCCGCTACACATGAGTCCTTAAATACAGTACAAAAATGGATGTCTTAATTTTATTTTTGCCAAAATTTTAAAAAATTGCTTACGAATCATTTAATTGTCCTAAGTGTTCTCTATAAGTAGTATCCTGCAAAATTTCAAAAAAAATTCGTCAGGTTTTAAAAAAATTCTAACCAAAAGAAGCAATGTTCTGTGTGATGCCGACGCCGACAAGCGTCGCTGGAGGAAAATTTTGAATTTTTTGATAACGAATTTTTTGTTTACAGAATTTAAACGCTTCTTAATTTCTTATATTTTTAAATTTCCCGCACCTGTATACTGTATGTGTTCTATCTGTACAATACAGTCGGTGCTGGGCCGAGTATATTAAATAAAATCCCGTATTCAGAATCGAATGTTTTTTTTGATTTACAGCTCTCTACGATAAATTTATTCTTCTATCTTGTATTTAAAATGTACAAATTTATGGTATCCATTTTGCCGCACTCGTATACTGTATGTGTTCTACCTGTACAGCACAGTCCGTGCTGGCCCATACTCGTCCCGATGTAATCACGGGTTGTGCACATACAGATACTTGTTGGTTAGCCGGAACGGGTGTTGTTGCTGGGGGATAATTATTGCACGCTGCAGTCACAAACAATGGATAATTGCATGCGTTCATGTAATTAAATAGCACATATCCCGACGGACATACTGTAAAATTTGTTGAGAAAATCCAATTTAATCGGGAGCAGCAGAGGGTGAACGAAGCTCGGCTTAGCTCTCGAAGCCGCAGCCGAGGGCAAAGCCCAAATTTTATTCGAACTTTGAAGTTCGAAGCAAAAAAAAAAACGAAATTTTCGAAGCCGAAATTTTTCAAAAATTTAGGTTGTGATTTTACTATATTTCACCCAAAAAATGTGAAAATTTTGCTATTTGAGCCTATTTTTTAAGAAAATTAGGAGTTTTAGACGCATCTGTCGAAAAATTAGGCAGTTTTGGCCATATTTATCTAAAATTTGAATTGATTTGAAAAAATATGCATGGTCAAAAAAGTTTTCCGTTAAATTGGCCCTGTCGGAAATATGTTTTCAAGACTTTTGATAGAAACTATATTTTAAAAATTCGGCGCCTAAACCTGCTAAAGTTGCAAAATCATTGAAAAAAAAAATTAAATTTTATTTAATCTCATACATACATATTATAGATTTATGTGCAAAGATAAAAAATAAATCCGTTTTTTTTTATAAATTTTTATATTTTTACCTGGCTCTTGCTGCAACAATTTTCGCCCACGAAAACTTTCGCCAGTTTCATTAATTTGGGTTACAGTGTTTTTGTGAATGTTTTCAGCTGGCAATTTTTGGAGCTGATCAATTTGATCAGCACTGATCACTAATTCTGTGTCACAATATGAATGATCATCATCATCACCATCCGTTTCACATTCACTGATATTCTAACAAAAAAATAATAATAATTATAACTTTCTAATTATAAAGTAAAAAAAATTATTTAAATCACAAAGGTCCCGATTTTCGACACTTATTTTACCCTCTATTCGTGAGTGTCGGAAAATTCATTTAAAAAATGAAAAATTTGTATTAAAATTGCCCTAAATTAGGAGAATTTGGATATATATGCCTATATAAATTTATTTTATTTTTGAAAATTATAAAAAAATATTTTAATTAAATGAATGAAATATTCCAACTTGATGGCCCAATTGTTGAATTGTTTCGTTGCCACCGTCCAAATTGGCCCAAATCGACACATTCGGCATGTTCTTATTCATCGCGATTTGTTCAACAATGAATTCACACTTTTGCCCAATAATGCCATTGCCCATGGGTTGGCATGACACAAATTGTTGTTCGATTGGCACAGAATGATTGTCATAGCCTTTATTGGAGTGATTTTTAAATAATTTTGCATTTGAAAAATGATTAAAAATGCTTACGGAGCATCACATTTGTTGGCATTTGTGGCACGAACAAACTGATCAGCATAAACACATAAAACCTTGAATTATAATTTATGGCTTTTTTTAATAATTAATCCAAACCCAAAAAATTAGAAATAATTTTCGAAAAAGTACATGATTTAAATTATCCTAAATTTCCGTCCACTTACATTGCCATTCCTAATTTGCTTTTCTTTTCACCCAATTTTTTGCTTTTCACTCCGCTCTTACGCTTTTGTTGCAATTTCACTTTGCTTCCAACTTTCACACCTTTTTTATTCGCTGTTTTTGTTGATTGATGTTGTTGATTTCCTAAATTAAAAATAATTTATGAATAAATATATTTAATTTCCGAAGGCTTTACCTTCCGTCGATGGGTTAAGCCTGAGATTGTTAAGCGAATGGGCGGCATTCGTCACCAGGTTGATGCTTGGATTTTGTTGCTGAATTGGTGGCCCACCACCATTAGTCATCGAAAGCGAATTTGTTCCACCACGGCCCATTACGCCAACTAAATTTAAAATAATTCAAAAATTTAAATACTTAATTTAAAAAAAGCTAACCATTTATTAAGTTGGCGAACAAGACAAGCGGTAGAACGGAAGCGAAAAGTTGTCCAATCATTTCTATTTTAGTTCAAATTGTATCTAATTTGATGAAAAGTCAATCATTTTAGATTTCAGAATATTAATACAGAGATTTTTTTTTTTAAATCCCGTTTTCGAGGCCTCATAAAATCCCCCGGGTTTTCGGTTTTTTGAAACTTAACGAAAAAAGAATTTTTCATCAAATCATATTGATGGTCTTTTAAATAACGACTCCGCCCCTTTGGGATGATTCCTTGTCAAAGGCGTAAATCTAAATCTCGATTCTGGTCGGAAATTCGGGATTTTCCCGGATTAGTCCCAATTTAATTAGTACTTTTTATTTTATTTTAGGAGCAATTTACTAATAAACATATAGGGATGAGATTCTTTGAAACGAAAAAAAATATACAAAATCTAAGCGTTTAATTTAAAACCATTCATTTAGGAAGCATAGTAAGCAATACGATAGAGATTTATTTAATTTATTATGAATAAAAATTTTTAAAAAATAATATAAATAAAGAATTGAATGAAAAGCATAGCTTTCCGTGCTATTTATAGCCAAAAAAGGCCATATGCGTGCGTGTTTGTCAGCATGACATTTTCCATTACCCTGCTAGTTTTTCATTTGCAATTACGCCAAATTTGGCATTTTATGAGCAATTGACAATAAGTAGGCATTTTGCCAACATTTTGCCAACCATTTATTTCAAATTCTCGCTGGGATATCGTCATAAAGTATAATTTTTGGGAGCATTCTTATTGAAGCGAGAGTATCTGCATGGTGCCCACCTTTTCTTTGTGCCGTTGAATTTGTGCGCAGGAAAGTGCCAATAAATGTGTGATCAATAATTGTACAATTTTTCACAAAAAATGTAAAAGCCATAATATTTAATATGTAATATATGCAAAAATTTTCTGGAAATTCTAAACAAAAATAAAAAACGAAGGTTCGCGGAAAGAAGGCATAAAATTTGGTACTATTGGATGAAGCAAGGCTGGTTCATATTAGAGATCGGAGAAATGGGGACGGAAGGATTTCGAGTCGGGATCCTGGCCAAATATTGGTTCCGATGGTGTCTAGGACGAAGTGACAAAACTACTTAAATTCAATTATTGCTTGAATTTTACTTGCTAAATAATAAATCATAACTTAGCTTAAACTTAATCTAATTAATCAATAATTGTATTAAAAGGTAGCTCTAGGTATCCTCTACTATATTATATTTTTTAAAATCTAGAAAAAATAATAATAACAAAAATTCGTAACGACAAATTACCGAAAAATTTTTACTGAACAATTTTCACCCTAACTTTTTTAAAACTCAAAAAAAATTTTTTTTTTGAAATTTATCAGAATAATAGAGAAATCTTTGGACGATCCAATAAGATAAAGAAAATTAAAATTGATTGTTTCTGAGAATGTTTGAGCTAAGTTATGTTTTATTATTTAGCAAGTAAAATTCAAGCAATAATTGAATTTAAGTAGTTTTGTCACTTCGTCCTAGACACCATCGGAACCAATATTTGGTCGGAATCCCGACTCGAAATCCCTCCGTCACCATTTCTCCGATCTCTAATATGAACCAGCCTTGCTTCATCCAATAGTACCAAATTTTATGCCTTCTTTGCGTCGAACCTTCGTTTTTTATTTTTGTTTAGAATTTCCAGAAAATTTTTGCATATATTACATATTAAATATTATGGCTTTTACATTTTTTTGTGAAAAATTGTACAATTATTGATCACACATTTATTGGCACTTTCCTGCGCACAAATTCAACGGCACAAAGAAAAGGTGGGCACCATGCAGATACTCTCGCTTCAATAAGAATGCTCCCAAAAATTATACTTTATGACCATATCCCAGCGAGAATTTGAAATAAATGGTTGGCAAAATGTTGGCAAAATGTTGGCAAAATGCCTACTTATTGTCAATTGCTCATAAAATGCCAAATTTGGCGTAATTGCAAATAAAAAACTAGCAGGGTAATGGAAAAATCTTTCTGTTAAACACCTTTGGTACCATCGGATTGAGCGAAGCTGATTCCTATTGTAAATTTTTAAATTTTTCCCAAAGCCAAAAACCCAAGGGGATTTTATGAGGCCTCGAAAACGGGATTTTTGCCTGCTGATAAAAAATCTCTGTATAAATTTTTGAATTTTTTTTTTATTTAACTGGCGTAATGGGCCGTGGTGGACCAAATTCACTTTCGACGACCAATGGTGGTGGGCCACCAATTCAAATAATTTTAGGCTCGGTAACTTACATAAATTCGCGCCATTTAGACAAACAAAAAACTTAAAATAAAATTATTTAACAGAACTTGAAATTTTACTGTAGGAACCAATAATGTGCTGTTCCACCCAGGGCTGCAAGCAACTGGATTTGCAATTACGGAAATCCGTAATCCGTAATTACGGCGATTTTCTCAGTTACGGAAATCCGTAATCCGTAATTACGGGGGTCCAAAAACCCCGTCATTTCCCGTAATCCGCAATCCGTAATCCGTAATTTTCAAAAATCAATTTTTTGTCAAAATTTTTGAAAAATTTTTAAATAGTGAATTAATAAAAATCAAAAACAGATTTGGGGATGCCTTTTCTTTATTTTTTTATTTCAATTTTACAAAGAAATTATAATTTTGTGTCTGAAAAAATTCATTCTTTTTGAATATTTAGGGTTCATTTTGGAAAATTTTTGAAAGTCTGATCATTATAATCTGATTATGTATATAGTTATTTCAACATTGATAAGAATGAATAGCCAGAAAAAAATTTTCGGGGGACGGGGAATCCGAAGAACTTTTTTGGCCAAAATTTGTTTAATATTATTTAAAAAATTTCAGCGCTGGAAAGCAAAAACAGAAATTGTAGCCGTTTTTAGCCAAAAGGGACTACGCCCCCGGGAAAATTTTTTTGAAATTTAATGATTTTATTAAGAAAAACAACAAATTTAAAAATAAATCTGCCTAAATTAATCGAAATACAGGTAGCCAGCCCTTTAAATATAAAAATATCTTAGAAGAAATCGTCTCGAAAAATAATCCAAAAGTCAAATTACGGATCAAAATTAAGGAAAAATCCCAAAAATCCGTAACCCGTAATCCGTAACTCCAAAAACCCCGTAATTTCCGTAATCCGCAATCCGTAATTGCGTGCAGCCCTGGTTCCACCACACATTCACTGGTTGCTCAACAAACGCATTACTAATACATTTTACTTCATTGTTTGGCATTTTGTGCCATTAATGGCATCCGTCGCGCTTTTTGTGTGCCGCCCCATTTCCGGCACACTTTTTGTGTGTCCCCAAAATGTCAACAAAAAGTCTCTTTTTGAAAGAGTGCCGCATCGGCACGTCGCGCCGATCAAAAGTTTTTTTTTTCATTTTTTTGTTTCCCGTTTTGCCCCAATATTTACTGTAGCCAATTTTTTGCCTCAGAATATCACCCCCGTGCAAAATAAATGTAAGAAAAATAGCTCAACAAACGCATTAGTCAACTAATACATTTTTCTTCATTCTTTAGCATTTTGTGTCATTAATGGCATCCGTCGCGTTTTGTGTGCTGCCCCATTTGGGCACACTTTTTTTGTGTCTATATGCCATTAAAATTTTCAAAAATTTTCCAGGCGTCGCCTAGCGGCACCGCCGGACGACATTGAACCATTATTTTTTGAAAAATTAAGCCCAAACGGCAAAAAATATGTCATTTTGGCGCATGATTCTACATATTCCTGTTTTTTCGCCCTTCTCCTAAAATTTTGAAAAATAATTCTGAAGAAAAATTTTTTTGACCCGAAGAGCAAAAGAAAAAACCTCCGAACCCATATCGAAATTCAAAATTTTCATGTTTTTATATGATGAAGTCTGTCCATTGTGTTATTTTTGTATGGGTTCAAAAATGGGAGAGAAAAGGAGGATAACAATGCACTATCTCTCTGTGTTACCATTGTTCTTTGCCAGCCAGACATTCTCTGATAATTTACATAATCACTAATTGGTCAAATATTGCATTTAGACGAATAGAGAGAGAAAGGGAGAAAGAAGAGGGACAGAAGGAGCGAGGGACAGAGAGGGGAGAGAGGGACAGAGAGAGGGATAGAAGAGAGGGACAGAGAGAGGGAGAGAAGAGAGTGACTGAGACACTGATGTTCGTATTAATTAAGAAATTAATAATGTTGAAAATTATATGAAATTAATTTCGTTATATGTATAAGCACAATTATCAAAAGGGCACTAAAGATAAGTGACAAAAAAGAGTAAAATGCCAAATGTGCAAAGCCACAAATGTTATTGAATATCGCCGGAATTTAGCAATTATAATTATTTTGAGAAAAGCTGTTTAATACGAATACCATTTTTAATGAAAAACCGGTAATTTTTGGTGAGAAAGCCCGGAAAAATTAACAAACCAACAAAACTATCATCTGTCGTTAGAAGAGAGAAAATAAATATAACTTGTTTATTTGGCTTTTTTAATTAGTTACACACCAGGGATGGCACGGAATTCCGACTCCCGAGAAATTATTGGGCCTCGGAATTCAATTTCCGAAAAATTTTTGACCCTCTGAATTCCGATTTCCGAAAATTTTTGGGGCCTCAGAATGCCATACCTGTTACACACCCACAAAATAAAAAAACGAAAAGAAGTCATATAAAATAATGTTGGCCGGAAAAAATAAAACTTTTGTTGCCAGTGTTTTCACATGTTTTTTTTTCATTATATAAGTAGACAAAGTTTTTGTATTCCTTTTATAAATAAAATATACAAAATATAATATTCCAATATTCCTATTAATCCCCAAAAGAATGTTTGGTAAACCCAGTAAGCAATTATTATTCGGTATGCTTACCGTAATGGTTACTGTAATGCTCAATGTAAGCTCAATGAATAATGCAGATAACAACAACTACAGTAGTAATACAAGTGGAAACTACGGTTTTGACACAAACAGTTACAGTAGCAGTACGATGGAGGGCAATATCAAATTTAATAAAAAAAAAATAATGCAAAATAAAAAATGGTTTAAATTCGCCTAAATTTTATTAATAAAATTATTTGGCAACCGGTGAGACTCAATATCCTTGAATTCAAGATGTCCTTGAAAACGAGCATTCGAAAGAAAACTTTCAAAATGTTATAATTTTTTGCTTTTTTACCAAATTTTTATTAACTTATGGCATTATTGGTGCAAAATCCGTTACTAAATCCATGCCTGCGAAAAATTCAAACAAATTGAATAAAAATTAATCATTTTTCATCGCATATGATAAAATTTTTAAATGCCCTTGAATTTATGGAATTTTCCTCCTTATTGGAAACCGGTAAACCCGTCCTTGGAAAGGGAGTTAGTCCGATCCGAACCCTGACTTATTTACATATTTTGTAATTTAAAAAAATTCGTACATTTATTTGTCATTTTTTAATGCATCTTTATTTCAATATTTTGCGATTTAGCAGAAGCAGCAACTCTACTAATCATTAAGGGTGATGGTCGTTTCGTAAAAACTGCTAAGTTGTAGAAAATAAAAAAATGTAAATTAAATTCGTATCTTGGCTCAATTTTAACCAAATTAATATTTGATATTATCATTCAATAGCTCTATGTGTTATCTATCAGAATATTAATTTTCAAAATTTTTTTAAATAGTATAAAAAAAAGTTATGGTTATTAATTTCCACAAAATCTTAAGTTTGAGTTTTTCTGCCTTAACTTTTTTGAAACCCTGTAATTTTTTTTGAAATTTAAAAAAAAAGATTAAATAGAGTACTTGAAATTCTAAATAGAAAATCTAATCAAATTGCTTCTGAAAAAAAGTTATAAAGCATGAATAGGCTATGTTTTTTGCCATGGTCATGCGATGTATAATTATAAACATTTTAAAATTTTCTAGTCCTAAAATGCAATTGAGCCAAACAATTAATATCATTCCGTAGCTCTATGAATTCTCTATTTATCTTTAAAATTTCAAAAAATTCACTGGGTTTCAAAAAAGTTATGGCCAGAAAAATTCAGACTTAAGATTTTGTGGAATTTAATAACCATAACATTTTTATGCTATTTTAAAAATCTTTGAAAATTAATATTCTGATAGATAACACATAAGCTATTGAATGATACCATGAAATATTAATTTGTTTGAAATTGAGCCAGCTGAAAATAAGAAAAATCTTGGAAATAAGGACATTTCCAGTTTCGAAGATCTGGCCCCTCCAAAAGAGGACAAATCTTTGAAATAAGGACATTTCCAGTTTCGATGCCCCAAGACAATAGGACAAATCTTTGAAATAAGGACATTTCCAGTTTCGAAGATCTGGCCCCTCCAAAAGAGGACAAATCTTTGAAATAAGGACATTTCCAGTTTCGAAGATCTGGCCCCTCCAAAATAGGACAAATCTTTGAAATAAGGACATTTCCAGTTTCGAAGATCTGGCCCCTCCAAAAGAGGACAAATCTTTGAAATAAGGACATTTCCAGTTTCGAAGATCTGGCCCCTCCAAAATAGGACAAATCTTTGAAATAAGGACATTTCCAGTTTCGAAGATCTGGCCCCTCCAAAAGAGGACAAATCTTTGAAATAAGGACATTTCCAGTTTCGAAGATCTGGCCCCTCCAAACGAGGACAAATCTTTGAAATAAGGACATTTCCAGTTTCGAAGATCTGGCCCCTCCAAAATAGGACAAATCTTTGAAATAAGGACATTTCCAGTTTCGAAGATCTGGCCCCTCCAAAAGAGGACAAATCTTTGAAATAAGGACATTTCCAGTTTCGAAGATCTGGCCCCTCCAAAAGAGGACAAATCTTTGAAATAAGGACATTTCCAGTTTCGAAGATCTGGCCCCTCCAAAAGAGGACAAATCTTTGAAATAAGGACATTTCCAGTTTCGAAGATCTGGCCCCTCCAAAATAGGACAAATCTTTGAAATAAGGACATTTCCAGTTTCGAAGATCTGGCCCCTCCAAAAGAGGACAAATCTTTGAAATAAGGACATTTCCAGTTTCGAAGATCTGGCCCCTCCAAACGAGGACAAATCTTTGAAATAAGGACATTTCCAGTTTCGAAGATCTGGCCCCTCCAAAATAGGACAAATCTTTGAAATAAGGACATTTCCAGTTTCGAAGATCTGGCCCCTCCAAAAGAGGACAAATCTTTGAAATAAGGACATTTCCAGTTTCGAAGATCTGGCCCCTCCAAAAGAGGACAAATCTTTGAAATAAGGACATTTCCAGTTTCGAAGATCTGGCCCCTCCAAAAGAGGACAAATCTTTGAAATAAGGACATTTCCAGTTTCGAAGATCTGGCCCCTCCAAAATAGGACAAATCTTTGAAATAAGGACATTTCCAGTTTCGAAGATCTGGCCCCTCCAAAAGAGGACAAATCTTTGAAATAAGGACATTTCCAGTTTCGAAGATCTGGCCCCTCCAAACGAGGACAAATCTTTGAAATAAGGACATTTCCAGTTTCGAAGATCTGGCCCCTCCAAAATAGGACAAATCTTTGAAATAAGGACATTTCCAGTTTCGAAGATCTGGCCCCTCCAAAAGAGGACAAATCTTTGAAATAAGGACATTTCCAGTTTCGAAGATCTGGCCCCTCCAAAAGAGGACAAATCTTTGAAATAAGGACATTTCCAGTTTCGAAGATCTGGCCCCTCCAAAAGAGGACAAATCTTTGAAATAAGGACATTTCCAGTTTCGAAGATCTGGCCCCTCCAAAATAGGACAAATCTTTGAAATAAGGACATTTCCAGTTTCGAAGATCTGGCCCCTCCAAAAGAGGACAAATCTTTGAAATAAGGACACTGGAGCCCTGGTATAAAAGCCTCTCAAACCAGTTAGAAATTCATTTTTTCATGCTTTTTTTTTCAAAAAACTTTATGGGCCGAAATTTGCGGAACAGAAGATTCGCCAACCAAATTTTTAATATTTACATCATAATTTTTGGCACTTAGAAAATTTGAAAAATTTCGGAGTATTAGTGAGTGATGTTAGGGTTATAAATTATATGGACTAAAAAACGCCAAATATGGACAAAAAACTGCCAAAATATATCTTTTAAACCCTAAAAAATTCCAAAAAATGTATTTATATTCAATATTTGCTAATACAGACTTTAAAAATACGCTAAAAACTGCCAAAATGGATTTAACTTTTAAAAATGCCAATTTTTTTATTAAATTCTAGCTTCACAATTGCAAATCAAATACATTCTCAAAATTTTTGTAATAATCTCACTTTTTTAAAATTTCCAAATATTTTTCGCTTTTTTGCATTTTTCTTGTGAAAATTTGCCAAAAATGGCCAAAATATGGACCTAAAAGGCAAAAATGTCGAAATATGGATTTATTCCCGAAAACCCCCAAAAATATGGATTCTTTGGACTTAAAACTTTCACCAAATCAAAAAATTTTAACCCAGAAATGCTATTTTTGAGCCCCTTTCTTCATAGCATAAGCGCAGAAAAAATATGCAAAAGCATACAATTTATAACCCTAGTGATGATGATGAATTTTGCATAAAAATTTGCAATTTCAAAATAAAAATTGTTTAGCCTTTGATCACTGGTCATTTTCGTCGTCTTCCACTACCCCCTCAATATTCTTCACTTTCAATTTTGCTTCATCACACGGGTCCGTCACCAGCAACTGCTTCATCCTGTTGGGATGTTTTACAAGCATCGGATTTTGTACTTTTTGGATGTAAATTGAAAATAAACGGCCGATGACTTTTTCAAGATGTATTTGGTCGTATGGCATTGGCTTAGGCTTAATTTTTTGTCTAAATGTCGTCCATATGCTGACTTTTTCCACCGTGTCATCTCTGCCATAATTACAAATTGCTTGCATGTCTAAATTTTAAAAAAATGATCATTTTTCTGTTTAGGCAATTTTTAATGAAAAAAATGAAATGTTTTTTGATTAATAAATTAAATTTAAAATTTGAAAAGATTTTCTGAAATACACTAAAAAGTAACATGTTAAAAGTTATTTTCAATTTTTTCTTAAAATTTTAATTTTAAAATTCACTGGTTCACCCGTTTATTTTTCAGCCTTTTCTTCTCTGGAATTCAAATTTGCCTTAAAAGTAGGGTTCGAGCCCCGCCCCCGTCACCCCCGCCCCCGCCGGGGGCGGGACAGGTTTTTTGGGCTCACCCCGTCCCCGCCCCCGTGACTCAGACCCCCGCATCCCCCGCCCCCGCGACCTTCACCCCCGCGGGGGCCGGGGGTGAAAATACACCCCTAAGAATGGCATATTAGTGGGATATAAGGCAAAAAGTTATACAATTTTGAATTTTTTTAACCATATTGAGAAATTTTTATGAAATAAAGTAAATTTTGCTTTTATTTTCAAAAGTCTTTCTGATTTGGGGGTAATGCCTTATTTTCATCTAAAAAAAGGAAAATTTCTGAAAAATTTGGCTAAGTTCTAACAAAATTCATATAATTTCTTAAAATTTTCCCCCGGCGGCGCCTATCGGCACCGCCGGCACCCAAAATTCCTATCTTTTTTTCTTAAAAACTAGCCCAAGATCGAAAATTTTGCTTATTTTTTGTACAAAATTTGTTAACAAATTGCATTCATATTTTCAAAAAATTTCCCCTGCGGCGCCTGTCGGCACCGCCGGACCTCTCCCCTCGCACATTCATCAAGTTTTTTGGAAAAATGTGCCGCAAGAAAATTTTTTTTAAAAATCTAAGTTCCAATTTTCCTTGAGTAAATCATGATTAGGGCTGTTAATTTTGTGTAAATACATATTTTTTCCTGGCTTCTCCATAGCCTAATTAGTAGGAAAACACTTTCTTTTTTGTGTTTGCAAACAAAAGTTGGACTTTTATTTACATATTTTAGTACATATTTGGGGATTTTTGTACAGATTTCATACATATTTTAGCATTTTTTTATACATATTTTGCAAATTTGAATATCTGTTAGAAATAAATTTAAAATTCGCTCCTATCGGCACGCCGGCCCCCCAAAAAACCTTTTTTTTTCTTAAAAAATTACCCAAAAATCCCTAAATTTGGTTATTTTTTAGTCAAAATCTGTGCAATTTATGTCAAAATAAATAGCGAGGCGATCAACGAATAAAGGAATGCGGAGCCAAAGAAATCATTCTTAAAAAATATTTTTTTGTGAGATTTTTGGAGCTAATTCAAAGAAAACCCCCGCCCCCGCGGGGGCGGAATTATCGTGCCCCGCCACCGCCCCCGCGACTCTGACCCCCGCCAACCCCCGCCCCCGCGAAAAGCCACCCCCGCCCACGGGGCTCGAACCCTACTTAAAAGTGATAAAAACCTTAAAATTCCAAAAAACCAAAAATTTAAAATAAAAATGCATCTTATAAGCTTCAAACAAAGTTTTAAATTATTTTAAAGTTATTTTTATGGCGTTCCATTTCGAATGAGCAGACATAAGTAGGGATACGATTTTTAGGTGCTAGAAATTGCCCAAATAGTTAATTTTTAGGTTCTAAAAAACCCCAAAAATAGAGACCATAACTTTTTTCTTACTTGGTCAATACAAACATTCTTGGTATCATTCGAAAGCTTAAAGTTTAGGGAATTTATAAATACAAGAAAAGAACAAATACTTATATTAAGAAAAAAATTGCAATGAGAAACCCCGAAATTCATAACTTCTCGCGTATATTCAAGTATATTTTTTTGTCTGTTGACTTTATCCCAAAACTTTGCTATACAAAAAGTTCCCCAAGCTTTATGCTTTCGAATGATACAAAGAATATTTGGATTGACCAAGTAAGAAAAAATTTATGGTCTAAAAAAGTGAGGGTGGTCACTCATTGGACGCGTAAACTGGAATAGAGCCCAAAAACTTTCAAATTTAGGGGTGTAAATTGGCCAAATTTATTCAAAAAAATTTTTAAATTAAGCCAAATCAGTATTGAGACACATAATCTTTAAAATCAAATATTATTGTAAAGTAATAAATAATAAATTTTGAAGATGAAGTTTTGAGAAATTTTTTCATTTCTTATGGGTAAATTTTGGGCTCGATTCTTAAGGGTGTATTTTTCGTTTTTATTTCATTTTTGTTAATAATTTTAGTAAAATGCCAAAATAGTTCAAATTAGGTTTTAAAAAATTATTTTAGTTTTTTTAGGTGCTAAAAATAAAAACCTAGAGAATAGGTGCTAATAACTCGAAAAGTAGCATAACAACCACAAAAAAAACAACAACATGTTTTTCGTGCTTTCAGGCCACGATGAGCCGAGGAAAAAAATAGGTAAAAACCTAAAAATCGTATCCCTAGACTTAAGACATTAAGTGACAAAAATTTTCTTAAATTACGAAAACTCGTTCTTCGGTTTATTAGGATCAATAATTATGTTTTTTGAGAAATTTATTATTTTTCAAAAATTTGTTGACGATCAAATTATCGCGTACAATCACTTTCAATCGGTTATTTAAAGCTTTTTAGTCCTTGAACCCGATTTTGGACATTAAGCGCAAATGTCTGAGACGCAAATCTGGGTTAACCAATTAACGAAAATAATAAAACTTGCCTAATCCAAGGTCTTGGACACTGTCCCAAATGATTTGAAAGCATCGGTGGGCCAATTTCAAATTGTCCACCTCATTTTCTTTATCTTCACGCTTAATCAGTGCATCAACGGGTTTATTTAATTCGTGCAAAGCAGTGCGAAAAATTCCGTCAATAATTCTGCTTTCGTATTCCAATTTTTCTTTTGGCGTGTCGTCCGTTTTTCCTTTAAAACGGCAATGGTCACAACTCAGTCCCGCCAACTCTGTCCTAGCCATGTTTAGGCATCATTAGGGCTTCCTTATTTTAGGCACAAAAAACGCGAATAGGCACACATTTTTTTTGTATTAACCCTTTTTAGGTACCAAATCACGTAAAAACTTAATCAAATATTAAATTTTGGTATCAATTTTTTGAAATTTTTTTTTCAATTCACAAAACGCCGAAATAGGCTCTAAAATAGGCATTATAAAAGTCGTCGTAGACACCCCCAAACCAAGCGGAAAACGTGTTTTTCGTGCTTATCTTTGCGTATCAAGTGCCCAAATTTTATGCATTTGTCTGCCTAAAAAGGAAGCCCTAGCCATCATAATATTATTTTTTTTTGATTGTTGATCAAAGCAACAAACTTGGTGAATCATTAAATAGATTTTGTTTTAAGCTTTTTTAGCATGTTTTTTCGCCAGAAAGAATTTTTTCGAGCAGTTCTTGGGCACTTTTATAGTTTAGGTGGTGGCCCGATCCAAAATCAGAGGGGAAGGCGGTCCTTATTAATTTGTAATTTTGATTTATATTATTTTATTTTTTTTACAATATCATAAAAATCTTACATAAAAAGAACGCAATTCCGATTTTAGAAAGGATGCTTCAAATTTTCAAAGGATAAAAGTCAAAAAAAAAAAAAATTAAAATATAAAAAATTAATAAAGTTGTAAAAAATAAATCCTATTAAAAAAAATTCAGACTTTTTTGGCCTTTTCATTTAGCAATTTACTGTTTTTGCAAATGTCTAATCACTGATTTCTAAATTTGTAGAACTTTCAAATGATATCACCAAGTTTTGATACTTTTGTCAACAATTTTGAACGGTACAGAGTTTGCCCACCACTTTAAATTGTAAAAAAAAAAATAATAATTAAGTCCATTAATCCGGCAATTACTTGAGTAGCTTTCTTGCAAACTTTCTTCCATAGAAACTTCTAGCCATTCATCCAGATTTTCAAACGTCATCTAAAATTGGCATTTCGTCAATTTGCATTTTTTAAAATTCCTTTTACCATGAATGTTAAATTTTTGCCATCGCCCCATTTGAACAGGTCACGGTACACCGCTTTAATTACTTCCATTGCTGAGCTTAATTGGAGCAGGCCTTGTGCCACACGAAAGCGTGGCGTCATGCGCCGCGAACCGAACACGTAGCCATGGGATGCCAATGCCATCATTTGCCAAATTTCACAGAACTCAACCAAATCTTTCTTTGGCATTTTTTCATAGCCCAGTTCTTTTGGCGTTTTCATTTGTCCGCTCTCACAATGCCAATCCTCCACCATATGGCGCCAAAAGTGCGTTTTGCTCAATGCCAACGCCTTTTCCATGTCAGCTGTCTCCGGTTCCGTGCCGTCTTCGACGATCACTTCAAATGGCCAAACAATGCCAAAATTGCTCAGCAGAGCAAGCAAAGCGTAAATGATGATCAGAAATTTGGGTCGGAATTGGCACATATTGCCGTGCTGTTGCGTTTCATAAATCGCTAAAAGCGGCTTAAATAATGAAAATTTAGGGCTATACCAAAATTTTGCAATTTTTCGCATCACTTTTTATTTTAACATATTTTGAGATTTTTTTAAAAGACATAATTTTTTTAAGAAAAGGTTAATTTTTTTTTTGAAAATGTACCCCCTTAAATTTAATTTTTTAAAAAAGAAAATTTTTAAAATGCTTTAACATTATCTAGGCCTAAACAGTTATTTTACGGCATTTTTTCTTATTCACCTTTTTCTAAGGTTTTTTTTTGATTAAAAAACTCATAAAAATTTTTTAAATATTTTGTAGATAATTCTTAAATCATCATATTTTGCGATTTTTCTTACATATAATTCCCAGTCCTAATTAATCATAAATAGAATTCATTATTATATGCCGGTTTTTATACAAAAATTAAAATTTTTCTATTGGGAATTATTTTTTTAAAATTTCACTGGCATTTATTTGTCAATGTTCACAATCACCTCTTTTTTTTTGCCAAAAAGCGCCATCATTGATTTATGGGAAAATGCTAATATCTAGTCGCTTAGAAAATTTATGCCACATAGAAAAAAATTCTAATTCAGAAAATAAGCAGGGCTGGGAGATTTAATTGTGCTAAAAAATTTAATTTAATTAATTAATTTATTTTTTCAACTCGATTTAGAGCGATCAGAATGACTTTAAGTTTACGCAAAAATACTTTGTAGTAGGGACTACCTTTATGCAAAATTTCAGAAATTTTTGCTACTTGAAAATTTTTAACAAACCCGCAAGTTTTTAAAAGTTGTCCACCAAATAAATCGGATTAAATTTGAATGGTTAAAAAAAGTAAAAAACTCTCATGCGATTTGGAGTGCGACAAAGACGCAATTCGTAATCCCCGCTTTCGGGTCGGGACTCACTTTTTTTGCCCAAAAAAGTGCCATCATTAATTTTAATAATTTGCGTGGCAAAAATGCCAAATTTAAAAAAGTTCAAAATATTTTGCCAAGATTAGCCCAAAATTCGATGCCCTTTGCTGGGAAGGGCATCCATAAGACAGAGGTGAGTATCATAAGCCAACCATTTGCTATATTTTTCAGACTATTTCTGACAACATTCGCTTGCCAAAATCCCTCCCCATTTTAATGTTTTTGTCTATAAAATTTGTTTATATTCTTCATTTTCTTAGATTCAACTGTGATCAGTGAACACAAGCCAAAATGATGATCAGAGAGTGAGTGAAACGAAGTGAAGAGATGGAAAGAGCTTTTTAGTTGATCATTATTAGTCTATTTGTGCAATATCATCACTTTTCTTTTGGGTAGCTTTTCTTTCTAGCATAAATTTTTCCATTTCCTTGACCAAATGCTTTCACGGCTATTGGGTCAATGAAAGGACATGCGAATGATACCGCATGATTTTGAAATTTCTAGCTTAATTTTTTTTAAAGTAACCTATACATTTTTTTAAATTTTAATGAAAAAAGTTATAAAAAAAGAGAATAATAGTGTTTAACCTAAGGTTTAATTTTTAGGTCACATCTATAACAGGCGGATTTATAAAAACTTTGAGTTTAATTTTTGGGTCACATCAAGTTCGATAAACAGGCGTATTTTTATACAAACTTTTGGGTTTAATTTGTGGGCAGGATTTTTATACAAAGCTTTTGAACGGCTAATTATGTAAGTGCAAAATTCGGAGTCGAAAAATTAAAAACTTGATATCATTCGTTTGCCCTAAATGTTTTCTATTATTCTGCAGAATTCAAAAAAATTCTTAAGTTTCTAAAAATGACCTGAGAAACACAAAAAAAAAAAAACAAGTTTTTTGAACATTTTTGGTTATAAATTTCTTGAAAGTCAACGAGCTTTTTTTTTGGTAATTTTCAGGATAATAGAAAACATTTGGTTCTATCGAATGATATTAAGCTTTTAAAATTTGGTTGCTTTTGCTCAAAGTTATAACAAAAAAATTTTTCATTTGATGGTTTTTTTACTAACGTCATAACATCATATAAACAAGCGCTATTGAAATACACATTTTTACCTGCTTTTTTTATACGCCAAAAAGCCTTGAAATCATTTTGAATGGAGACTGCAAAATTAAATAAAATTTATTTTTGGGCTTTTGAATGCCTCAATATGCTTATAAACTAATCATTTTTGGGGGACACGCAACAAGGAATTCGCTGACAATATGCTAAAATGCTTGGAAAAACGCTTTTTTAATTCCTTTTTTTGATATATTATTAATAATTTTAAAAATGTTTTAAAGAAATAAAACTAAGGACATATTCCATTGCATTTGCCAATTTCAAAATCAGGACAAATCAAAAAAAGTCAGGACATATTTTTCATTTTCATTTGCAAAATCAAAATCAAAAAAAAACAGGACATATTTTTCATTTTAATTGCCAATCTCAAAATTAGGACAGACAAAAATTCAGGACAAATTGTCAGTGCCTAGTAAAACTCGTGATTTTAATAATACGGCCGTATATCTTTTGGGCCAATAAAATGGCAGCAGAATTCATTCATTTGGCCATTCCAATTTTAGTCAAATCGTCACTTTTCCATTACATTAAATTTTTTTAAAATATTTATTATACATATTTCTTTCCCTCAGATTTCTAAATAAAAAATATTTTAATTGAATTTTTTTTCTTAATTTTTTTACTTAAAATTTTTAGTGATGTAAATTCCAATGTTCTAACTTGCCTTTTATGTATTGTTTTAGAAATTTGTCTGGCCTGTGGGAAAAAGTGTCGGGGTAAAAAGAGGTAAAAATCGGAGGAGAAATTTTCAAAAAATTCTAAAATAAGTAAGAAATTTTAAAAATTAATTATTTTATTCGAAATCCAAAAAAGCTTTTGGAAGAATGTGTATTTAAGCGTCAATTTAATTAAATTTTAACATATTTAAAACTAAAAAAAAAAATTTCTTCACACGACAAGCTTATTAATAAAAAAATCATAGGTATTTTTGAATCGCTCCGAATTTGCACTTTTTTGTTAATCGACAACCAAGAAAATTAAATTTCGCCAAATTTTTAAATTTCCCCTACGGCGTCTGTTGGCACCGCTGTACCATGAATTTTCTTTCATTTTTTTATAAAATTTATTGTTTATTTTCTTGCACGATTCAAAAATGATGGAAGGTTTAAAAACAAATAAATAAAAATTCGGCATTCAATTAATTTCATTAATTAGTGGAAATTATTTTTAGAAACTCAAACGCAAGCCGACGGCTCTAATGGTCGCTATGTAACGAAGACACAAATGTATCACAATTTTTTAAAACTAAAAATAACCAAGCATTTAATAAAGATAAAATTTTGGCTTTTCAATAGCGTCTAGAACCAAGGACTCCCACATTTGTCCTTATTTCTAAGAATTGTCCTTATCCCCCAGCCTACCATTCTCAATTTGTCTTTATTTCTACAAAGATGTTTTCAAAACGGAAGCATTTATGTCAAAATCTTTAAAATTTTCACCAAAATTTCTCGCTACGGTGCCCTCCTATTGACACAGCCCTCAGGCTTAAAATATAAATTAGGGAAAATGTAATATTTAAAAGTAATTAATTATTCGGTGACTGCCGCAAAATTCAATTCAGATTAAATAATACTTAAAATAACAATTTATTATTTTGTATATCGTTTTAACAGATGCCCAAAATGCAAGGAACCATTGTGGTGTTTTCCACCGTCTACGGAATTTATTTGTACCACTAAAAACTGCAAAAAGAACGGAAGTAATAAATCAATTAAATATAATTAATATAATAAATTTTATTTTCACTTTTTAGCACTTTTTTCGTAAATTCCAAAAAGGGAAACAAAATAAATTTTTATTTTTTATAATCATCTTATTTTTTTGTTTTAGCGAAGCTTTGGTTTTGAATTATATCGTAAAATTATCTTTTTAGAAAAAATTTTTTTTTAAATTTGCGCAACATTTAGAATAATTTTAGCCTTTATTCTGCAAAATTTTCAATTTCTTACCCTTAACGGAATTTACGAAATGCGCCAATTCATAAAAATTTTAGTTGCGGAGGAATACGAACAGAAGAATTTGAACAAAGGAAAAAAAATATTAACAAATATTTTTTCATTCATCAATCAAAAGCATTTAGAAGGTTCAAACAAAAAGAATTGACGGATGAGAAAGAGAGCGAAAGATTGTAAGATTTGTTGAAAATTGTTGTTGACAAACACAAGAAAACAGAAGTTAGTTATCCCCAACCCAAAAAAGTGTAAATTTAACTTTTTCCGGAAAATCTGTCACAATCAGAAAGAATTATTTTTAAAAATTTAAATTAAATGAATTCAATCCAAAATTTGCTGTTTGATTTTTACGAAATTTTTTCTGACCAATTTTATTTCTGAATTTCCTTTTTCCAAACTTTCTTTTGTATTCTTAATGCTTTACTGTTGGTTGTTTTTGACTCTTTCATCTTTTATTGGGTAAAAATTTTGTTGAAAAAAGTGGATTCTCAATTTAAAAGAGTTTGTCATATATTTTTTTTTACCGAAATTGAAATTCCTCCTCATTTGCTTATCGCTTAATTAGTGCTGAGGCAATTCGTAAAAGAATGAGGCTAATTAAAATTTTTTTTCTTTTCATAATTACAACAACTCTAAAAAATTTTGGGTAACGAATTTATTTTTGAAAATTGTGCTAAAAATCTATCCTCAGATACCAAAATTGGGTATTTCTTAGAAGATTTGTTAACAAATTGAATTTTTTCAAAAAGTCCCATTTAACCAATGAAACAGAAAAAAATTTAAAATCCTAAATTGTTCACATATTTACTCGTAAAAGTATGTATAATAATTTTTAAAAAATTGGAAAAAGCAGCCCTAAAATAAGAATTTTTTTTTTTTCAAAAAGGGACATTAAACATCTTTTTATTACCCTAGTGAATTTTTAAATTTGGTTTTAAATTGATTTAAAGAATTTATTCTTATTAGTTCTGAACAGATCAAACAGCTTTCGCTTGTTTTCAAGTGTTGGCAGTTGCAGCTATTCTAATCGTTCAAAAATATTCGGCATTTTTTCTTTTTACCTTTTTGGCATAAATTTAAGGTTGAGATTTTCAAGAAATCAGAGTACCACATTATTTTGTCATATTTATGCTAATGCTAATTTTGGTTTTTTTTTTATATTTTTCAGGTCCTTAGTAATATTATGAAAAATAAATAATTTATTTTTTTTTGCAATCTTACCGTCTAAGAAATTTCGGTAAACAAAGATCATTTGCTCTATGAAATGTTCATTATCAAATTTTTGATGATAATTTTTTAAATAACGGCGATTTTTTTTAGCATTTGGCGATAATTTCAACAAAAAAAGCTTCAAAAAATTCAGAAACAATTAAAAAAACAAATAAATCGCTTAATCAAAAAATAAGAATCTTTTCCCAATTGACATTTTCTTCTCGCCTTACAAATTTCTTTTCACTTTCCGCCCTTTTTCATCACTTTGTTCACACTTTTCTCTGCTGATTTCCTTTGTCCATTTTCGTTAGATTTACCACTTTTTCCATTCTGATCAGTTTTGCCTTTTTTCGTCACTTCCGGTGACTGATCACTTTTAACACCATTCTGATCACTGCCATTTTTGATTACTTCCGGTGACTGATCACTTTTAACACCATTCTGATCACGGCCATTTTTGATCACTTCGCGTGACTGATCGCTCTTAACACCTTTCTTGATCATTTTTGATGACTGATCACTGCCATTTTTGATCACTTTGGGTGACTGATTTTTAGAATTTTTGTTTGAATTTGATTGCTCATCAGAAGTGCTCAATTTTTTCACTGTCTGATTGTTCTTGGCTGTCGTCGTCATCTTCGTATTTGTCTGATCATTCATATTTTTGGTAGTTTTTGACGGCAGCAGTTTTATGCGATTATTGTTGACCAATTCGGTGTGCATATTGTCACCATTTTTGATCACTTTGGCCTGACCCTCGATCATTTTTCTCTGATCAGTCTGCCCAATTTTGATCACTTTCAATTTTGCTTCCTCACACGGCTCTTTGATCGTCAATGCTTTCATCCCGGGATGCTTCTTCCATGATCGGGACTTCAATTCTGTGCTTGTAAAACATCAAAAAAGCGCCCAAGTCCCTTTCAATCTTTGAATATTGCTCGAAGCCATCCCGAATTTGTGATTGCGACAAATTATTTAAATTGTTTATCAGATTTCCGATTTTTATTCCAAGTTCTTTATCCATTTTCGCTTCATCCATCAATTGTTTAGTATTATTATATGAAGTGCAAATTGCTTCTCATATCTAAATTTATACATGTTTGTCCTTATTTATAAGGGCTATCCATATTATTTCGGTTCGTGCTTTGGTGTTTTGGTTTTTACAACAAAAAATAGTAATATAATTCTGTTAAAAAATATTTTTTTAATTTTTATTTGAAATTTTGACAAAATTTTTTGAAATTTTAGCGGGCTAATAGAGAAAGACCTGTTCTGGCTATTGAACGATATCAAGAATGCAAATACGGGTTTTCACTTGCTGGAAATTTCTATGTTCATATTTTAAGCTCAGTACTGATCGTTTAAACCAATACTTAAAAGAAAAACGGAAAGTCATTTTTCAATTAAACAAAAAATTCTGAATGTTTTTGGTTATCATCTCATTGTGAAAAAGTTTCAATAAAATTTCGGTCACAATTTTTTTTTTTTTGAATTTTAAAATTTTTCAATAATCGTTCCAATGGTGCACCACGAAATCTCGCCACCGAAATCCGCCGCTGGAATCTCGCCGCTCGAAATTTCGCCGAGACAAAATCTCAGCGCAGAAATTTAAAAAAATTTCAAGCTTAAATTATAAAAATTTTTTCGGAAAATTTTCGAAAAAACTTAAGAATTTATCATAAAAGTTCAAAAAAAAATCGTTGAAATTTTTAAATTTCTTTTTCCTTTAAATACATATTTTTTATAGAAAAACTTTCCATGATTTTTTCTTGAAAAATTTCGGTTTGAAAATTAAAAAAAAAATTTCTGTGGCGAGATTTTGTCTCGGCAAGATTTCGGCGGCGAGATTTTGTCTCGTCCCCTCTTTCAAATTTAATTTTAAAAACGAAAAAAAAAACACTTACCAAATCCCAGCTGTTGACCATTGTCCCATATTTTCTTAATGCTTTGGTTGGCCGCATTGAAATTTGCCATTTTACTCTCAACAACCAACAATTTGTTGAGCTGCTTTTTTAAATTGTTCGCCTCATTAACACATATATCAAGCAAAAATCGTCTTTCTTTCCTTTCTCCCGCTTCAATGTATTGACCGGCCAATTCCACTTAAAATTAATTAATTAATTAATTAATTAATAGGTAGAGACCCACTAAAAAAGAGCACCAAAAATCGTAAAAAAGGCACTATAAAAGGCACCAAAAAATTGAAAAAAAGACATGAAAATCGCGAAAAAGGCATGAAAAAAGGCATTTAAAAATGTTTATTAAGGATTTTTAGGGAATAAAAAACGTAAAACTTAATCAAAAAACTTAATTTTGGTCATTTAAATGATTATTAAAATATTTTATAGTGTTTTTCGAATAAACAAAATTTTTAAATATAAAATTTTATCAAGAAAAAAAATATAATTTTTAGGATCAATTTTTAAGAAAAGTTTTCAAGTCATTTTTTGGGGGTGCTTTTTCCCGATTTTATTGCATTTTTAATGGAATTTTTCGGAAAAAAATGCCAAAAAAGGCACCAAAATGCTAAAAAAAAGGCATTTAAGTCACGAAAATCCCGAAAAAGGCAAAAAAAAAAAAGCATAATAAAAGTCAACGTAGAAGCCTCAAACCAAGTGGAAAAATGTGTTCCTTTATGCTAATATGTACATATATCGTAACTAGTGCCCAGAAAAGTTTTACCGACATTTGCGCCGCCCAACAAAACCCATTTGCACCGTTCTTCAAATTTTAAAATAATCCAAAATATTTTATTTTAATCTAAAATCTACATATATTAATGTGGCTTTTTATTTTTTGTTTTCCGTGAAAAATTGATAAAAATATTTTAAAATATTTTTTTGACTGAGCGGCGCAAGTGTCGAGGCGCAATTAATTATCCTCGGCGCAAATTTCGCGGCGCAATTGTCGCGGGCGCAAAAGTCGCAACACGCAAAGAAAAAAAAGGCATTAGCCTCAAAAGTCGGTCTCTATTAATAGTCAATGTAGTAGTTCTTAGGTGCAAAAATCATAAAGGTAAAAAAAGAATTTCAATTTTGAACAACTTACTCTTAGAGATTCTTTTGAAAATTTCATCCCATTCTTGCCGATTGTCAAAGTCGATCTGTAAAAACGGAATTTGCTTAAGCCATTTTTTTTCGTTTACACTAACAAAATACACTAAATCAAAAAAAAAAATTCATTATGTTCACAAACAAAAAATGAAAATTTATGATAATTTATGCTGACGGATTATTTTTTCCAATTTTTGTTAGACCAATTGTTCAAAATTCCCGACCAAGTTATACTACTTTGCTAAATATGTATACATATTAGCTAGGGCTGCTCGAGATTTTCGGTCTCGAGAGTCGAGAGATTTCTCGATTTTTTTGGATCTCGGTCCAGACTCTCGGGGTGTCTCGGTTCTCGAGTCACGGAAAATTTCGACTCTCGAGCAGCTCTTATATTAGCCAAGGCATTTTGTGCGGTGCTCGGCCGATCCAAAAAAAACTCAGAGATTGATAAAATAATTAAATTTAATATAGAATTGAATAAATCATGGTTTATACTGATTGCTTAAGGCCTAACAAGCGGATTTTACATGGATTATGAATCTTAGAAAATAAAATTCCTTATACAAAATGAACTTGTTACTTTCCGCCCATAGATGAAAAAGATATTTGTGCAAAAACTTTAGAAAAAAAATGGCGAATTTTTAAATTGTTATTTTCAAATTTATATTTAAATATTAATCGTATAATTAAATTCATTGACACCGATTAATATAATTGAATTTTGTTATTTTTTCAATCACTGAGTTTTTTGGAACGCCCACACTGAGTTTTTTTTTTTTGGATCGAATCAGCACGATTTTATGCTTTTTATTCATGTACATTTTAAATTTAAAAATAATGAAATAGTTTTTTGTTTTGATAACTGAAAAAATTCTATTTATATTGATAAATAAATGTTAAAATAATTCTTGTTAACTATTATGTTTAAAAAGCTTTAAATGAATTTATTGGCAAATTTATCGGAAATCCTAAAGAATGGGGGGTCCCTAATTTAGATTTTTTTTTCGGTTCAAAACCAGTTTTCGGGGGATTTCGAGGGTGCTGAGTACGAATCTGAACTCGGATTTGCCCAATTCCGAAGCCCAGACCCGAACTCGAACAAAAAAGTTGAAATTTTTTCCAATGTAAGCCTTGAGATCAACCAAATTTTGGCGATCCAATTAATAATTGAAGCATTGTTTTGCATCAAAATAAATAGAATTGTTAAATGAATTCGAAGCTATTCCCCTGGAAAATGAATTTTTGGAAAATTAGAAAAACAATTAAATTAGGGACCCCCCATTCTTTAAAATTAACCAATTTATTAAAAATAAAAATTTTTCACCTCAATTTTCATGCCGTTCCCGTTGCCCCATCTGAATAAGTCGCGGTACACCGATTCAATCGCTTGCATTGCTGAGCTCATCCGAAGTTGGCCTTCCTCCATCAGGAACACTGGTTTTATGCGTAAATGGAGTACTAAAAATTTTTAATTTTTAAATTTTTTTAAAAATGAATTCCATTTTTAAAAAATTGGAAATTTAAAAAAAAAAATCCCACGAAATTCCCACATTTTTCATTAATTGGTTTTATTGCGGTGCTGAAACTTGATCCACCGGTTCTATTTTGGCACTCCCAACTCAGAACATTCACATAGGCAGCCCATGCCATGTCCTTCCATTTGAGGCAAAAATGATCCATTTCTCCGATCGATTGAAAGCCGAATTGATCACGGCTATTGATTCGGTCACTGAAGCATTCCCATCCCGGCATCATATGCCGCCAAAAGTGTGTTTTGCTCAGTGCCAATGCCTTTGCCATGTCCTCCGCCTCCGATTTTGTGCCATCCTCGACGACCACTTCAATGGCATCAACGACAGAGATGGCACCAAAAGTGATCAGCAGCAGAGTGATCATTGAAGGAACAGTGATGGTGATCAGTGAAATTGGCAAATTTTTACGCATTCTGTGCAAATTTTAAATTTGAAAAAGTTAACTGTATTAATTTTTTCATTGATCAATGAAGAAACACCACATTTGGTGATCAACGGGAATGTATGTTCTGTTCTATTCAATTAAAATTTTGACTATTTTTTTATTTAATTTTATCATTTAATTATTAAATATTTTTTGTGTAAAATCAAAAAAATAAAATAATTTTAAAGAGATTTTATCTGACAATATAACTATTAATGAATATATTTTTTAACAGAAAAAAAAGATGATAGCTATTGTACAACAATACATTGAGAAATTCATACATTTTACATGTAATATTTCGCTTTTTTGAATGGCCAATACTAGGAATAATAATAATTTTTGTAGATAATATCCACAATTATTTGCAACGTTAATTTATGACGCAAGCAGTTATTATGTGGATTTTTGCTTGATTTTGTCACCATTTTCATTATGAAATGTAAAATATGTTGCTTTAAATTGATTGGAAATACATTGATTTATATAAATTTATTGTATGGAAATATTTATTTACGGTTTTCAGGGCTGCAGAATTTTGTTGTATTTCCGACATTTCTGTTCCTGAATTTGGTGAAAATAATTGGCATCATGTTTTTTGGGTCTGAAGTCAACAAAGATTTAAAGGTGCTAGGTCGATCCACAAAAAAACTCAGTGATCGATAAAATTAAATAAATAAATTTAATTATTCAATTCACAAAATCACGGTGCCGTCCGGTTAACCCTAATGTACGTCGGCACACAATGTTATTTTCAAATTTTTTTAATTTTTCAATTTTTCACATCACTTCTCGCCAATTTTCTCCATTTGTAGTAGACGCAGCCGGACGCCATTGATACCGTTTTGTAGAGCTCATTGAGCTGTACAAAAAAGCCGCTGGTACCGGCAAGCTTAGCCTGGGTTGGCCATCAGCAGGGTCGGGGGCGAGGCTGAGGGTCCTCCGGCAGATGTGCCCCACCCATGACGGGCTCCAAGTGAATGGATCAAGAACCGGACCCGGCCTGAGAGATATCCCTTGAAAAACTGAACAAAAAATTGTTCTTAACCGGGCCGGTCCGGGTTCCGGATCAGGCACTTTTGGTGTCCCGAAAGTGGTGCGATAGGCTTCCGGAAAATGACCAATCAATCACTGAGTTTTTTTGTGGATCGCCCACACTGAGTTTTTTGTGGATCGCCCACACTGAGTTTTTTTGTGGATCGACTCAGCACGGATTTAAATACTTTAACACAAAGGCGCCCAAAACACGGTGCCCAAAAACACGCTTACTGTGGCACAGAAGGGAGTCAAAATGTGTTAAATGAACGATCAATCCGGACAAATGGTGCTGAAGAACGATCAATCCGGACAAATGGTGCTGAAGAACGATCAATCCGGACAAATGGTGCTGAAGAACGATCAATCCGGACAAATGGTGCCGAAGAACGATCAATCCGGACAAATGGTGCTGAAGAACGATCAATCCGGAAAAAAGGGTGCCGAAGAATTGACTAACCCGGATAAATGGTGAATTGAATTTATTGAAAATTTAAAAAATATACAAACCCTACCCCAAAAAAAAAATCAAATTATTTTTTTTCAAAAAGGAATTCAAATGTTATGTTTAATAAACACAAAAACGTTAATCTAGCGAATTATGTGTTTGTGGCATTTTATGCCATCTTTTAAGCTTTTCTAAGCATTTCAAATGCACAAAAATTATTATTTACATTAAAATATGGGGGTTTATGTCATATTTTGCAAATCATTCGGCACTTTTTCTTTTTACTTTTTTTTTTTGCTTAAATTTAAGGTTGGGCTTTTTTTTATTTGTACCATATTATTTTGTCATATTTATGCCCATTTTACAGCCTATGCCATGTCCTTCCATTTGAAACAAAAATGATCCATTTCTCCGATCGATTGAATGAAGCATTCCCATCCCGGCATCATATGCCGCCAAAAGTGTGTTTTGCTCAGTGCCAATGCCTTTGCCATGTCCTCCGCCGCCGATTTTGTGCCATCCTCGACGACCACTTCAATGGCATCAACGACAGAGATGGCACAAAAGTGATCAGCAGCAGAGTGATCATTGAAGGAACAGTGATGGTGATCAGTGAAATTGGAAAATTTTTACGCATTCTGTGCAAATTTTAAATTTGAAAAAGTTAAGTGTATTAATTTTTTCATTGATCAATGAAGAAACACCACATTTGGTGATCAACGGGAATGTATGTTCTGTTCTATTCAATTAAAATTTTGACTATTTTTTATTTAATTTTATCATTTAATTATTAAATATTTTTTGTGTAAAATCAAAAAAATAAAATAATTTTAAAGAGATTTTATCTGACAATATAACTATTAATGAATATATTTTTTAACAGAAAAAAAAGATGATAGCTATTGTACAACAATACATTGAGAAATTCATACATTTTACATGTAATATTTCCCTTTTTTTAATGATTGGAAATACATTGATTTATATAAATTTATTGTTTAGAAATATTTCTATTGTCATCCTATGAAATTAACGGTTTTTAGGGCTGCCAGAATTTTGTTGTTAATTTTTTGCACTGATTCCCAAAATTTCTGTTTCTGAAATTTGGGAAAAACTTTTATATTTCTAGCAAAAAGTCAGAAAATGCAGTAGATAGAAGAGTAGGGATTTCGATTTGTTTTGTGAATTTTAATGTTACGTGCTTAGGGCAAAAATTATAAGCCTTAAAATCTGAATTTTGTGCCTGATTTGTGGGGCCCATGTCCCCAGCCAGCCTTGTTCATTTAAGGATACCCCACCTTCGCAATTTACTGAGGACAGTTGGACAAATGAATTCGAAGCACTTTAAAAAATAAAAATAGAATAATACTTTTTAGAGGATTCTGCTGGGTATTTATGCGCATTGTCTAACACAACTAAAAAGGCAATATGTGAATAGGCATGACATTTGATGAAGAAAATTATTATTGCATTAATAAAATTAGGCATTTATAGAGCCAAAAATCTATTCCCATGGCATTTTGGCAATGTAAAATTTGCTTGGCATTGCGCGATGTTTAATAAAAGTATATATTGCCTTATTAAAATTTGGCATTTATGAAGCCAAGAAATCAATCCCAATTTAATTTGGCAATGTAAAATTGGTTTGACATTACGTGAAAATTTAAAAAAAAGTAATTGATGAAAGGAATCTGTACAATTAGGAAGTTACTTATTATTCAATCCTAATTAGCCCGCAATAACGAAATTCAAATCACTAATATTTAAGGTATTTGGGCAATTTTGAATCCCTCCATATTTTAAACATACCAATAATTGAATGCTTTGTCGTCATGATCAAAAATAGAGTAAAGCGATACCAGTACGTACCAGTACCGGCACCGGTCGCTAATTACGGGACCCACGCGTTTCGGCGCTGGCGTTTCGGCGCCGGCGTTTCGGCGCTGGCGTTTCGGCGCCGGCGTTTCGGCGCTGGCGTTTCGGCGCCAGCTCGTTTTTCCACTTAAGCTTTTTTCTTTGGCATCCAAATCCAACAATCTTGGTATCATTCGAAAGCTCTTAACATGCTCTATTAGCCTAACAAAAAAAAAGATCTCCAAGCCTGGAAAAAGTTTTATGGTGAAAAAACTTCAAAAATTTTGACTTCTCGCAATTTTCATGTATAACTTTTTTTTATTAATTGTCTAATCGCGAAGCAATAGCTAGAAAAAGCTTCTAAATAGATTAAGCTTTCGAGAGACGCCAATAATTTTGGATTTGGATGACTAAGAAAAAAGTTATAGCCAAAAACATGCTGGCGCCGAAACGCCAGCGCCGAAACACCAGCGCCGAAACGCCGCGCCGAAACGCAGTGGACCCCTAATTACCTACCATTACCGGGTTTTTAGTACCGATACATTGAACTTTTCGCCAATTTTTAAAACATTCATCTTTTTATTGTGCTATTAATTATTGATGAAAATCTGATAAGAAACCGTCCGAATTCCAAAAATTTTCGTGGCATCTATCGGCCCGCAGGCACTTCAAATATTCCTTTGTTTTCATAATACAAAATCAAACGACAAAATTTATTTACAAACTCCACTAAATTTTAAATTTCTACCGGCGGCGCCTATCGGCACCGCCGTGCCCCAATTGATGGTTGATTTGAAGAAAATGAAAAGAGATATGTACAGAGGCAGAGAAAAGAGATTAAATAGAGCAAATTTAGTATTATAAAAAAACAAAAGCCTAAATTTTTAATTCGTAAAAATTGTATTATTGGAGAGCCGAATTTCAAAGTGGTCTCCAAAAATGACACTTTGCGGAACCATCATTGACAAAAAAAAATTTGAGAGTTTTTCTAGGTCCGGCTCACAATCAGCACGGAATCAACCAAAAACCAACCAATTTTGCTCCTTTGATATCCTTTGGTTTATATGTAATTTTGAATACTATGATGCGCATCCAATTGAATTTTAAGAATCTGTACAATCGCCGAAGCCATAGACCGGAGAAATTCATTCGGCCAATATTTTTGCACTTTATCATATGGCAAATGCCAAAATGTCTGCCTTTTTTCTGAATATTTTGTCAAAATTAAAATTATTTGGCCATCATTTTGCAGTTTATCATAAAAATTGAAACTTTAAGAATTTTTTTTGCTTAAAAATAAAGCCGGAGATGGTTTCAACAGATTTTGGCGGGGTCGGTAGGGGTCAGTTCCGTTCCGCCAGTTCCGTGCCAGGCAAGTTTAAACCATTATAACTAGGGCCCCATTTTTAGGCTCTAACCGCCAAAATAGGTAGGCTTTAGGTGGTAGAAAACCCCAAAAATAGGCAATAAAAATGGAAAATAGGCTCTAAAAAGTCTCAAATTTAGGGGTGTTGAGATACCCAACTTTAAAATTCAAAAATTTTAGGTGTCTTTAATTATAATTCATAATTTCAAATTGGTTTTTATAAAAAAAATTTTTTTTAACAGTTTGGGAGAAGATGTGAAGCTAACCATTATTTATCGAACAGCCTCGCGTTCTTGTCGGTGACTCATCTTGCCATCAACTTTTGGCCGAAATGCGTGAAAAACTTGCCGATGGTCATCAGCAGAGCTTTGAGCGAGTGCGTTCTGTCCAGCAATGTCCAAGCAGCTTTGATTTGTGTTGGGCGCGACTCACTGGTGCAATCAGAAACTGTGGACCAAATGATGGAACAATGTGTTCGCCTCAAATAAATGTGCAATCGCTTTTGTTCGGCTCATGTGTTCTGGATTCCGCCGCCATACATAGGCCAGCGCGACAAAGAATTTAGCGAATTCGTGACTCGGCTGGTCCAATTAGTTGCGGAATGGATTTCGGAATGACATCGACGGGACGTAGTATTTTGGAATCTGGTCTCCAATTTTCTTCAATTAGACCGGCACTGAATTCTCGGATTATATTTTTATTTGCCAACACTTAATTAAATGTATGAAAATAAAAATCCTGAATTGGATTTGGCAATTGAAAATAGAAAAGGTCCTGATCTCTTAGATCTGTCCTGAATTGGATTTGGCAATTGAAAATGGAAAACATCCTGATTTCTTAGATATGTCCTGAATTGGATAGGTGCCATGCCTTTCCCCCTAATGCCCTTTTTACACGTGTTTGGACAATGCGCATAAATACCCAGCAGATACCTCCGAAATGGCATTCATTTATTTTTTATTTTTTTATAAAATGCTTCGAATTCATTTGATCCAACTGTCCATTCTCCTGATCACAATGATCGAAATTGTCAATGCTGCAGGAGGAAAGCAGCACAACAATTATGAAAGATTAAAGAAACCATTACTAGAAAAAGAAGACGACACCGATCAGCCCAAAAATAAAGTGATCGAATTTGACTCAACGGAGGAGGAGAAAGACCTGGCAAATGCAATGAAAATTGCCAAATCATCATTTTGGCGTAAAGATATGATGGGAAAATGGCATTGTTGGGATGAAAAGATTTTTCAAGACGTAAGTAAATACTCTGCAATGTTCAAATTGATTATGATATGTAAAAATTGGAAAAAGAAGGCAATTGCAGCAAACAAATTTGTGAAATATTTAGAAGAGAAAGAAGCGACTAAATCAGGTCATTGAAACAATTTCGAAATAAAATAAAATTTGTTTTAAAATTTCAGAAATTAATTTAGTGTCGCTTCTTGTGAAGCCGTGTTTTACAGTGGAGCAGGGCGAGCTCCTACTCAGCTCAGCAATGGAAGTGTTTAAAGCTGTGTATCGGGATTTTTTCGGATTTAAATTTCCAGGCGTGTATATACACGCAGTCGATGGAGACGCATTAATACTTAAAATAAAAATTAGTCTTTTTTTCGTGAAAATATTTTAACAAATCACACGTAAACTTTTTAAATTTTCCCGGCTTCGCCTACAAACGCCGCCGGACCCTCTGTTCCCATAAATTTTTGTGTAAAAACGGGCCGCATAAAAAAGTCTGTTTGAAAAGAAAAAACTCGTCGATTTACTGGCAGGAGTGCGTTCGTGAAATTAGGCGTCGACCCCTCCCCCCGTTCCCCCTCTCTTTTAACACATGTTTTGGTTGCATAATTTTTTTTTCATAAAATTGTGAAAACTTCTTAGTGGTATTCTGGCTTTTTTTTGAATGATTTTTCTGGGTTCGTTAATAACGAAACTGACAGCAAAATTTTTGTTTTTTCTGGAAATTGAGCAAATTTAGTAATACCTTTTTCAAAAAAACTACAACAATAACTTTTTGAAAATTTGAAAAAATTTTCCGGCATTTTTCGGCGCGACTTTTTGGGGTGCACCGAATTTGAACATATTAAAATATTTGATGAAATTTTTACGACTTTTTTCCAAAATTAACCTGCAAAATGAATATTTTTACCACACCCCAAACTGGTTCTGGGCTCATTAATTTAAACATCCAGTTTGACTGGTTTTTGAGATACCGGACCTGCAAACCGATAGTTTTCGAAAATGTCAACCCGGACCGACCCCAGCAGATCCGGAAAACTCGGTCTCTAGTCCCTATCATTAGATATTTTAATTTTAGTGGTAAATTAAGATTTTTTATTTAGGTTCGCTTTCAAAATAAGAAAATTTTCAAAAGGCTTAAAACAAATTCAAAAGCAGTCGAGTCCAATTCAAGGTAATTGAAAAAAAATTAATTAAATATTTTTTATTGCTCAATAATGATTTACAAAAATTATTGTTTTTTATTAAAGATTTATCTGATGCAACTAATTTAATTGCTGAAGGAACAAATTCACCACAAATGTCTATTAAGCCAGTAGCAAAGGAATTCCTAAAACAATGGATAAACTTCCGAAATGAAGATTTGAATGATCAGCAAAAGTTGGAAATAGTGGAACAAGCGCATGGACAATATGCGAAGCTGTGGGACTGTGCACTGGAATTTGGATACGGTAATAATAATTAGGGATATATTTTTAGGTTTTAGCCTATTTTTTCCTGAGCTGCCCTGGCCTGAAATGCACGAAAAAAAATGTTTTTTTTTTGGTGGTTGTTAAGCTACTTTTGGAGTTATTAGAGCCAATTTTTCGTTTTTTTTTGGGAATTTAAAAAAGTTCACCCTAAGAATCGACCCTAAAATTTCTCAAAAAGCAATCTCTAAAATTTATTATTTTTTTATTTTCTTGATAAAAATTTTTGGTTAAAAAATTATTTATCTAAATATTATTTGACCTATTTTTTTTATTTTTTTGAATAGAATTTGTCATTTTTAGAGCCCGGATTTTTATGTATAAATAAGCTGCAAAAAATAAATGTAAAACATAAAAATCCGTGCTCTAGTCATTTTACACCCACTAATTTTGATGGTTTTTAGTGCCTATTTTTGGCAGTTTTTAGAGCCTACAAATCGTAGCCCTAATAATAGCAATGTTGAAATCTTCAAAATTGTGCATTTAATTTTTAAATGTAACAAAATACAAGTCAAAAAAATCTAATAGACAATATTTATTTATTATTTTTTGCATGCAATAATATATTTGTATTATTAGATTGGTCAACAATGTGTAAGGATGGGCCCGAATTAAAGAACACATTCATTAAATTGAAAGATGGCAATTCAGAATCAAAGACAGAGCAAAATGAATATAACAAACTTTATGAAATGATTTTCAAAAACGGTGATTTTTTCAAATAGGATGGAAAGACATGTTGAGTGTCCTATTAATGTTATACAAGGATGAAATTCAACAGCCAATGATGAAGAAGCATCCGGAGGAGATGAAGCAATTCCTGGCGATGGACCCATGTGAGGAGGCCAAACTGAAAGTGACCAAAGTGGACAAAGATGGACAGAAAAAAATGTTGATCAAAATTGACAGAAATGACATTATCAAGCAATCAAAGTTGGTCAAATTCCTTGACGATTTGTTTCCATTAACATCAGCATTGATGGATGATGATGAGAAGCAGAAGAAGAAAAACACGAATTGATGGAAGAAGTGTGAAACATTGAAAAAAACACCTGTCGATCATTTTTGGGTTCTTTTGGGCTTTCCTTTTTCGAGTGCCTTTTCATTTTTCCTATCGCAACAAAGAGCATCATCAGCTAAATTTTTTTATACATTTTCTTATTTTCGATGACTTTTCATTCCCACATAAATTTATTTTTTTTGTTTGCTGGTAAAAATTTGAAAAAATTTTACTTTAAATTTTTTTTGAGAAAATATTTATTAGGGCTTTTAAGGGCCGAAGAATCCGAATCTGTCATTAATTTAAATGACTCGAATAAACTATTTGTAGGATGTACAAACTTGAAAACAAGCTTACTTAACAATATGTCGTCATCAAATGCCATTTTCGTATTTTTACAGACTAAAAATGATTTGTTCGCACATAAATCAGAATCCCCTGGCGTTGATCACACACCAAAAGCGGATTTTTTTATAAATTTATACATGAAAAACTTTGAAATGTCTAAAAAATATTTTATTTGTTTTAAAATTATAAGCTTTTGGGCACGATACAAAAAGCTTATTAATGCTTAAGTGTCCAGAACAAATCAGTTTTTAACTTTTTTGTTCATATCTTTTTTATTTTTGAAACGTTTTTTAAATTTTGCATGCGAAAATATGTTTATTATGTATTTCCATATTTTATTGAACATTTTTTTAGGCATAAGCATGTAATAATTTTTTTAGCTTATGTGATGCTTCTAGGATGCCTTTTTATTTCCATATTTCAGATTTATATCCCTTATTTCCATTTTTTACATCTATATTTCGGCATTTTCACAAAAAAACAAAATTCGAAAAAGGCACTCCTAAAGATCGATTTTTTTTTTTTTGGAAAATACACCCTCTAAAGATGAAAATTTTTTGGAAAATATCCTATAAAATTGAAATATGGAAAATTACCTAAAGTTGTGCAAAAACTTTAATTACCAAAATTCATCTTAAAATTATTTTTTTCCAGTAAATAATAAATATGATCTCTCTTTTATAATTCATGTATTAAAATGCTTTTTTCCTTCTTGCCAAAAATTTTTATGGGTTTATTTTAAAAAATTTTTCAAAAATTCAAACCAATTTCAAAAATTTTTTGTTCCATATTTCGGCCTTTTTATTCATATTTAGTCCATATTTTGCGATTAAGTTACATTAAAAATTTATTTAGTCATGGTAGCCGACTTAGCACGCAAACAACGAATTACTAAGGAATCAATTCATAAAACCAGTAATATTATATAATTATATTAAAGAAATATATAATTATAAAAAGTGCCAAATTGAACAAAATGGAAAAAATAATAATGAAAATGAAAAAATAATTAAAAAAATTCACATGGCATTAAGATATATTATTATTATTACTATTAAAATTTGAATCTTTTCAAAGTTCTACAATTATATTTTAGACGTAAAACGAAGAGCTGGCGAAATTTCGGGTTCTATAAGTATGCCCAGACGCGAATGAATTTGTGAATTATATCAGCAGAATATGTGAGCTTTTTGGGAGAAGATGTGAAGCCCATTTGTTGATCAAAAAGCCAAAAATTCATTTACAGTAAACTGTATTCTTACGGTGGATTTGTTAAATGTTTTGTTGAAAATTCGAGTTTTTGTGCCATGGTCCGCTAATGGGCATTTCCATTGGTTAGCTAATTTCCGTTTCTTTAACGTAATCAACCCATTTTTTATTTTTAGTGTGATTTTTGTCCCAATATTGAGCCTTTCATAAACAAAACAAATTTAATCGAATTATTAGTCAGACTTGACACAAAAACTTAGACAAAAAAATGAAAAATATTTCAAAATGTTTTTAGAAATTTGAAAGATATTCATGCTTACTTGTGAGATCGAAAATTAATTAAGAAAAAGTGTCAGACTTTTGTCACCGATATTTAACACAAGTACCCTATGTTAACAAAACATAATGACTATAAAAATTACTCAAATAAAATTAAAGAAGCATCAGAAAAGGAAATATAAAACAAAAAAAGGAGGGACATACCCGAAAAAATTGACCCAAAAAATCTTAATTTTTATATTTCTTAGATTGCTTTAGATTTCCAAAAATATTTATATACTTTTTATTTGGTAGTTTTTTGCTTCCAGAGTTCAAGTTTTGCGAGTTCAATTAATCCGAGTTAAAATCGTCTTCCTTTTGTTACTGAAAAAGGTAATGAATTAATTCATTTATAAATATATACATTATAATAATGCGAAAAAATGGTAATAATTTTAGATTAAAGACCCTTTTGGCTAAATTTTCTAAATAAATAGTGTCAATGATCATTTCCAGGGAATTTGGGTGACTGCTGATCAGTAAAAGACTTGGCTCTCTCTCTTTAAGGATGTACAAACTTTGGGAATTGGGTTTTTGGTGGTCCAAAAGTCAAATCCATGTATTTGCAATTTTCAGAATAGAAAGATATTTTAATTTATAATTCAAATTGGTTTTTATTAGAGCTGAGCGGGACCGGAAATTTTGACAAAAACCGGGATCGGGACTTAACGGGACCAGAGAAGCCGGGACCGGGACCAAGTTTTTCGACCGGGACCGCAAAAAAAAAAAAGGGACCGGGAATTTTCTCAAGAGAAAATTTTTCTGAAAAGAAAATTTGAAAATTTGAGTGCACTTTGTTACGAAATTGCCTATATTCAAAAATGTACCCATTTGGGGAGAAGAATTCGAAAAATTTTTCCATTATTCGCTGGAAAATTTTAAAAATTTTCATTTCAGGGGGTGGATCTTGGAATTTTCTGAGTCCCTATATTCTTGATTTTTAAATAAAATAACACAATTTCTTAAATTTTTTGCTTTTAAATCGCTCTTTTTGTGGCGCTTTTTTTAAAAAACTTTTTGGGTACGTTGGGAGGGGGTCCGGCGGTGCCGATAGGCTCGACCGGAAAAATTTAAAATTTTGAGTGCGATTTGTTAACTGAATTTGTCAAAAAATGACCAAATTGGTTAAATGTGGCTCTTTAAAAAATAAAGAAAAATAAGTGGGATATTTTTTTATTATTAAAATTTCAATTACATAAAAATGGTAAAGAAAATATGAAAATATTCTATCCCAGTGAGGAATTGAACCCAAGCGAAAAATAATGAAAGGCTGAAGGTTTAGCCACTATACCACATTTGAAATTGAATAAATGTTCTAAATGAAATAAACATTTTTTTTTTCTCAAAACCTCCTCCACCATTTTCCTTCTCTTTTTTCACCAGACCCCCATTCTTTCCAGTGCTTATTTAGTCCCACCGGGACCGGGATTGGCAAAACCGGGACCGGGATTTATTTTTTCTCAAAAACCGGAACCGGGACATGAAAAAACCGGGAATTCCCTTTCCGGTTCCGTCAGATCAAATTTTTAATAAATAGTTATGAAAAATATGAATTGAATTTTTAGAATTTTTATTAATGCATCTAAATTGAATGCAATTTTAGAATTAGTGACTCTAATTCGAGAGAATATCGAAAAATTGTCTTTCACTAGCTTTGCGACTCAAATTTTTGTTGAGTCAAACGAAAGGATAAATATTAGTATGTTGCCTTCTTTAACTAATTTTGGGAAATCTCCAAAAAATGTGATCGCTTCAAAAAATCATTTTTATTGCATTTTTTGTTAAAGAATTTTTTTCTATTACAAGAAAAATTCGAAAAATGCTAAAATATTACATTGAAATAAAAATTTTTTCCAAAAAAGCCAAAAATATTTTTTCCTGACGAATATTGATTTAATGTATGAAACGATTGACTTGTAAAATTCACTTTTTATTAGATTTTTCCCCTTCATTTGTCAGTCATTCAAATTTTATCCAAGCAGAAAAATCACAATTATTAATCTCTTTTTGAGCCATTGAAATTATTAAACAAAAAAATACACAACGCGTCCGTCCCATAATCAATTGCTTCCTCAGTTTTGCTGATTGCCAGAGTAAACTGATTGAAGATTGGCCTTCAAAGTGAGGGGCAACATCGACATTGTGCAAGAATTGTTTCCATCACCATGCAGCTGTTGCGGCGGATCATCACCTACCAGAGGGATAAAATGGGCGGTTTCCAATTTGTATATTTATTATTAAAGGCCGAATTAATATGGACAAAAAGCCCAAAATATTGACAAAATATGGAAAAGATGAAATCGTGATAAAATAAAATTGCCAGAATTGGATAAAATTGGGTCAAAATTTTGGAAAAATTTTAAACCATTAAATATTCTCCTAATTATTTTCAAACTAAGCTAAAATAATATGTACTTGATTTTATGCCAAAATGTGTAAAAATATATGGAAATCCATTCATACGCGGTCCAAAATTAATGTAGCTAAAATCCCATCTCAATCGTTAAAATATACAGGAAACCATTTGGGACGGAACTCCGTGATGACCCCCCCCCCCCCCCCGCCCCAGTTTGATTGGTTTGTTCCCCTATCACTTCCTTAATTACCCGGCAATGATAATGAGGCGGATGATTGTGGTTGTTGTTGCGGTAAAAGTTTGCTCATCGTCGTCAAATCGGCTGCACATTTTTGCCCGTTCTGTTGTTGTGGCTGATGAACGTTGTGCTCAGCGACGGTTGGACATTTGCTTTCACTCGGACATTTCTTCGCTTTATATCTGTAATTTTGAAACCTATAATAATTTGATTGACAGTCGTTTTAGCACTTTTTGTCTATATTTTGTCACTAGTTTTCGAATAAATGTTAGTTTATTAATTAAAAATTACAACCCAATTTAAAATAAAAATATTTAACAAGAAATAAGTAAAAAATACTTAAAAAAATAAAAACTAAATTAATATTCTAAAAATGAAATGGTTCTTGTGACGATGTTTTAAAGAGAAAGGAAATTGCGATTAAATTTTTCAGGTTAAATATTTCCAATTTAAATCAAATATAGAATATTTTTTAAAACAAATTTAAATTGAAAATATTATATTCAAATATGTCTCACCGTATTTTCCTTTGTATCGGTGCCAATTGGATTTCTTGCGCCATTTTTTCCCGCTCTTCTTCCGGCAAATAGCCATAGCTTTCATTTTCGGACGCATTGTTTAACAACTGAAGACGGTTATCATCCTCCATCACATTGCAATGTCTGTAAGCGTGTGTTAAATGAATTATCAGTATGGCTGAGACTTTTATTATTTTAATTTTTTTTTTTGTAACTTATATGCATTTAAGAAAACGAGATCAACAAACGCATTCCTGCACTTTAATTTTTTCATTTGAACGTCATTAGTCGGTAATCTATGTGATTTTTGGAAAGCCGATAGACTTTTTAAAAGCTTTAGAACAATGATACGAAGTTTGTTGGAAAAAAGTTATGATGTTATAAACTTGGCTCAGACGGAATAGGCCAACGGAACTAACCCGCTTCGACATACTTATTTTATAATTAAGATTGGAAATTATTTGTAAATCTACAAATATTTTTGTCTAAATTATCAAAAACTCAAATAAACCCCTCGTGTTTCCACACTAATGCCAAAATCGTTTGGTTGATAAAGCTGATGAAGATGAAGTTGTTGCTGTTGTTGGCGTTTGTTTGTTCAGTGGATATGGTTGATTCCGGTCTCGTTTCTCCAAAATTTACGGGCGTCGTTGCAAAATGGGTCGCCGGCCACTTTTTTGAGTTGTCCATTTGATTTCCGTTGTATTCTATAAAGACTATTTTAAATGCTTTAAGCCTTATAACTTTGTATTACTAAATTTTCACGATTTTAAGTATCAATAACGCTACAGTAGTGCTTACCGTATTCTTGGTATCATTCGAAAGCTCTAACATGCTCTATTAGCCTTATCAAAAGCGAAAAGTTTTTCAAGGCTGGAAAAAATTTTATTAAGAAAAAAATTGAAAATTTAGACTTTTCGCAATTTTTATGTATAACTTTTTTGGTAATTGTCTAATCGCGAAGCAATTGCTTCGAAAAAGCTTCTAAACATGTTAAGCTTTCGAATGATAACAATGTTGGATTTGGATGCCAAAGAAAAAAGTCACGGTTACGAAAACCGTGAATTTCACGGGTTTTTTGGATCAAGGTCAAGGTCACGATTCATGGAGTCAATTCACGTGCACGGTCACTTTTCACGGGTTTTTTCAGTCACGGCGCACCTCTACTGACCATCCCGGGCAGTGAATTTGGTGGTGGCGATGATAATTCTTCTGCTGTTCGTCCTCCATCTGCTGATCAATTCGTGCTATCCAAGTGAAATTTTCCGACTTTGCCGCCAGCTTCCCATTCTTTGACAATTTGCCAGTGTCTTCAACATTTTTGCCAATCTTCTGTGTTCATTTGTCACTTCTGCACATAAATTGCTCAATGTGAAGTGGTATTGGCTTTAAAAATAGAAATAACATCTAAATTTTTTGTTTAAATTATCGTCCTTTTTTTGCTAAATTTTTCTTCAGCTTAATGACTCAATACTAGAGTTGAGCGGTAATCGGTAATTGTAAAAAAACCGTATCGGCACTGACCGGTAATGCAAAAACCGGACCGGTACCGGTACCAACTTTTTCCACCGGTACCGGTACCGGTAAAAACTGGTCATTTTCCAAAAATTTTTGGACAAAATTTTTCAAATTTATTTTTTTATTCAATTTTCACGCTAGTGCTTTTTTTTTTTAGCATTAGAATTTTTCAGAAGTATATGTATATTCAGGATGACTGCCTTCTTTTTTAAATTCAGGATAAGGAACACTAAAATTCAGATTTAGATCCTAAAATTAAAATTTTTTGCAAAGCGAGGGGTCAGCGGCCAATTTTACAATTTTGCGAAGGGGTCCGGCCATGTAAATCCATGGACCTTTTTTTGCTCTCAAACTGCTTTTTTTCGTGGCTCTTTTTCCAAGACTTTTGGGGAAAAAGGGGTCCGGCGGTGCCGATAGGTAATGTTCGTGATCAGCGTCACAAATTTTCCTATAAAGGAGTTTTTATTTGAAAAATTTCAGGGGGGAGGTAAAAAAACAGAAAAATACCGTCCTTTTATCTTCTACTAAGATTTTTCAAAATTGTCGCCTTATGCCAAAATGTTTAAAATTTTGACCAAAATTTAATGCTACGGTGTTCTCCGAACAGTACCGCCCTCAGGATTTTATAATATAAATAAGAGAAAATGTAAAAATAAAAAGTAATTAATTATTCGGTGACACCGAAAAATTCAATTTATATTAAACAATATTTAAAAATAACAATTTAATCATTTTGCATATCGTTTTAACAGATGCCTAGAATGTAAACAAGCATTGTGGTGTTTTCCACCGTCTACGAAATTTATTTGTACCACTGAAAACTGCAAAAATAACTGAAGTAATAAATCTATTAAATAATACTTTATAATATTTAAAAGAGTTGGAATATTTTTTATTAATTTAAAATTCAATAAAAATGGTAAAGCAATATAAAAAATTATCCCAGCGGGGAATTGAACCCAAGCGAGAAATAATGAAAATCATAAGGTTTAGCCACTAGATCACATATATGCATGCACATGAGAATACATGATTAAATGAAATAAATAACTTAATTTTTTCTCAAAAATTTCTCCTTCTTCACCAATTTCCTACTCTTTTCTAGAGATGCGCCGTGAATCACGGTCACGGTCACGATTACCGTGAATTTCACGGGTTTTTCCACTCACGGTCACGGTCACGATTCACGGTACCAATTCACGGTTATTCCGTGAAAAATTTACACTGGATAAAATTGAATATTTACTAAAGTGAGGGATGCGCACTGTGCCCCCAGACGAACTATGCACCGTTTATCCCGGATGGAATTTAGGAGGGAATGGGGAAAAGCCAAGGCGCCTTTGACCAAGCCCCGAACCCCCAAACGACTCATTGACTGTTAAAGATGTGTTTATTCATTCGATGTTGGATTTATACGAAGCGAGAAATCGGAATAATAATTGAAGTCTGTTCCATCATCACTGACTGACTGATCACTGGGGAAAGAGAAAATGCGAAGAGAATGGGCGGAGAGATATTACAATGAGAAAAGGAAAAACGTGTGAAATGGATAAATGTGATTGAATTGATAATGGCCAATAAGGAATAATTAAATGAGGGAAATGCGTCGAATAATCCTTACAACTCCCACCTTGCCTTAGGATCGTCCCCGATCCTTAAGTGAAAAATGAAGTAAAAATGAATGAATGAATGGGTCCAAACTCTCGGCTTCGCCCTTCGTCTCTCCAATCCAAACTTCCACGGCCAAGCTGCGCATTACAATAATGAACAGCGGTCCACCTTCATCTCAGATGGATGGCATGGGAAATCGGAGAAAAGCAACCAGCAGGGGTCATTCCGGTTTGGGGTCGAGATGTAAAAGCATGATGAGAGAAGAGAAAGAATGGGTCAGAGAAAACGTAAGGAAACCGACGCATTTTAATTGATTTTGAATTGGGGGAAAGAAAGGCCATTAACAGTTCGAAAATAAAAAGAAATGAATGATAATTTTAAAAGAAATGGAGAAGAGAGAGAGTGAGAAAGAGAGAGTCAAAACAAAAGAAATTGGCAAAACGTGAGGGGAAGGGAATGAAGAAGGAAGGCGTCAATGCGCGGCTGCCGTCCATTACTGAAGTCGTACAGCTTGGCCTTCACTTCATTCATCTGCGCGCACCAGAAGTTGAGGCTTTGCCACGAGTGCGTTCTCGAGTGCCACCTTGAGGAAAATAAGGTTGATATCTGTTCTCCGCCCCCCTTGACTCACCGGAGTTGTTGTACCGCACACACACATTTTTACCGTACTTGCTGTAGAAATGCTCTGACCGTACCGCACCGCCGTTGGCTGAGATCAGCTGTCCGTCCTTGTCGTAATAGTGTCGGGATTGTTGAACTGCTCGAAGTCGAAGTACTCCGGACCGACCACTGTTGTCTCAGTCGTCGCTTGGTCCAGGTAGCGCCGCCACGTCTCCGTGCGGTTGAGCAGCAGCAAATCGCCGATGATGATCATTCCATGGCGGGTGCGGGAGATGGCGACGTCCACCCGCGCGGCATCCGCCCAGAACGGCTGCGAGTCAGCTCCACTGTCGAGGACGGAGCATGTTGTGACGACGATGGCAAGTGACGACTCGTGCCCCTGTGTTGCGTCCGCCGTCGTCACTAAAATGTCGGGAATTTCTTGCTGGGCCACCAACCGTTCGATTTCCAGGGCTTGGGCGGCGTAGAAGCAATACGCAGCGGATGAGTGTGCCGGGGAAGGCCCGCGCCAAACGCCAAAGGGCTCTCATCGCTGTGTCGGTTTGGCCCGGATTGGCCGATGATGTGGACACTTCGTCGCGTTGCGCAGGCGTGTTCTGATGGACTAAAATGAGGGGGACTCCCTTTTTCGGCAATTTGAAGGCCCTTTGATCAGTCATCAGTGCCCGTTCCGAGTCGTCGCGTCCAGGAGTCAGCAGCTCGCCGTACGGTTTGTAAAAACCGGCCTCCGTGCAGCGGACGAGAGCTGAATGTGAGCGAAAACAGACCGACAATGTTGTGACGTCCGTCGCTTGCGCAACATCCAAGTTTTGGATGACAGTGTCCATGCCGAAGTCCTCACGGATGGCGAGCGGCAGGGAGGGCAAGTGGACGCGAAGCTGGCGGCGATCACCGGTGATCAGCACCTTGGTTAAGCAGGGGAGTTGGCTTACCAAGTTGAGGATTTGGACGTATGGCGCCTGTCCGGCCTCGTCGATGATCAGATGTGTCGTCTCCCCGAACAGTGCCGGCAATTGCTCACAGAAGGACAAGGTGGCGAAGCACAGGCGGCGATTTTTGTGCTCCTGCACAATTTTGGCAACTGCCATTTCCTGGGCCAGGCGTGGGTTCCGCTCGCAGGCGTCCAGGTACCGCTCCACCTTGACGCGGTCTTGGTCCTTCTGTAGGAGTTCCTGAAAGTCCTGTGCCTCCACCGCGGTGGCGAGCAGATGAGGGGAAATCCGCTCAACTTCCTTGGCATATCTCAACTTACCTGTACCGGAGAACAAGGCAAGCATCGGCTCCACGTGCTTTCCGGCGGCCAGGGCATCCTGCATCTCCAGCACCAGCTTGACGACAGCGACGTTCGGCGGGGCCAGCGCCAACACCCGCGCCGTGGGATCCGTGGCTAGGACCGTGGCCACGATCGACGCCGCGCTGAACGTCTTGCCGGTGCCGGGCCCGGCCTGTTGGAAGACAAGGCGCGGCACCTCGTCGAGCATACACAGCGCGGTGTCAACCTGCCCCTCTTTCAATTTTGAAAGAGCCCCAACAGTCATTAATGGGTTATTGGCCTTTGGGCTTTCCGGTTTTACCGGTCGGCCCAATAAAATCGACATGATCCGGCCCACCTTTCCGTCGTCCGTCGCCAATTTCGAGCAGTCATTGGACCGCAAAGTGAACATCCGTTCCTGCAGTGCTCTGACTGACGTCTGCGGGATGAGCTCAACGCATCCGTCGAGTTCGCCGCAGCGCATCTGATCGAATTCCTCCTGCGCATTCTGGTCCTTCGCTTCCTGGTAGGAAAGGATCACTTTAGCATCGATTGCGTATCCTACACATAATGCCCGTTTGTCGATGCTTAGCACATACCCATGCGCACAAGGCTTTGCCTTGGCTCCGGATTGACTTTGCAACCACCGCCAAATCGACCTCCCAGATTTTGCACAATTCGGTGAGCTCTTCAATGCTCGGCACCGGCATACGAAAGCCGCGGCCATGACCTTCTCGCCTAATTTCATCTTTGCCCAGGTCAATTCGGCACTGAAGGGAAACTCATAGCCCATCGGCTCGGGCTCAACGCCAGCAATTACGTTTGCGTGATGAATGAGCAGTTCATCACCCCTTTTTTACCAAAATCGGAGGGCAAAATTTACGCAAATTGCTGCGAATAAAGCACCGATGGCGGACTGTTGATCGGCAGAAGTTGAAGACGGACAACGGAGCGGTACCGGATGTCGGTCTCCGTGAATTCTGCCGGGAAATGGCGGCGGTAGGCGCGCATCAAGCAGCTGAGCTCAGGTGCTGAGACCAGTGCCACTTTGACTTGTCTATCACGGGCCCTCTGGACGTCGACCAAAATGCCGACCGCACGAGTGGGGAGGCGCTGGCGCAGTCGGCTCACGTCCGTCGCCGTGGCTTGGTAGTTCAGCCGTCCGGTGACTTCACACAGCCAATCTCCGCGCTCTTCCCATCCTATCTCGCTCTTGGTCCATTCACACTTATGTAGGCGGAAAATGTCGCCGATTTCGATCGGCTGGGCGTTGTCGAAGAGGCTAAACAGGACAAAAACTAATTCCGGCAAATCCCAGAAAGTTTCATCCGGGCGGCGATCACACCATTGCCCCTCACTTGGGCAATCAGATAGGGTTTCCCCTTATCTTCTTTCTTAATCACTTTATTTCCCGCCCTCAGGCTGGGCTTCAATTTCAAATTGCCAAATCCACCTTCTCCTAGCAGTTCACTTTCACTGCCCTCACTTTCTTCTTCCTCTTCCATTCCACCACTTTTCACCTTTTCTTTACCCATTTCATCCCTTTTCCCTTTTTCTCCACTCATTTCATCCACTTCCATTATTTCCACTTCCTTGGTGCCCTCGGTACTTTCCATTGGCACCGTGTCGGGTTGGACCGACTTGAGTCCCAGCGGATCACTCCGATCCGCCAGCATCGGCACCAAGAGTGGCTCATTTCCACTCTTTCCACTCACAACCACATTTTTTTCAAGCCCGCAGGCAAGGGTTTTGGAGACGGATGAGTTGGGGCGATTTGAAGGAATAGGTTTTTGCATCTAAAAAAATGAAAGAATTGAAAAGTTGAAATAAAAATCGAAAATCAAAAAAATGAAAAATGATTTAAAAACAAAATGAATATGAGGAGCGGAGGAGAAATGGAAATGAAGGCAAGAAATGGCTTTTCTGAAGGATGAGCCGGCCTTAAATAACGACGAGTCCGAGTGGACGATGGGCGGGCGTTACAGCAAAAATGCAATTTATTTTTTAAATGTTACAACAGCGGCGAGCTAGTGGGAAAAAGGCAAAAACCTTTCCTCCCGAGCGGCAGGGGAGAGTCATCGCCGCAAAAAGCTAATGTCGCGACGGGGGAGAGCAAAAAACGGGAGAGGGACGGGAGATGAATTGCTTTCAGAAGGCTGCCATATTTGGCACGGAGAAAAAAATGGAGGGGCAACTGCAAAACTTTGGTCGTATGAAATTAATTAAAAAACGCAGTCAAAAGCGGGGAAATTGCAATTTTAAGGAAAAGAAAATTCAAACATTAATTTCAATTGAATCGGGTTCAATTGACCACAAATATGCTCGAACTACACAAAAGGAAATGCCGGCAAGAGTAAAAATTATGCCGCCTATTGTCCAAGCATTTTTCGAAAGAAATGAGGACCAACTTTGAGGGACAATTTTTGGCTTTAGGTGTACACAGGTCCAACCCAAAGTTGCATTTCTCTCTTCGGTTGGAAATATTAAATTAGTCGGCTGGCATGGATAGGCACAAAAATGATCACAAATTTCTTTGTCGACGGAAATCCTTTAGTTTCCTTTTCTTGAGGAGACTCTACAATTTGAACGTTCGAACTGAATATCAACAAAATCATTAGCAATTTCTTGCAAGCAATTCTTTTGTCCGGCCCGCAGGCATGGGAAAAAATAAATAGATGAAGACTTTTGGGTTTTGGCATTTAAATCTGAATTTTCCGTTGGGTTAAAAAAAGGCAAAAATATTTCAGGAATTATTCGGAATGAATTTTGGTCTCTGGAGACTATGATTGCCAAAAATAAGTGGCGTTGTGGAATGGAACATCCGCAAATATACCGGCACAAGGATGTTTGCGAAAAGGGACAAAAAGTCAGGGAAAATGTAAAAAAAGGAATTCTTTGGCCTTGAAGAGAAAAAAAGGGGGGAATGGAATTGGTTGTGCAAAAAGAACGGCGCCTTCCACCAAAATCCCATGGGAAATGAATGGCCACAAAAAGAGAATTGCCTTAAAAACCGAAAAAAAGGAGACAAAAAAAGGACCAAAGAATGCCAATGAGAACAAAAAGGATAAAGGAGAGGAAAAAAAAGGAAAGAAAAATTAATTTATCTACGTTTGGGTGATTGTAGAGAGTCCATGGCGGTACATAAGTAGCGGTATGACATTATAAATTGCCCATTTTGTGGCCATTGATGATCGTCTTCGTGTTCATCATCGCCAAATATTTTTAAATTTGTCCCGACATAGATCTCCTCAGCCCACCAATCGCGAATTCCATCACTCGAAGTTGGCCATTTATTTGCTGAAGTCTTGGCTCGAAATCCCGTAGTTTGGACCCGAGTGCCTTCTACTAATTCCATCAAATTAACACTTGAATCGTTTTGGTGGAGGAAGAAACGCTGATTACTTTCTTCCCCATACAAAAAGACATCAATGGCCATAAGTTGTTAGATGATTCTATTATGGATCACCTCCCTAATTATTCCACAGCAGCTTGAAGAGACAAATTGATTCACTGATGGTCCCAGTTTTGGAGGAGAAGTCATTTGCTTCAAATCAATTGTTTTGACCCGAGTTCCTAATAGAGATTGTTTGTTCCAATTCAACAAATTCTAGCATTTATTAAATGGCCAAAAAGTATGTCTTATAAAAAGGAATTGGATTTATAAGAAAATTTTGCCAAATTTTTCAGTTTCAGACACTCAAAAGCGATGAATAAAAGAGTTCGTTTCTAAATCAATTGATTACCCTTTTTAGCTCCTTTTTATGGTGGCAATTGCTCTCAATTTGATGCTGCGCACTTACGCCGACGTTTGGATGTGCAAATTCAGTGCCATCATTTCGCGGCATGAGCCCCGTTTTTGGAGGTCGCTTACCGACTATTTGTTGTGTATGCCGCTCGTTTCGGTGATCAACTCATTTTGAGGGTTGAACAATTTTTGAATTTTTCTTTATGCCGAGAAAAAAAAATTTGTCCTGTTCCCTAAAAATTTTCAGTCCAAATTCTCGAAAATTCTCATTTTAAATTACCATAATTCCCGCCCCTTTCAGCTGAGTCTTTGCGAGTTGAAATTGCGCTTCCGCGAACGGCTGACTCACCACTTTTACGTGCAGTATTTGGACGGGTTCACCTTCTACAAAATGGCGAATTTGGACAATCGCATTGCCAATGCGGACCAATTGCTGACACAGGACGTGGACCACTTCTGCGAGGGCATCGTCGAGCTGTACTCCAACCTTTCCAAGGTGACTTTTTAATTAACATAAATTTGAAGAAAATATTACCACTCGGTGTACTTCGAAAGGTCGCGGAAGGCCATATTTTTTGGTACACCCCAAAACCTTGCCGCAGAAATTTAAAAAACAAAAACTTTTTTTTCAGTTTTTGGATTCACATGAATTTTGGATGAACAGATTTAAATGAGGCGACAGGATTTAGATGGTTAAAATGTCCCTAAGATTTGAGTAAGAGATTTCTAATTTTTGGTGAGTCAATTGTCTCACTTATAAAACTTTTTTTTTAATAATTCTAATATCATGGCTCAAACGTTCATTTAATTTAGTGTTCGAGCGTATTCGGAAGTGTGCACGCATTTTGGACCACGACCGATGATGTGCCAAATTGTTGCCGAGGACAAAGACGAGCCGAAAATGATCAATTTTTTTTTTGCATTTGGCTTTTATTTAATGTTTTATGTTTTTTTCTGGCCCTCAGGCGTGAAACTAAAATAAATTGATATTTATAACAGTTTGCAATTGTTGGTCTCTTTTAAGGGTATGTTATTTTGACACTAAAAAGAAAGTAAAATTTTGTTGAAAGTGTTGGACACTCATGAAATCAATGCGTTAGAGAGTCGGTAACATATATATATAGTTTTTAGATGAGCTTGAAAGCTTAATTAGGACTAATTGCCTTATAGAAATTGTGATTACATTCCACTCAAAATGATTGAAGTGTTCGACCTTTGGTACCTTCGCAACGACAACAATTGGAAAAAGGTTTCGGCGGTGGGCGGTTTGGCCATAAAGTTGCGCCATGAGCAATGGCGACCTATTTCTTCCGGAGCAAGACGGACTACTGGGGGAGAGGTTGGGCAAACCTTGGGCGGGTGCCAACCTGGCGGAAGCCGGTGCTTCGTGAGCGAAGGTGCCGATGCGTCGATGCTGCCAGCCGAAATTGCCGAGTGCAAAATTCTGGTGGACACAATGAAGGCTTCGAGGGCCAACGGCGCACTCTCTTACCTCATGTATGGAAATGGAGTTGGCCGAAAGGTCACAACAATCTTTCGGAAGGGCAAGGAGGTGCTGCCGTTCATCGACGAGACTGATGCCGGCCTTGAACGGTTTTTTTTTTTGCTTTTTTTGTAAAATGGTTCACCGACCGTTGGCCCAAATGCCCAAACCCGCTCGGCCACAACAGTTACATTTTCTCCCCTGCGCAATTGCGCCAGGCGGGAATTCCGTTTGAATTCCACACCCAGCGGCCCGGTGATGTCGTGCTCACCGTTGGTCTGCATTGTGGCATTAATGTTGGGGAGGGCCAAGGATTATCGCCAGAAATATGAGCAAAGCGGAAAGCGCGTGAGGGCGGACAACGAAGTGTTGGCAGCCCAGCGACGTGCTCAGAGGAAGAAACAGAAGGCGGAGGGGCGAGTGCCCATCCCGAAAAAGAAGGGCACTTCTTCGGTCATCAATTTAGACGAGATCGAACTCGAATAATTTCATTAAATTTGTTAAAATAAATTTTGCCGTTAATGATTACTGTGGTAATATTACAAGATCTTTCCAAGTTCTCGTCCTCTTCCTAAGGTCATATTTTCTAGGTTCCGTATCCGTTTTTTCACTGTTTTTCTCCGCCTCGGCTTCAATGTCTGGTCTTGTTACAGGCCCTCGGGCTTGGACTTCGTCTAAGTTCTCATCTTCTCTGGATTCGGGGTCCATTTCATTTCGAGTTTCAGACCCTTTAGAAATTGCTTTATCGGCATTTTTTAAGACACTTTTCCTCTTCAATCGGTTGGGTTGGCATAGTGCAGGGAGGGCCCAAAATTTCGAAGCACTTTTTGATTTGATTTAAGTGAAGTCTTTTTGGGTTCGAATTTGTGATCACAGTAGCATAAATGCCCTCATTTTTGATGACTCGAAAAATTCCCCGCCACAGCAATTGAAGTTTTTTGGAGGTGCCTACCCGTCCATCGTAATTTCTGACAGTACTCTATCATTCACCATAATTTGTTGCGGTCTTGCCTTCTTGTCATATTGCTCCTTCATTTTTCGTTGAGCTTCTGCATATTCGTCAGCTGCCGCATGCCACGCATGTCTTATGGCAACGACCAACTTTTGTTTAAATTCATTACGGTCCGAAATGGCTATCGGATCACGAACTTTTGTATCAATTATTTGGTCAACACAAAAAATCGGGTCACGCCCAAACATTAGAAAAAATGGAGTCTCACCCGTTGAGGCATGGACTGACGTGTTGTATCAAAAATTAGCAGCGTCCAAAAATTCGTCGAAATTTCAAGAGAAATAGCGAGACACTATTAATTAAATATATATTTAGTTCAATTAAAAATTCCAAATATAAAATTTACAATATTAAAATTTTTATGATGCCAACAATAAATAGAATTTTTATTAATGAATTAATACAAACAAATAATGTGTATGTAGTATTATTAATTTATATTTTTTTACATTATACATAAAAAGCGAAATTTAAATAATGATTTTTTAATTATTTATCAGTGCGAATAATTATAAGTATAACAATTACTAAATATTAACAATTTAAATTATGAATAAAATACATTTGATGATAAAAAATAAATAAATTTGTAAAATGATCTATTTTACTTACATATGTAAAAACGATAGAGAGAGAACAAGAATAAAAAAAGTTATACGAATAGGAACTCGAAATAAACATTAAAAAAATAACATAAACAATATTAAAAATATTTCTATTCGCAACAAATAAATCATTCCATTTGTTGTTAGATGAATATATTAAATTTAAATATAAATAAAATATAATTATAAAAATAATAAAAATATTATTGAAAATTACTAAAAATATTTTTATTATAATAAATAACTTTGAGCGCCTATAAAGGCCTTCGATATCTACCGCGACAGTGCTAGCGATCGTGGAATAAGATTAAAAATTATATGAATAATAATAAATTAGATACTTAAATAATTCAAAATAAAAAAAATTAAAGAAACAAATATAATTAAGTTCAAACCAATTACCCAAGAAAATATTAAGATCAAAATTTGCCTGACTCATTGAACCACAAGATTTTTTGTTGCATATTCTTTTTCTCAACCAACGATATTTTCAGCTTTAAAATAATTACCCATTGTGAGTCCAATCATTTTTTATTGATATAAATATAAAAGGAAAAATAAATTGCTAAGAATAATAATATATTTTCAATTTTCCGAAAACTGCCTGATCCAAAACCTTAAAATTAAATCCCAAAAACCAGAAAAGTGATCAATAATAGTGCAAATTTTATTATTGAACTGTAAGGCCAAAAGATAAAATTACAAGCCGTAACAATAATAATATTCATACATTTTTATTCTAATAATTTATTATTTTTGAATATTATTTTATATTTCACCTCTTCCTTTTTTATTGCTTAACTTAAATATTTTGTTCAACATATGAATCTTTGCAAATTTTTTAACTAATTATTTTCTTTAATTTTTATCTCATAATAATAAAGCACTAGGCGATTCCCATTTAAAATTGTGGTTTTATGCATTAAATGTTTACTAATTTTTAATTTATTATTTTCTAAGGTTTATTTTTTAATTTTTTAAAATTATTTCCATACAAAATAGTAAGTACATAATTTTAAATTTTTATAACAAATATTTAAAGCATAATTTAATTAGGTTTGATACTTAAAAAAGAATGCATAAACAACTTAATTCTATTTGCCTAATTAATTCATTTAATATAATTAATTAATTACATAAGAACACCTAAAAAATCTAATCAACAGTGCAAACGAATTCTTAACCGGATGCAAAAAATAATGCATAAGAAGCATTATATTTAAAAAAAATTTATTGCTTGTATTCTTCGAAGAACGGAGTTAAAAAAATTTTTTCTATGCTAAAAATTTCATTTAAACATTAATATTTTAATAAATTAATTTTAAAAGAATTTAATAAAAATTATTATTAAAAAATAAAGATTAAACTGTCTATTAAATAAATTAATTTAACAATAAAATTGAATTTTTACATAATTAAAAGATAAAAATTAATGATTAATAACCTAAGACGTTATAACGAAAAATTAACTCAATAATGACACTTATTTATGGTAAATTTGTTTAGTTAAAAAGATCAAAAAATTTAAAAAAATCATAATTTAATATTTATATTTTAAATATGTTCGTTCAATAAAATTATTTCAAAATTAAATTCATGGGATAAATTTGAGCATAAATAATTAATTATAGTTAATTGAATTTATTAATTAGTATAAATGGAATTGCTACATAAAAAATAAAACAATTTAGGTAATTTATCTAAAATTTATATTAAAATCCAATAATCTTGTTGCTCTATTAGCCTTACAAAAAGTGAAAAGTTTTTTTTGAAAATTTCGACTTTTTCGCAATTTTCATGTATAACTTTTTTGATATTGTTCTAATCGCGAATCAATAGCCAATTAGCACAAAAATGATTTCATAAAAATATTTTGTGTTGGGCAATTTGCTAAACATTTGGCCAGAATTTATGAAATGGAAACGCAAATAAATGAACTGAAGGAAAATGAAAATGAGCGTGAAAAGAGAATGTCATTAATTAATTTAAAATTTTTTGCATATAAATAAAATAAAAACATATTAAAAAGAATAAAAAATTATGATAAAAATAAAAAATAATCAAAAAATATTTTAATTTTTTTTTAATTTTGCGCCTAAATTATTTCCCGACAAAATTTCAGCGTCGAAATTTTGTCCCAAAGCTAAATTTTGGGATGTTATGTTTATATTTTCATCAATGCATTTAAAATTTTCAAATCTTTTTAAAAGGTTTTCTTTTTTTCGTTTTATTTAGTTAAAATTGTGTTTTTTTTTTTGTAAATGCCTTTTTAATTTAGCTATTTTATCTGTGATGAAGTAATATATTAATTTAATATTTTTTTGATCAAACAATGGCTATTTACAGCTAACACCGCGTGAAGAATATGTAATAAAATTCTGTGTTAAATTTTCTTTACTTAATTTGAACTCCAATTTGCTGTTTTATTATTTAATTGGGTTTATTATTTTTTAATAATAATGGTTAATTTTTATTAATTATTTATTTATTTTCTTCAAATTTATTTCTTAATGTTTAAGAGATTAAATTTTTGAATTTTTCTATTCATAATGATGTGATAAAAATTAATTTAAAAAATTTTAGATAAAATAAACGATAAATTAAATTATTTTTAATATTTTATCCAATTATAATTTTAAAAAAACCATTGGAATTATATATTAAATTGAGAAATCTTTTGATTATCTATATTAATAAAAGCAATTTAAATTAGGTTTTTTTCTGAAAAAAGAAGGAATTAAAAGATTCATATTTTTATGGTCATACAAAAATGTAATATTATTTAAATATATGAAAAAGTTCAAACTTCAATAAATTCATACATCTTTCATATGTATAATTTTAATAAGATTAGTTATTATTTATGTGTTTTTAAGCTAAGAGTTAACAATTAATTCATTATCAATTTAATTAATTTCTATTATTTTGAGCAAAATTTTCTTTAAAAATTAGTTAATGATGTTAGCGCAAAATGCTCTTAAAGTATATGTAAAATTTTTAGCTTTTAATACCTGATGAGCTTTCCACATCGTGAGAATGGCCCACATTTGATATTTTTTCCGTGGTGCGACTTTTGGGGATTTGCAACTTGGTGACCCGACTTTTGGGAACCCGACATTTAGGGAACCCGACATTTGGGGACCCGACATTTGGGGATATAACGCCTTTTCGGGACCCAACTTAGACAAATTTACGACTGCTTTAGCCAGAGTTAATTCCATTGCAAGAAAAAAACAAAATTTTCCCAAGGGCCAACGGGAGGGAACAGTTCAACTCGCCGACGCACGACTCGCCGACGGACTAAACTTTGTTCGTAACTTTTTTCTTTTTTTACCAATTTTTATAAAATTAATGTTACTCGGAAACTCTTAGTGTTTAGAAACTATCATTAAGCAGATGTTAAGCGATTAAATAATTCTCCAAAGAGTTTGAAAAAAAACTCATGAAAGTCACATCTTTTTCAATTTTTTTGCATATAACTCTTTGGAGAATCAACGGGATGTGAAAACAGAATTAATCACCATTTGGGTGGTCCCAATTCGTCTGTATTGCAAAGACCAGAGATGAGTAAGAATCTCATCATCATTTGGGTTCTCAACCACATCAAAGCCTTCAACCAAATTTCTGATAGGCAACATTTTCTCGTATGTTTTCTTCCGTTCTCGAATTCTTATCCCTTGCGTGGGTCCAACTCATATTTTAATTTTAAAAATATTATTTTGTTTTTTTGCAATGGAATTAACTTTGGCTAAAGCAGTCGTAAATTTTGTCTAATTTGGGATAAATTTTTAAATATTTTTTTTGTTTTAATAAAATCCCCAAATGTCGGGTCCCCAAATGTCGAGTTCCCCAAATGTCGGATCCCCAAAAAGACGTTCGGTCCCCAAGTTGCAAATCCCCAAAAGTCGGGTAGCCATTTTTTCTAATTGTAAGTATTTATTTATATCTTTTAAAATCACTCAAGGATATTCTTCTTAATTGTAAAATTTTTAAATATAATGTTCTCTGTTTTTTCAAATTTTGTTTTTTTTTATAGAAATTATATTATTTCAAGGCCCTAAAATATTACAGTTCATTAATTATATTTAATAATGGTTTTTTTGTGTTATTATCTTTAATTTAATATTTTTTATTGATTTTAAGTTCTCATTTATATAATAATAATATTTTATTTGGTTTTTTTGTATTTATTTTTAATTGGTTTATTAAAATTGTTATTTATAAAAAAAAATAATTAATTATTTAAGCTTAGTAGAAATTTATCCCGTAAACAATGCCCCCAAATCTCCGATAAAATTTTTGAGAGTTTATAAACCCAAAATTGATTAGTATATTTTTTAAATGTTTTTTATTTTTCTAGTTAAGCCACCCTTTTTGCTCCCATGATCCCGTCACGGTTCATTTTTCAAGTCCAGGTCCCGGCCATTTGGGCAGGGACTACGGGACTAACTTCACCAGTGAAACTGCCCTAAATTTATTCCTTTTTTTATTTCTAAATCCCTTAAAATGTTTTTAGGAATGAATACATTAATCTGGAAAATAAATATTTTTGAAAAATCAAAGGATGGCAAAATGGCGGAGTGCCGAGAATGTAAAGAAAATTGAAGGCTTAAGTATGAATTTAGGTTGTCTGCCTTCAGCACTAAGTCACTCAAAATGCATCTTTTTTCAACAATTCATGTTAACTCGGAATATGTCAAAAGTTTCGAAGAACTGGAAAAAACAAAAAAAGAATCCAAAAAATAAGCTGAGAAGCAACAGCTGTCAATCGAAAATTTAATCGGCACAAATTTGTAAATATGTATAAACATTAGAAGTAACGCAAATTTTCCAAGTCCCGGTCCCGCATTTTAAAATTCCGGTCTCTAATTAATATCCTAAAAAAAAAATAATTTTTATAAATTCCTTTTCGAAAAATGCTCAGAGAAATTAAATTGTATTTGCTTTACTTCATAACTATTAGATTTTTTTTGTATATTTGATTATTATATAATTTTTTTTATTGAAAAGATAATTTTATTTCTTTTAAAGTTATAATTCCTCTTTTTGTTTTACATGCTGTTGTACATGAAACGATTTTTTCCCAGGCGAATTCTTTGTAGTAGGATTTGTTTTCTTTGTCGCGCCCACGCGACTCAGGAAACGCGAAAATATTAAAAAATATTTATTTTTTCAAAATTAATATTTATTAAGAAAGTAAAAAACTAAAATATTTAAATATATTGGAATCTTTAATTTTTTTGTGCAAAATTGTTTTGCACAAAGTTTGGGCCAGAGATTAGCCAGCCGATGAGAAATGAATTTGAAAAGAAGTGAAAATGGGACAAAAATAGGTGAAATGATAATGGCTGGTACGATTAAATGGAGAGGGAAGTGATCAAATCAGCGATTGAGGAATTGATGAATCGGGAGTCCGCCCGAACGTCTCGTCGCCTTTTTGCTCTTTTTCTTCCGGTATTTCTTCGTCTTTGACGGTCCGGCCCATGTGCTCGTGCTTGGTCCCGAGAAAACGGACTCCCCGTAACGGTCCTCCTCGTCTGTGTCAAGCTCTCTCCCGATTCTCGGTCCCTCGGCATCCCTGTTGAACGCGAGCACGCGCGCACGCTGTGGCGGGTTGGCACCCGCCTTCTCGTTGCCAATCAAAAAATTGGCGACATTGGCCCCCCGCGACCGATCTTCTTCCTTGGCCTCCTCAGAAGACGCCAGGGAGACGCCGTCATCCTCCTCCTCCTCCTCGGCAATAGTCAATTGACCGAGCGGCGATCCGGGCATTCCCTCCCGGGCACAAAACTGCTCCTTTGCCTTCTTTGCCGTCTCTTCTTTCTCTTTCGCCACTCTCTCGTCCTCTTCTTTCGCTTTTGCCAAAATCTCGGCCATTTTCTCTTCCAATGCCTTGGTTGCCTCTTCAGCTCTCTTCTGCCATCGTTTTTCGTCCTCTTCCGCTTGGACTTTGGCTCGGCGCTCTTCAAAAACATTCTGCGCGTGCCATTCCAATTCGTCCCACTCGGCCATCGGGCGCCGAGTGGTAATCCCGACCACTGCCGCCGGAGGGCACTTCATCCCCTCCTTTCGTGCCGCCGGAGGGCTCTTCTCCCCCTCCCTTTCCTTGGCGTCGCTTTTCGCCTCCTCAGTCTCTTTTTCCCCTTTTTCTTCCTTTTTCTCACCTCCTCCGCTCTTTTTCTCTCGCTCTTCCTCCTGGCGATTTGGCACCACAACCACTTGCGATCGCATGTTTGGCGCTCGAGGGCCGTTCTTCGTTTGTTGCTGGTACTGCTCCATGCTCGAAAGATGAGCCCCGTGCATAATGATGTCGGACATTGTCGGGAATTTGATGACCAGTTCGCGGCGATTGTCCGGTGCCAACCGTCTCAGAGCTCTCTCGTACGAATCTATCATTTGTACCTGCCTGTGACGGAGAGCGCGGGCATGTGGCTCCCCCCCGCGTCGCTCGGATCTGTACTGCTTCAGCCGGTTGTTGTTTTCAAGGATGGCGCTGCCTAGCTCGTCGGTTTGGCGGAGGCGGCGTTGGTAACGCGAGAAGCCATCGTTGTTTGATTTGCGTGGCATTATTTCATCTATTGGTCTAAAATTCGGGGATCGATTGGAAGGGAGAGGACGAAGCGGTTTCCCGCCGTTGGCACAGTGAAAATGGTGAATAATTGGGGAGTTTGGCTGGGAAGGGCACCATCCCTCGGGAAGGGGCGGGGATTTGCCGATGGATTGGCCATCGTTCCCGCCATCTCGCTCCAAGAGTCCGCCGCCGAAAGGGGCTCCGTCATCCTTCTCTTTTTGGTGCCATCCGACCTCGCTCTCGAGAGACCATCCATCGGTCTCGGTTTCCGTCTCGAGCTGCCACGGGTCAATCGTCGCCCAAATGGCCATGGCGCTGCCGAGCGCGGCTTCTTCTCGAAGTGCCGACCGTACCTCCCTGTACAAAAATGCAGGCCCAATCGGGATGTTGAAGCTCCCTCATCACCCGCCTTCTCCGTCTAATAGGGCATCGGAGAATTGTGAATAGAGCGATGGCCCCGGCAAAGGACAATGTGAACAGCTTGACGACGATGATCGATGAATTTGAGCGATGCGTTTGCCAACTCGAGCAGCTCGGAGCGAACGTGGACGACGACTCATTTGGGCCATTGCTGGAGGCAAAATTGCCGGTGCGAGTGCTCACGGTATTGCGGATCAGAGAAAGCATGATGGGATCGAAATGGTCAGTACGCGAGTTCAGGAGAGCGGTGGCGGCGCAACTACGGTGCATGCGGTAGCAGAGTCAGCATTGGCAGCAATGAAAGACCCGGAAGTACGCACTGATCACCGAACCGAGCGTGATCAGACGGGACGAGGAGGCAAAGCAGGTCGGGAGCCATTTCAAAGAGCATTTATTGTACGGGACAACCAACAAACGCGGGCGCAGCCCAACGGAACACGAAAAGAAGAGCAGTACGGGATGAATGCCCGTATCACCGGACGAACAGTGGCACGCAGCAACGAGAACGGACACAAAGGCGGGAATGGACCCCGCTTCACGCCTAATGGGCCTCCTCCAAGCTGCGGGAGGGGAAATTGTTCGTTTTGTCTGAAAAGCGGACATCGGCCGAGTGAGTTCCGCGCCTACTCGACGCCTCAGGCACGGAGGAAGCGATTGATTGAGCAGAAGAGATGTCTGCGCTGCCTGGGCTCTGATCACTCATTTGAACAGTGCCAACGACCGGTTCGATGTGACACATGCCGAAGCGACGATCATCATTGGCTTATGTGCTGGAAGAACCAACCGGGAAGCCAATCCCGGCCCGCCGGAGAGCCCGAACGAACGGAGACCAACCACGCGATGCTGATCAGTGGGATGAATCAACCCACACGCTTCACTGCAGCACGAGAAGAGCAGGTCAATCGAGAAGTGGCCGAGATGAATGCCGGGGAACAACGGGCTTTTACCGCTTTCGGAAGCCGAGTCCCGGCACAACAAATGATACGCAAAGTGACTGCAGCAGCTGAAGAAGGCGAAGACGAATGCCTAACAACATTGCTGTTTGATCCGGGAAGCCATCTCGACTGTGCCGAGACCGAGCTGATTCAATATCTCGGACCAAAGCCGACCGAAAGGCGACCATTGACAGTGCAAGTTTTTGGTGGGAAAAAGCAGCGGATCCGATCCGCAACTTATCGCCTACGACTCAAGCGGATTGACGGAGGATGGGAGAGCATTGAGGTGGCGGAAGTGCCTCTGATCTGCACACCGATCAGAACAGAGCTCATCGAGTCGGGAGCAGTACCCGAAGGCAACCTGAGAACAGTCACACAGACAACACAACCACAGCTGCTGATCGGAATTCGAAAATTCTGGGATTTCGTGACCGGCTTTCGGAAAACGGAAAGCGGCACGTACATTGTCGACACGGTGTTTGGGCCAATTTTGTGTGGCGAACGCTTTCAAGTGAGCAGCGGGGCAACTCCCGCTCCGTCCGTGTTCATGACCTTGCCATGCGGAGAAGATGAACGCGATCAAATGCCGTCGATCAGAGCAGTTGAGCAATTTTGGTCATTGGAAGCAATCGGGATCAGAGACGACCCGACCGACGACGCGGATGCGCAAGCAGTGATCCAATTCGAGCGATCAGTGCGCCAACTCAACGACGGGCGCTACTCCATTCGACTGCCATGGCGGGAGTGCCACCCCGCTTTACCTAACAATTTCAGCATGGCCTATCGACGGCTAACGACAATGCTTTAACGGCTGCAAAAGACTCCCGAGGTGCTCAAGCAGTACACCACAGTGATCACTGATCAGCTCAATGCCGCAATAAGCGAGGAAACGACGATCGGAGCCGGTAAACGCGAACACTTCATCCCTCACCAAGCAGTGATCACGCCCAAAAAGCTGCGGGTCGTCTACGATGCGAGCGCACACACACGAGGGGCACCTTCCCTCAACGACTGCCTACTCAGAGGCCCAGTTTGGTTGCCGGATTTGGCCGGTATGCTCATTCGGTTCCGAGCATGCCGAGTGCCTGTGATCGCCGATGTCGAGAAAGCATTTCTTATGGTCGGGATTGAGGAGGACGACAGAGGTGTGCAAATTTTTGTGGGTGCGCGGCCCATTTCGGTCAGTGACAACGGACAATTTGGTGACATACCGATTTCGACGCCTCGCATTTGGGCTCACGCCAAGCCCCTTTTGCCTCGCCGCTGTTGTACGACATCATTTGCGCAAATACGACTCGAACTTTGCGGAGGAACTCATTCGGGACACATACGTGGATAATGTGCTTATCCCGGCGGACACTGCGGAAGAAGCAGCCATTAAAGGACGAGAAGCGAAGCGAATGTTTGCGGACGCACGGATGAACCTTCGGGAATTCTTGAGCAACGACGAAACGCTCAACAACAGCTTTTCAGACGCGGAATTCCTCGGCAAGACGACGGCCAAAGTCTTGGGACTCGAATGGAATGCGGTGACGGACGAAATACGAATGAAGTACCCCGGGGGCGAACCCGGCACTCCGATCAGCACCACACGCAGAACGGTGCTGAGCAGCGTCGCCAGCCTGTTCGATCCGCTCGGCTTGGTATGCCCGGCGACTCTCAAGGCGAAGCTGTTCTTCCAAAAGCTGTGGGACGACAACCACGAATGGGACATTCCTTTGTCACGGGAGGAAGCTCGAGAATGGGAGCACATTTTGGCAAGTTGGGAGGGGGAAAGTAATGTGATCCCCCGAGGCGTAACGGCGGGCATTGGCCACCCGCTTCAACTGCATGTGTTTACGGATGCGTCGGAAATCGCATATGCAGCAGCAGCTTACATACGAACAGGAGGAGAAAGCGGGTGCAACTCCCGCCTCATCATGGCAAAATCACGCCTCAAGCCAAAGAAAGCGACCGCCACGTTCACAATCCCGAGAATGGAGCTGATGGGCATTCTGTTGAGTGTCCGGCTGGCGGCATTCATCGAAAAGCAACTCAACCATCCAATCGCGGAGCAACACATTTGGAGCGACTCAACGATCGCACTTCACTGGGTCAAAACGGCTTCACCGCAGCCACAAATTGTTGCCAACCGACTCTTCGAGATCAGAAAGGCGACAGCGACCACTTTTCACTACATTCGAACCAACGAAAACCCAGCGGACTTGGCAACACGAGGAGAAGTGCCCACCCTCTTACAACACAACCATCATTGGTGGAATGGTCCTCAATGGTTGCGCGGGCCGAGAACGGAATGGCCAACCGAATTGGAGTTTCAGCCTGATCAAGAGGGCCTACCCTCTCCAGCGGGGCAGGAAGAGGGACAATCAGCATTCATTGTACGAAATGAAACAGCCTCTGGCCTCGAGAGTGAGCAATTCCCGAGTTCCTTGCTTACGAGATGCAGCAGATGGTCGAGAGTACAGCGCGCTACCGCCTGGATGCAACGCTTCATCGGAATCATAAAAAAGCGGATCGGAAAAAGGCGGGGAAGCGAAATTGGAGACCCGCCGATCATCGAGATTGAAAAATCAATAACTCGAGAACCGGGAGGAAATTTTAAAATCGAGTCCAGAAGGATGGTAGGCCAAGGCCTCCACAATGCCCTTGCAAAATTTGAGCTCGATCGGTCGGGTACGAACGAAGTTATTACGCCCGAAGCGGTAACAATTGGGGAAATGGACCCAAAACAGCGAATGATCGAAATCGAAGGGAAGCATTTGGCACTACTGAAAGCTTTCAAACTTCAAGAAGCTACCTTGGCTCTAGTTCGTGCCGTTCAAGAGCAGGGTTCAATGCCGGGATCTGTGAAAATCGGGCCGGATCATCGAGAGATTCAGCGACTGATCAGCCGCATCGGACAGTGCAACTAGCCAGAGTTGAGCCGCCCGATCGAATATTAAAAAAAATATTTATTTTTTCAAAATTAATATTTATTAAGAAAGTAAAAAACAAAAATATTTAAATATATTGGAATCCTTAACTTTCTTGTATATAATCTATAAAGAAATTTTCATCAAGTAATTTAAAAATAAAATGAAGTATTTTTCAATTATACTAAACGATATTTATTAATAAGGCAAAAGAATTTATTCCTTATCCGAATTTAATGATTTTTTTTGATGAATTTTATTTTTATGTATTTAAAAAAATAGTGCAAAAATTTTTTTTTATATAACAAATATTCTAGAAGTTTCTTTTACGAAAAGAGATATTTAAATTTCGGATCTTTTTTTTTAATTTTGCGTTTTAATTTATTTTTGATTTTTTACAACCTTTATCTGATTCAAATGCCTTCTTTTAGTTTTTATTTTTTTTATGGTCTAACAACGCAGAATTATTATTTTTTAAGTTATTAATTTTTTACTGAATATAAACAAAATCCTAATTAAAAAAATAATTCTGAAAAAATCAAATAATCAAATTTAAATATCATTTAAAATAATTACTTGAATTAAATAACAATTATTAAATCACTATACAAAAATTGAAATTAAACGGATAACCTTTTGAAAACAAAATTTTTTTTTAATTTTTCAAAATTTTCGCCATTATTTTACAATTTTTTACCTTATGAATTGCTATTTTATTTTATTGAATTAATCTCACTTAATTTTTATATTTTAATTTAATATCAAAAATTTTAATATTTGTTGAACAGTCAAATTTAATAATTCATTAATTTCCTTCGTTTTATATCTGTGGCTTTTAATATTTCATTTAAATATTCTTTATTACCGTAAACAACCTTTATTCTCTGTTGCAATTTATAAAAATAATTGGTATGTGTTATTTAGAGATATTTAAAATAAAAATCTTTTTTTTTTATGAAAATTGTTTTATTCTGTTGAATAAAATAAGAAAATAATTTTTTTTTCATCTGCTATTTTTAATTTCAATATTTAAATCCATTTTTATATTCTGATTCTAAAAAAATGATCCCTCAAAGACGTTCTCGATTTCGTCGCAGAGTTTTCTGTTTTATTTATGTTATACTCAATTATTATTTTAAATATACATTTGTTTTTTTATTATTTTTCATGAAAATTTATTAATATTTATATATTTCAAAATTCAAGTATTGAAATGCAAAGAACTTATTAATAGTATTATTTAATTTTTTTATTCCATTGATTAATTATATCATATTTTTACAATTTTATTTTTTAAATTTTTTTTTAATATTTGTAATTATACTGTGCGTTAATTTTGGGTTTATTCACATATTAAATTTCTATTGGCATTGATGTCCGCATGACCAGCTTCGTTAATAAATTACTGTTATTAACACATATTTTAATAAGAAAAAACTCGAAACAATTCAATTATGTAAATTAAATTAATTATAATTCATTTCTATACAAAATAATCTGACAATCTGTTTATCTAACGAGTATAAAACTTTCACCCAATGAAATGCATATGAAGTCAATCAACATGTGAATAAATCAGCAAAAGATTTTAAAAATGTCAATTAATAAATATAATTCAAAAAATAATTAAAAATCGAAATATAAAAAATAAATTAATAGCTTCAGCTTATTTTTTTTCTGAATTTTTGCATGGAATTGAATTATTTGGCAATTTACAATTTTGAGAATATACTTTTGACGCACTGAGCATTGGGTCACAATGGGTAGACATAGTCTAATTTTTTTAATAATGTTAGTGAATCAAGTCTCTTTTAGAAGCTTCATTTACCTTAAATATTTAAATTAATTTAATATAATTAATTATTAAATTAGATTTCTTGGAAGTTTATGTATTTTTTCTATTTATTGAAGAGTTTTATTGTTATTTTTTATAATTTTATGACAAAGTTTTATTTTTTTCCTTTTTATAATTATGTATTTTATGCAATTTATTTTTTAATGTCAATATTTAAAATGGATTTAGTTGATTTCAAAATATAAAACAATCAAATTATTAAATAAAAATTAATATAAATCTGGCATTCATAATTTATGTCAATATTTTTGAAAATGTTGATTGTAAAAAAAAGTAAAATTCAAATAAACATAGCTAAAAAAATTTTATTAAAATTCTTCAAAAATTTATATTAAGAAATGAAATTAATAATGAGAAATTTAATTAATTCAATATTTTATTTTATTTGTAATAAATTCAATTTATATTGAAAGTAAATAAATAATTTTAAATTTTAATAAAATATTTTTTCTATAATAATTTAAATACATTCTATTTATTTCCTCGGAAAAATTTTATTATTTTTTATTATTTTACAATTTTATTTTATATATTTCATAATTTGTAAAATTGTATATTTTTATGTAAGATTCTTTTTCAGTAATTATTTTATTAACAATAATGCAATTAAAAAAATAATTTAAAAAGGTTATTTTCAATAGTAATTATTATTGTGTCGGATCCATTCTGGTTTAATACTTTTTTCTATTTTAATTTTATTTTTTTTGCATTAATAAGTTTATGTTTATTTATAAGCCATATTATATGTTAAGTAAATTGATCGTTTGATTTTAAAATAATTAATTAAAAATAAGCTATCGTTTATTCATGTAATATTATTTTCACGTTTTATAATATGCACAAATCACTTTTTTGTAATTGTTTATTTTAATTATAACATAAACAGATTAAAGCATACAATATTTTTTTTGTACGCAATTCGTTTGGCACACTAATTTTGTGACAAATTAATATGAATTAATTTTTTATTTTATAGTTATTTAAAGTTTTGAAATAAAACCTTTTGAAATTTTATCATTTTTAATTTACCTTAAATTTGAGACGCGTAAATGACGCAAAAGATAAAAAAAACAATAATGTAAGAATAAAATATAACAAATATTGAATTTTGAATTTTATCTCTTTATAATTTGTAATTACGATTTATTTCAATTGCCTTTTTGTATTTGTTTAATTAATAAGATTTTTATTTCTTTGATTTTAAATTAATTCCATCAGTCGAGTTCATATTTATTAAATTAATAACTGCTTTCTTTTTTTTCTTAAGCTTGGTCTGTTTTTATAAATGACCTCACATTTGAAATGAATAATTCAAACAAAAATGTTTCGCAAAATTATTTTTAATTAACTATAAAATTATTTAGGAATTAAAAATAATAAATTCACTTAAATTTGTTATATTTAAATTAGATTTATTACAATATTCTTTTGAAAACTCTTGATATTTGGGTGTGGAATTTGAGTCACGAATGAAATAGTTGGTATTTCAATTATTGAACTTATTTTGTTTTTTAACATTTATATTTTAGAAACTGAAAAAATAGACATTCTTTTAATTACCGAGACTTGGACCAAAGACGGGGAAGAAATCAATTTTTGCCCTTGGGTAAAAGATAATTACAATTATATTTTTTCATCAAGGAAATCAAAAACTTGTGGAGGCGGTTGTGGTATTCTGATTAGAAAATAAATTGGATTTTTTACTAAATTTTCGGATTCAAAATTTAATTCTGAAATTTTAGTTATTCAACTTCAAAATTTACAGTGCATCAGATTTGTATTGGTGTATAGACCACTCAAAACAATACTTAAGCAAACAGAAAATTTGTTCAAATTTTTGCAAAAATTTTTTCATGAAAATACCTTAATTTAAATTAACTTTTTTTAGTAAAGTTGAAAATTAATAAAAAGAAAATTGAAATAAGAAGGCTAAACTGTAATTTTCTTATTTTTTCAAATTAAATTTTTATAAAGAATTTTTGAAAAAAAGAAGTTTGCCAAACCACTTTGAACTTCTGTACTAAAATTGAAAATTCAAAAAGGTATTATATTGTATTTGATTTTAAAATAAATTGAAAAATTAGAAACTTTTGAATTTATGAAGCTTTACATCTTATTATAATGTATTTTATAATTCATACGATAATCTCTTGAATGGTAAGATTTGTTATGAATTTCGAAAATTATTTTAATAATGAGCATGATTCTTTAAATGCAATTTGACATCATAATTATTGTATTTTAATAGAAAAAAACTAAATTTTTTGAACTTTTTTTTTATGTGTATCCTCTTTAATAATTCTCTGCATTGAAATAGTGGCAACCCTAAATAAAATGATGAAAAATTAAGATAAATTCGAGAAAAAAATATAAAAAAATAATTAAAAATCTAAGATTAATGTCTATTTTTTTGAAATAAAGTTTTGCAGTGCAGAATCTAATATATTTCAAAATTTATCCTTTTTGAATTGTTCTTCTCTACCCTTTACCGCGCGCAAAAATCCCGACGCCCGAATTGGTATTTTTTAAATATTTCATTAAATGATTATGGCATATTTTAACTTTTAAACTTTAAAAAAAAAGTATAATTTATGGAACTTCTTCAATTGAGAAAAAATAATAAAATTGCGGATTATTTCTAGACTAATATTAGTAAATTCATTTTTAAATGCTCATGTTACTGTATTTATTTGGGTACCCGACATTTGGGGATCCGGCACTTAGGGAACCCGACATTTTGGGACCCGACTTTTAGGGACACGCATTTGGAGACCGAAAGTCATTTGGGGACCCGACATTTGGGGATTTTAATAAAACAAAAAAGATATTGAAAAATTTAATTTTATGTCAAAATTAGACCAATTTACTCGAAAGATAAAATTCAAAATTCTGCTACCTCCTTGCGGTGAGTTCGAAAACAGAGTTAATTTTTAAAATATTTATTTAGTTTTTCTTGCATTGAATTAACTCTGGCTAAAGCAGACGTAATTTTGTCTAATTTTGGGCTTAAAACTAAATTTTTAAGTAATCCCCAAATGTCGGGTCCCTAAATGTCGGGTCCCCAAATCTCGGGTTCCCGAACTGTCGGGTCCCCAAAAGTCGGGTCCCCAAATGTCGGGATCTTCAAGTGTCAGGTTCCTAAGTGTCGGGTCCCCAAAAGTCGGGTCCCCAAATGTCGGAATTCCCAAGTGTCGGGTTCCCTAAGTGTCGGGTCCCTAAATGTCAGGTTCCCTAAGCGTCGGATCCCCAAACGACGTTCAATCCCTAAATGTCGGGATCCTCAAATGTCGGAATCCCCATGTTGCAAATCCCCAAAAGTCGCACCACGAATTTATTTACCCCCCCCCCCCCGCCCCACGTAGGTTATTCGTTTTGGGCTTTTTCTTTGTTCATGTGTTTTAACTTTGTTTTATATGCAATCTTTAGTTTAGTTTATTTGCATTTACTTTTTTTTGTTCGTCATTAATTGACCATTAAAATAATTTTATTAATTATTTGTTGATATTATAATATACAATTATGGCTTTTTTTTGTCGGTCTTAAAATTAATTTTAATATTCTTTTTCAAATCGCTTCTGTGCTAATCTAAGAGTTATGTTCAACTTTTTAATTTATTATTTTGATTTATTATTTAGGTTTTAATTATTTCACTTTATTCTCTTGATGATTGATTGCATTAGAAGCAGGTTTTGATTCGAGTTTTAAAATAAATATATTTATAAAAAAATTTGAATTGATTTGTATTTTTTCATTTTGTTAAAAATTTTTTTAATTATATAATATAATTTCGAAGCTAAAATTGCCCATATATTATTGAAAAGACATAAGTGCTTAAATAGATTAATATTTTTAATAATTTGAATACTTATTATTTATTTTTTTCATTGTTTTTTTCATTTTTTTCATATTATTAAGTATTCATAACTATTTTCAAAAATAATTTTTTGTGGATTTGTGTAAAATTAAAATTAACTTTTATTTTTTGCTATATCCCAAACTTATGCAATAAATTAAAAAAATATATATAAGAATTTCTCTCTTTAAAAAAGAAATATAAACGATCTCTTTTTTTTCTTTTGAAAAATTTAAAAATAAAATTGCAAAACAGAAATGAATTTTTTGGATGAATGGTTTTAAAGCAATTATCTCTTTATATTATATTCTTTATCGTATAAAATGACTATTTTTTATGTTTTTATTTTGAATTATCATCTCTTTTCTCGAATAATTTTTAGTTTTTCACTGTAAATATTGAATTTATGTAAATTATGATTTTACTTTTGAATGTAATTATAACGGTTTATTTAAATTAATTTATTATTTTTTATTTTGAATATTTAAGTGTTTCTCTAGAATATTATAATCTTGTGTGCGCCTTCATTTATGACGATACAATTAGAGTAGCTGTTGTACGAAAATTTGATTTTTTAATTTTCTTTTATTTCAAATTTTGTGATTTTATTGCAATAAAAAAACTTTAAATTACGGTTTCGGTCTTTTATGAATTATTTATGTCTTTTATATTATTTTGTAATTTTGATTATGATATTTAAATCAAGCACCGAATAAATTTCGCATTGTGTATAAGTCATTTTGTGAAAAAATTTTTAATATAAAAGTTACTAAATATTATAAGAAAATTTTTAATGTGTAAAATATATTTTTAGGTCTTGATTTGTTATGCATTCTTTAGTTTTTTTTATGGCAATCGATATTGATTAAAAAATAAATTTGTTGAACAAATTGATAAATTTATTTTTATTTTTTGATTTATTGAATTATTATTATTATTTTATGAAACTATTTGATTTAAAATATTCATATTTGCCAGATCATTTTAAAAAGAAAAAAGAAAAAAGAAAATCCGTGTGCTTTTAATATCTAACAATGCTAAATATACGGTTACCCAAATTTTTTAAATTCAATTTTAAATAATAATAATTATGTTTTTTTAAATTTTAATATATGTTGATTGACTGCCGCCAATGTTCGCCATTAATGATATGTCTGATCAAAGAGTTCCTTAATTCTAAGTAAATTAAATTATTATTAATTCTCAATAAAAGTTTACTCTATTAACTTTGACTTTTTAATCTTTAAAAGTAGCTATTTCCAATTTATTATTTAATTTTTACATAATTTATTTTTAAAATAAGGTTTTTTTTTTTATTTTGACAGTATATAACAATCTAAATTAAGTATAGAAACTAACTTTACATATAATATTTTCATTCTTGGGCTGAACTAGTTTTACTGCAGCTGATGTTGCCTGACATTTTTGTTTTTCGCCTTTCATTCAAACCATTCAGTTCAATCATATTAAAGGTTTTAATTTTAACTTACCTATTATTTTGTAAATATTAAATTGTTTTGAACAATCTTGTCATTTTTTTGTTTAAAATATACAATTAAACATGATTTTTAAAATATGCTTTTATTTTAACAAATTTTTTATTTTGGTCTAATAATATCAAAGCGGCATATTTTAAAATCGTTAATTTTTCAACTTAAATTTATTTAAATGTAGTTTAATTTTTTGGAAGAATTAAATAGCATTATTGTAAGCATATTTTTCTCGTACCGACCATGGAAATTTTGCTCAGCATTTGTGGCGTCACGTCATTTTTTACAATTTTTTTAATATTTTTTTGTTTTTGCTTTTATCTAAATAATTTCACAATAAGTTTTTTTAATGCTTGCATTTAGAAATTTTCATATTACTAAAGTTTAAATGTTATGCATTTTTATTTATTTCTCAAAAGAATATTGTGTGTTGGAGTTTTATTATTTATTAAGTAAAAATATCTAGAAATTATCTTTAGGCTTTTCATTATATAATTGATGGAATTTATTAAAACATTCTTTGTTTTTTAATTAGTATTTTTTGGTTTCAGGTTTAAAACCTTCAAAACTTTATTTATTTTATCTCATAAATTTAAATTAATAAAATTCGTATACCCTAAATATTTTTTAATTTTATATTATTCTGGTTTTACAATTTATAATAATTTTTTAATATTTATTGTAATGAATATTGTTATTCTCAGAGTTGCAATTTCATACTATAATTACTGTTTCATCTTTGCCTTATTAATTTTGAAGGCGTGGATTATTTCAACATATTTTACTTTTTTTTTAAATTATCTCTTGTTCTTAATTTGGAGTGAGCAGCAGTTCTTCAATCTCACAAAAATATTATAAATTTATAAATTTGGTATCACTGGATCGTGGTGAGCCGAAGCGACAAAAATATGGATGCGAGGATAAGATCGAGAAGTGTCCAATTCAGTCCCATAAAGTATTTCAATTATTTTAATTATTAATTAATAGGGAAATTGAGAAAGTATTTTGAGACTTTGATTTTATGAACAAAATTTTAAGCCAATCAATTCATTTAAATTTGAAATAAAAAAATAATTGTGAGTTATATAAAGAGTGAAGTGATAAAAATATGGAATAAGTCGTTTTTGTTGGACAGATGTTCAGGCTGAATAATAACTTCAAAATGATCCATTTGATTATAAATGAAAATAGATGGTGCTTCGCGATCTTGGATCGGATTCAAAAGCTAAAATGATAATTAACGCCTTAAAGAAAAAATGATAAATAATCTTACACTTTTTTGCATTTGTGGTGTAAATATTTGCCAAATGTGGTCTGGGTTATCTGTGGGTTTATAAGATATCACATTTATTTTAAACATCTTTGCTGCAATATACATATCGGTCTCGCTCATCCATTTATCATTTTTTGTTGCGCTTCTAGCCGACACTTTTTTAATTTCTACATATTTTTGGGCATCTTCTACCCGATTTTCTTAAACGGCGAAAAATACAATTTTTTTTAATTAAAGCTATGCACTTTACTGTAATAGAAAAAATCAAAACTTATTGCCCAAAAGCATAATTAGTACAAGGAAATTTTTTCCTTACCAATTCATCATAATTAAATCAAAAACATTTAATTGTAAATAAATTAAATGACGAAAAAATTACATATTAAAATTATTAAAAATTTTTCGAAAATTAGTATAGGGGAGTAAATTAATAAAAATTTATTATTTATCAATAATTTTAATTTTATTTAAAATAATTCATTTCATATTAGAATTACATAACTAAAACTTGAAATATCAAACGAATTTAAAAAAAAAGTGAATTGAATGATGTTGTTCATCTGGAATTAAACCTGTTTTTTTGTATATGAAATAAAAGAAGAATCAATTATTAATTTATTTGCAAGTAATTAAAATTAAACCACAAATAATAAACATAAATTATTTTACATTAATAATAAACAGTTTAAAAAATTAAAAAACATACATAAAATCAAAATTCCAAAATATAATTTATAGTATAATTTTTGTTATTTGTGCATTTGAGGAACACAAAGTATGATTAATGTAAAATTCTAATTTTCTTTTATACATAATTTTACTATCAATAAAAATTAACATTTAATAAAATCCAATTGATTATGCTTTAATTTTAAATTTGAAAATTAATTTTTTCATAAATTGCAAAATGGAGCTTATGATTTTGAATTTTAAATACCATATTGTAAATAAAATGTGTGTGAAATATTGGTTAGTTTTTCAAATTTACTCATTTTAATAATATTATTAAAAAATTAAAGAATTGCCAATTTTATTTCGAAAACAAATATTTCCGATGTTTGAATAAAATTTTTAATTTAAAGTCAGAAAGTCAAAAGGAAAGTTTTGAAAAGATTTTTTAAAAATGACAAAATTGTTAAGAAAATTAAAATAATTAAAATAAACATTTTAAAAGTGATTAAAAATATTATGCAAAAAAAATTTACAAAAACATTTTGGAGTTTCGAAAATGAAAAAAAGTTAGTGAGAGAGCCAATGTAAGTGAATGAAAAAAAGCTATAATTAAATCTGATACCAAATTTCACCAAATTCGGGCATTAATCCAATTCAAACTAAGGACCGAAATTTTTTAGATTTGGTTAAAATAATTTATTGTTATAATTATGAAATTATAAAATAACGAATATTTAAAAAAAGTTAATCACGGTGAATTGCAAGGAATTATTTACATCTTGTTTCATTTTGTGGCTTCTTTTGTTTTGTATATTATTTTGAGTTTCCTTTTAAATTTAATAAGGAAATATTATACATTTTTATTTATTTCTCTATAAAACTAATTGATTGTATTGCTTCCGAATTTTATTATTTTAAAATTATATTTTTAGGAATTAACTGGCTAATATTTACAATTCTTTTCCATGAATTTTTATATTTTTTTATTACGTTTATTTGCCTAACTATGCAACAGATAAACAGTCATTTTTAAATATATTGTTGAAACGTATTTTTGCCTAAATTTCCTTAAAAAAATGCCATATTACCAAACTAAATTTTTTCAAACATTTACTTTTTTTAAATAATTAATAAAAACAATTAATTTTTAATACTTTTTTTCGTTAAAATATTGAAATATGCTAATAAAAGATAATTATCATTGAAAATATAACCAGGAAAATAATCCTGTTCAAAATAATAATTTAAAATATAATTATAAAGAACTTAATAAAAACGATATTTCAATTTTGTTTTCCATCAATTATACGAAATAAAAAACAAAATACAAAAAATAAAAAGGAAGAAGAAAATCAAGAAATTCATTTCAAAGTGACAAAATTTTAAAAAAGTTCTACTATTGAACAGTAAAAACAATTATATAAATTAAAAATGAATTAATATAAAAATACGCACTGTCTTAATAAATTATTAATTTAATTTAAAATTAAAAATAATAATTGAAAAAGTTTTATAAAAGTTGAAAAAATATGAAGATTGTATAGATATTAGAAACTATAGGAATATGCATTAAAGTAAACATTAAATATTTATAAAAGATTTTAGATTTCTTTAATTTTAAAAAGAAAAATGATCATAAAAACATTAAAATTATTATTATTCATCATTAATTATATTTTAAGTATAATTTTGTAAACGGAAATACAACGGGAATTTCTTTTAGAATTCCCAATAATTCAAAAATCTTTAGTGTGCTAAAAAAAATAAAAGAATATAAATAATTTTATATTAAAGGTAACAAAAAATGATAGGGGATTCAATTTCTATGTGCTTTTGAAATTTTTATTTGTACTTTTTATTTTCATTGCTGTTGTGACTGAGCCGTAGACCATTTAGTCAAATGGACCTATCGAGTTTTTGCACCATCACTCGGCCGAGCAGTACACCGACACGCCAACCAACTCCGTCGTCGTTTTCCCGTCGAATTGAATTTTGAATCTGATCAGACCATAAATCCCACAAATCCGGGTCAATCACCATTAAGGCACGCCAATGCCAAGCCTCAACAAGACGCGCAAAAGGAAATCCGTCGATCATCGAGAACCAAACGCGCACCGCAAATTTTGGACATGGACCCATCTAAAGCCAAATACGGCTTAATTAGGGCTTGACATTTCGACTCCAAGAAGGAAGTCAGCTTAAGAAGGGAGGTGTTAGGTGTGACCAAAGAACACCATGTTTGTTCTCTCACTTAGCATGCATATCTTTTATTCTCTATTCTCTCACTTTATGCACTCTCTTCTTATTGTTAATCAATTCCTTCTCTGCCCCATTTTTGACTGTTATTTAATCCATGTCCTTTCCCTTCTCTTGGCATTCGTCTATTCATTTCACTATTATTGTGCATTTCTCCTCCGACCATTTTCTGCTGTTTTCTCCAAAAAATATTTGCAAATTGACCGACCACAATTTATTCAATTTATTTTTATTTGTTGTAAATACACAACAATTGCAGCTAATATAGAATTTTCCATTAAATTTTTTGAATTTCTTGGATTAATAAGCATTTTAAGCTTTTCCTATTCGCTTTATTTGCCTAGTTGTTAATGTATTTTTGTTGCATTTTAAGGATTTATATAACAAAATTAATTTTTACCATTTTACTGATTTTTTCTTGAACAAAAGTTTAATTAATAATTTTAGCATTTATTTTCATTAATTTTTTAATTATTTTATGAAAATCTAATTTAATTTTCTGTTTTAAATTTTATTGTTTATATTTATCTATGCTCTTAATTTTTACATTATCAAAAAAGGGCTTTTTGATTAAATTAGTATTAAGTTTTTGTTTTAACAATCACAATATAATATTCTCTTTTTAAATTGTATTTTAAATTTATATTTATATTTACTTTTTTTAAATCTAAGATATTGAGTAAGTTTTTTTAAATTATTTTTATAGGGATTTCGACATTTCAATAAGACAATGAAATTAATTAGTTTTTTTTTTTCTTTAATATATTTTTTTAGGTTAAATTATTTTTTAAAATCCTTTAAAAAAATTAAAAAATTACAAATACACAAAAAAAAAGAATATCGGCGGAACAAATATGTGTTCATCATTTAACTAACAAAATTTTTTTTTATTATATATCATAAATAGACTTTTTATGCTTATAACAATCTCAAAACTCATACCAAATAAAATATTCAAAAATATTTTTTCAATTAATCACTTTAAATATTTAATTGGATATATGAAATATTTATTTTTATAGTTTAACTTCTCGTGTATAAATAAATAAACTACATATTTTTATTAATTCGGTTGATAAGCTTTAGCATTTTTTTAAATAATTCTTTTTTATTTAACTTTCACGTTCATAATTTATTAATTTATTTGGTTTTTTTTAAATTTAAATGTTTATTATTTATATTTCTAAATATTAAATTATATATTTATTATCTTTATGTAAATATTTATACAATAATTATATTAGTTTTCTTTTCTCATTTTATCCACTTCCATCACTTCTTCTTCCTTTGTGCCAGCTTTGGCACTTTCCATTGACATCGGGTCGGGTTGGAGCGGATCACTCCGATCCACCATTCGTGGTTTTTTTTTAATTTAAATGTGGTTGACTTTTATGTTACAGAGATTAATATTTTTATATTTTACAGATTAAATAAAGCAATCTTTTCTTATTGTTAATTTTAATGCTTTTAAATTTTTTATTGCTATTTTTTGATTAATTATTAGATATGTTCAGTATTTTCTGATCTAATATATGTTATTTATTAGTTCATTTATAGTGGTATATTTTATTGTAAAAAAATTTATTTTAAAATATTAAATAATGAAATTTAAATAAATTTTCATGATGAATAATAATTTGAGTACTAAATTTTTAATTTTAGCTTGTAAATAAATAAATAATTGATTTTAATCGTATTAAATGTTATGGTAATTAGTTATCCTACGTCATTTGGGATAACTACTTGGGTAATATTTATTTACATGAAGGTCATGGACAAATCCTATTTGTTATTCCATTTGTTAGTTTTATTTAAAAGATTTGATTTAATAAAAAAACGAAATAAATCTGACATTTGATTTAATTAGATTATTATTATTCCAGCATTATTTTTAAACGCATTTTTTTTTGAATTTTAAAGATTTTTTGTATTAATTAATTCTTCTTATCTTATATAATAAAAAGTGTATTTTTTTCTTTAAAATTTATCGTTTTTGACATTACCTTTCTAATATTATTTTTATGATAAAGAAACGATTTTTTTTATTAATTACCATAAAAAAGGCAAATTCGGTCTAATATAAAATTATTATTTTTAATTTAAAAATTTTTCTTTCATTACGATACATTTAATTTTTAGATAGCAATGTCTGTAGAATAATTTTAATTATTATTTTTTGCTTGATATAGTTAATAAGCAAAGGAAAGCTTAAATTCTATAAAAATTTTACATTCTGTAGTCCATATTTTTTTATAGTGAACGACTTTATTAGTGTCTTGATATTTATTTGAATAATTTTTCTTTTAATTGATTGATTTTAATAAGGATAAATTTAAATAAAATGTAAGTTTTATTAATTAAAAATAATAATTTTAAAGTACAAATAGATTTAATCTAATCATATTTCAAGTAAATTCCAATATGTTATCAAGTTATTTAGATTTTTAAATTGTTTTTTGATAAAATAATTTATTTATTAAGAAGAGAAATATTAGCTATTATCCCTAGTCTAGGTTCTTTTCTTCTTCTTCTTTTTTTGGCATGAAATTTTTATTAGCTAGTTTGGTTTTTTGTACAATTTAATTTATTTACAATTACTTTTATATTTGTTAATTTTATTTATGGTTATTAATTAGATTAAAAATTTTTATGTTTATGATTGTTATTGTTTTATATTTTTTATTTTTTATAATGAAAGAATTTATTAGCGTCTTGACATTTATTTAATAATTTAAGAATAATTATATTTTTAGGTTTAAGCGGCCAAACTAATGTGTATTTTTTTGGTCAAAAATAAATCCTTAACGAATAACTATTAATTATTTTTTAACATAAAGGCGCGATTATTTAATGATTGAATTAACTTTATTTTATTTTTTGTTCTCATTGCTAGATTTATAGTTCTTTTAAAATTGTTTATTTTCTAAATTATTTTTTCTTTTTTTAATGACATTATAATTTTCATATATTTTTAAAAAATGCAGAAAGATCTGTTTTTAAATGAAAAATCATGATTTATCAAAATTAAGATTTTTTAAAGATTGAGCAGTCCGATTTGTTGAATTCATCTTAATTTTAATATATTTCACATAAATTTAAAATTTTTTACTTATTTTTTTTAAATTCTTGTAGCATTAATATTTTCAAATAGAAAAATTTTAAAAATAAATTTACATAATATCAATTAAATTAATTAAATTAAATTTTAAGTTTATAAATTTTTCAAGAAATTTGTTATTGAAGGGAGTCAGCAACAGATGTCTCAAATAAATATTGCATAACCATTAAAAAGGGTGTTATATAAAAACCATCAAAATTTCTGACCAAAAGTTTCTTAGAACGAATTAAATTTTTATAAAAAAATTATACAACATTTTAGCCTCCCATTAAAGGAAGAGATGAATTTTAAATTTTGGTTCAATTTATGAACTATTTGTTGAGATGGATAATATTTGAAAGCAAGTAAATTCTCGTGATTTTCGTTTTGACGATAGCGAATTGTATCGGTTGTCCTTAAAATATACGTTGTTCTTTTTCTGTCCGATTAAAATAAATGTATTTTTCTCTTTAAAAGAATATTTTGATATTTTTTTTTTGAAAAAATCTTTCAATTATTTTTATAAATAGTGATTAATTGCTTTTTTTGTTCTTGTAACGATAGAGAGCTGAATTTTAGGTATTATACATTTAATTTTCTACTTTCAAGTACACGTAAATGCATGATTTTGCGAAATTCGGTGATATATGTCTTTTTAAATCATTTAAAAATATCTAAGATTATCATTTATTATTTTGTACATTTTTCCTTGACTTTTTATTAGTTAAATGTTTACTTAAGTATTAGGATATTGTCGGTCCATATTTATTAATGTAATTTTTGTTATGACATAGTATTTTATTCTATTCATGTTATAAATAATTACACCTATTGTTGCTGTTATTACTTATTGATTACTTAACCCGAAAAATCTGACAGCCAAATTTGGTTATTTCATTATTTAATAAAAGAAAAGAAAAATTATTTAAAATAATATATTGAGTGATAATTTTATTATTATAATTTACACTTATTTTTTTATTAGTTTAAGGAACTGAACAGCAAATGAAAAAAAGTTAAATTTTTTTTATTTTCATGTCCATCATGGTCGTTCTGCCTTTTTTGCGGCTGACCGTCAGCTTTTTATTAAAACTGAGAAAAACTTATTGAATTTGATACTGAGTCTCTTTATTCTTTTATTAATCCATCTCATAATGTGCTCTTCATAAGATGAGGTTTAACATTTATGTTGTGTGACATATTCCAAATAAAATGTAATTTATCACTTTTAAATAATATTTTATTTTTGTTATATAATTGCAACTTTATGTGAATATTTTAGAGTTAAATTAAAATTCAAAAATATTATTACAGATTTTATTGAAATGCACAAAATTAAGCGTATTTTAGTTAATTGTATTTTTTAAATTTAATTTACTCTTGAAAATATAATTTTGAATTATTCTGGATGTTCGTTTTTGAATTTTCGTCCCTAAAATAAGTTTGGGCCGTATTTTGGAACAAATTTAAAATAATTTAAAAACTATAAAAGGTGAATTAAAAAGAACTTCATGGACGTAATAGAATAGAAATTTTTGATAATATTAAATTAAAATTTTAAAGGAATAAATAATGTTTTTTTCTTTAACATTTGATTTGATTTTAAATTGAAAAAATCTCACTAAACAGGTCACTCTAATTTATATTCAAATAAAACGTCTAATTCTTTCTAAATAATAATTTCATTGATTAAATGAATTCAATAAATAATTAAATAATATAATTAGATTTTTAATCTTATTCTATAATTTTATTGTCAAAATTAATTTCTTCATTAATAAACACCGATCAGTTGCTAAATAATAAAATTAAAAAAGGTAATTTTGGATTTTTATCTACAATAATTTGTCATACATAATAAAGAGATTATTTTAAAAAAATTTCAATCATAAATAGTACAAACTTTGAATTTTTTTTTCTTAAATAATTTTTAAAGAAATTATTATTAAATAATAAAGAAATAATACAATATACGATATTATCTGTTTTTATAGATGAAAAAATTGTTATTTATAATTCTAATATTAATTTATTTATATACAAAATCGTTAAAAAAAGTTCAACAAAAAAATAAACAAATATTATTTGATAATTTCTCAAGATGAAGGCGAAAAACAAATTGGATGGATTTTCTCTGAATACAAGAAAATATTTGTTAGACTTATTTAAAAGATTGGAAACTGTGCAGAAAGCCAACAAGTGAATTAGAATAATTTTTTAAGCCTAAAAATATTTTATTAATGAGATAATGACAGAATTATGGTTCACTGAATGTTCTTGGCAAAATGTCGAGATTAAAAAAAATTAGTAAAAAAAGAAGAAACTTAATTAAATATCACCTAAACAGATAAATAAATTGAAAAATAGAAAAATTATATGAAAATTATCATAAATATGAAAATAAAATCAATGAAAATAATAATAATAATAAATTATTTCAATTATAAATCATCTCATGTATATAAATGCACACAACCCTCAAAGTGAAATTAATTTAAATGATTAATTTAAAATTGTTTTTTTTTTAAATTTTTTCTTTATAAATATAGAAAATCTAGGTTAAAAAGAATTTAATTGTAATATTCATAGCAAGACTTAATAAAAAATAATTTTTGTTAAAAAATTAAGTAACGAAACAATTTAAATTCAAAATGATATTTGTTCAAAGTTAAATGACTTTTTCTTTAGCCAGAAATAATAAAAAATATTTTTATACTACTTTTAAATATATTATTAAATATTGATGTCAATGAATTATAAATATTTTATAATTTTTTAAATTTAAACATTTGATTTTGTTTATTTCGATATTTTTAATTTTTTGCTAAAATCATATTGAAAAAAGCTATTTTACCATAATTGTCCATTCAAAAAATAAATATGAATAAATAAATGAATTTTTATTCTTTTTTAACGCTAATGCCAAAAGCTTTCATAAAAGAAAATAAAATAATAATGTCTTTTAATTTAATGTAATAGCAATTTACAATCTATTAAAAGATTATTAGGTTGATTTTTCTAATTGTTATTTTTTCAAGTAGCTTTTCCTTTATTATTTAATAACTTCTGGATGCGTCTTTATATTGTTTTTATTTTTTAATCTATGTAATTTAATATTCATTATCATCATGCAGAGACTTAGACATTTATTGATTAATTTATATTTTTTAAAGTTTATTAACGTTGTATTAATTCATTTAGTAAATATGCTTAATTTTATTTATTTTTTGATGATTTCAAAATGTTATTTTGACAAAGTTATTGGAAATTTTTTAATATAACATTCATGTTTGATACCATTTTTTTTGTAAATTTTTGTACTTTAATAAAATCAAAAATTTCAAAAATCAGTTTTTGTTATTTGGAAAAAATATTATAATTTCATAAATAAATTTCAGCATTTAATTGACTAATTAGTAAAGTTTATATTTTTAGTTAATAATAAATTGTTTATTTTGAAATTTTGATTTTGATACAGGTTTCGTAAAAGGAAGTAACATAAACTTATTTATGCAATTTAAAAGCATATTAATTTTTTGAAATATATCCATTTTTGATAAATCTCAATTTGGAATTTTCGTAAATGAAACGATGGAGAAAGAGTCAAACAAGAGAATTATAATAATCTATAATTCAACTAAAATATCCACATAAGATTAAATAATCTACAAAGATTTTTTCATATAATTAAATGGGAAAAGTTATCAAAAATATATAATAGCAAATTTTTAATTAAAAATATACATTTACAGTATAACTTACAAAAAAAAATAATTCACGAAGCTACACGTGGCATGAACAAATTACTTTCCTTCTTATTATTTTACCTTTTATCAAATTTTAATTTTTAACTTAATAATAAATTTTATAGAAATAGTAAAAACTTAATCTATGCTAATAATTAAAATAAATCAAAAATTTATTAAATGTTTTCAAAATAATAAATTTTATAGAAATAGTAAAAACTTAATCTATGCTAATAATTAAAATAAATCAAAAATTTATTAAATGTTTTCAACTAAAAATTTCTCAAAATAAAATAATCAATATGCTCTTAATCTCTAAATATTGTAATTAATTTAATATTAAGGCCACATTAATCACAGTTTGATTCAATTTTTAAATTCCAACATTCTTATACAGTAAATAGACCGATTAGTGAAATTTTATTTTTAGTATGAGAATAATTTATTCATTTTAATATTTAAATAGAAGTTAGAAAAAATAAAATATATTTTAAAAATAAAAAGAGTTTTTCCAACATCAGGTCTGAATATAAATTGTTTAAAAAGAAAAGTATTATTTGCCCAAAATTATATTTTTATTACAAAATAACTATTTAAATAAGTATTTAATCAAATGGCCATGAGATAAATATTATCTTTTCAAATTGATCATTCCTATTTATATTTCTGTTTCGATTGTAATATCGATTATGCCAAATCCCAACTGGACAACAAGGTTTGTACTATGACAAGATTAAAAAATTACTTTACAAATCAATACTTCGAAAAAATTAGAACAATAATAATGAAGTTTTTTGTAAACAACATAAAGTTAAAAAAATTGTTTACTTTACCATTTCTTCAAAAACCTTTTTTTAAATATCATAAAAATGAAAATTAAAATTTAACAATATTTTGTATATTTTAAAAGCAAAATACCTAATCAATGAATTTTTTTAAAAACTTTTTCCGGGCGCCCGGTTCCGGCCGGTACTTTCAAAATTCCGGTCTTTAATTCTTTTGAAAAACAATATACATAATTATAATTTAATATAATTTAAGATATTTAATTAGAAACTAAAATAAATCTTATAGCTTTATAGGGTAAAGAATTTTCTGCACAGGTGCTAGACTGAATTATTAAAGCTTTTTTATTTAAATTTTTATTTTTACTATTTTAATTTAGTTCATTTGGTATCTATCATAAATAAATTATTTTTATTGTATTAAAAAAATTTTTCATTAAATTTATTATACGAAATTTAATGCTTTTGATCTTAAAAAATAATTATAATTTTCTTAATGAATTAAAATTATATGTAATAAGAAAATGTTTTTTTGATATATTTTCATTTATTAATCCAAAAACAATTTTTTATATAATATTCATGGCACAATGATATTAAAATCAGTCTTTACTAAATATAATTTAAAAGATAACTGTTTTTATAAATATATTTTTCTAACATTAACATTTTAATTATTTTTTATAATCATTGATAATTTTGTTATTTAATGAATTGTTTTTTTAAAATTACTTTACTTCAAAAAACCATGTCGAAAGCGGTGATCGGCGTTATATTCTATTCCTACACATTTATATCTCTTTGTTTTAATTTAAATTCTAATCCTTACCATTTTAGCATTTTGATGATTATTCTTTCTTGTGAAATAAAATAAATTTAAAAAAATTCTAACGGCAAACAAATATAATGAACACAATTTTACAAATGAATATTTGTACAAAAAGGCATTGTTAACATCTTATTAATTTGGGAATATATTAATACATTTTTTTATATTTTTTCATTGCTTTTCAATATTTTTTATCTTACTTTGGGCATGAAAAATTTAACCATTATTAAATTCAATAAAATTAACTTATGCATTAACATTATTTTCTTATTATCATTAACATTTTTTTTAAATTATATGCTTTAATTCTAATTTAATATAATTTATTTTTCTTTAATTCAAGTATCGAAAATTAAAATTAATTTTATCATTTCAATTCAATCAAAAAAAACAAATGAAATTTAAATTTAATTTGAATCTCGTCTTGTTTCGCAGGTTGACGCTCTCTACACCCGCCAAATCATAATTAATTTTTAATTAAGTTATTTGTTAGTAATTTCTTTAGAATTTAAATGTTTCATCAATAAATTCAATTTTTTTTTCTAATTTCAAATTATTTAAATTGATTTTGTTGTTAATTATTAAATTTTTTATATATAATAATGTTAATAAATTTTTGTATTAAATTTATTATTTCCATTTCCAGATAAATTTGTTTTGCCCTTACAAAAGTATTATTTCGTATAAGTTGCTCAAATTAACCTTTACTTCATTAAAATGTTTATTTTCAAATAAAATTTGATTAACGCATTTCTTATATATTCTCATTTATAGAATTTGTAAATTCATTTATATTTTGCTCTCAATTCATTTTTTGACCTTTATTTTTTTAGTGAATGGTATAAAATTTTATTTAAATATTTTAATTAAAAAGACAAGAAAAATACAAAAAATAAAATCTCTGTTTAACCAAAATATCTTTAGAAAAGTAAAAAAATTTGTAGAATAAATTATATGCCATTTATTACACCGATAATAGATAAAAAGCAATATCCTTTAAAGAATAAGTTTATCTAATAAATTAACAGATTTTTAAGTTATATTTAATTTCTTAAATAAAAATTTTGTATAAAATTTATCTCGGATGATCATATCACCCTACCAACATTTGATTAATTTTATTTAATATATAACTATATATTTAATATTGATAAAATTATATTATATTTCTTTAATTCTCGCTAACATTTCATTTGACTTTTTCATATAAATTAAATTTTTTGTTAATAAACATTTAAAAAATCTTTTTTACCTAATAATACCCTTTGATAATTTTACGGATTTATTATATATTTTTGATCTTTTAATATCGCCTTATGCCTTTCTTTTTAATTTGAGGTGGACAAAGCTGCCAATTTCAAATAATTTAATTATTCAATTTATTAATTTAACAAATAAAAATGGCAAATGCTGCCTCTAATCCTCCTGCTAGGCTAGCCTTATTTTATATTCTATGTTCCATAGTTAAAATAGATCATAATGTTCAAACACATATTTTAAATAACCATTTATTAAATCTAATATGGTTTTTTATCGTTTAAAATAAAAAATATTTATTTATGATGTGATGGAAATTTTGAGATAAATTTCTATAAAATTTTTTATTAATAATAAATAAATAATATTTATGAAATCAAATTAAATGATTTGTAATCATTAATCATTTAGTTTTGGTAATTTTTGACCATTGCAAGTATGAATAAAGATACTTATATTCTTTAATTCTAATTGCTTATTTTGAATTATGATTAGATTTAGACATAATTCTAATTTTTGATTTGAATTTTTATTTTTATTTTAATAAGACATTTTTTATGGGTAGATATCAAAAAAATAAATCAAATATAAGTTTTTAGATTTTCAAAATAATTATTTAATTTATTATTATTATTATTATTTTCTTGTTTAATATTTGTTTTGGCGCTATAACTGCGAACTAAATAAATTATATTTTCTTAATTGAATGATAACAGTATGATTTTAAAAATTAAATATTTATATTATAAATACCCATGGCGAGGTCTTCGTTATTTGGATTGAGAAAAGTCATTGAGTTACCATTTTTTCTTGTTGAATTTGTAATTTATAATCATTTTATTATAGATACATATAAGTATATGTATATTTTTCTTTTATTCAGTTTTTTAAATTTTTATTTTTATGATATAAATTAATGTAATTAAAATTATTTATGCTCAGAAAAATTTATCTATGAATCTAATATTTAAATAGCTTTTAATAGAACGAAATAAAAGAAACTAATAAATGGAATAATACAATAGGAATAATAATGATTTTTTTAATTCATTTTTAAATTTCAAGTTATTATTAGAAATTATTAGTAATAATTTCTTTAAATTATTCTAAATTTTATTTTAAAATTTAATTTGGAATATTTAGTTTTTAAAATTTTAATTTTTTTTCTTTTAAAGCTTAATATATATATATAATTTGTGATGCTATTGTGCGACAAAAAATGACATATTGACGGTTTATAAATCCATTTAATAAAAAAACCAAATCATTTTTTATTAAAATTATTAGAGCTCGACCTGGACCTGGATCCAGGCCTGGATTTTTCCTGGATCCAGGCCTGGATTTTTCCTGGATCCAGGTCCAGGTCAAGGTCATTTTTCGGCAACCTGGATTTTTCCTGGACCTGGATTTTCCTGGATTTTTGTCCAGGAAATCCAGGTCCAGGTTAATTTGAAAATCCAGGTCCAGGTCCAGGCACAAAAAACCTGGATTTCCTGGATAAATTTTTTTAAAATTTTTATGGCGAAATGTATTTAAAATTGGTATAAAATGTGCCAAAATTTTCACTCCGCCCCCTAAAAATTCTTATTCTCTTAAAAAATTGGCTCAAAATCGAAAAAAAAGTAATATAATTTTTATTTACTTGAAACTAGATAAGTATAATATAATACATAAATTTTATAAAATTATTGATGAAAATTTTCTTTTTTTTTTTGTTTTCTTGTTGTCTATTAACGCTAATAAACATTTAACTTTTAATTATTTATAATTAATGCGAAATTTTTTATTTTAATTATAACTTGGTATTTTTCAGAACTTTTATAAATGCATATTCCTGGTAATTTTAACTTCCTTACATTGACATAATTCATCAATATTTTTACAAAAAAAAAATGCAAAATAATTTTTTTTCATAAGTTGATTATATATATTATATCGTACCTATAAAATAATACAAAAATACAACAATTTATGTTGACTCTAAAACATTTACATGTTAAATAAATGTTAAAAATGCTTTTTCCTAAACATATCCCTATAAGAGTTCGACCTGTATTTGGATCCAGGTCTGGATTTTACCGAATCTCAGGTACAGTTCAAGATTTAGGCACGAAAACCCTGGATTTACTGGATTATTTAGAATTTGTTATTTTAATTGACCATATTTTGTTCCAAGTTATCAAAAAAAAAAAATTAAATATATTTAAAACATTTTTATCACTCTCTTTCTGAGGAGGTCAAATGTATAATTATAGATAATACGGTATTAATAATATAAGATAACAATAATTTTTCTATAATGATATGATGGTTTTTTAAATAATCATTCCATCCCATTTCTAATGATGTGAATTAATAATATGAGAAAGTCTTCACAATTTTCAAAAAAATAATTTATTAAAAAACTCGACGGTAACTGTCTTTAGGCTTATTTTTGCCTATTTCGGGGTTTTATGATTAATGCCTAGGCGCCTATTTTTGTGCCTTCATCATTTTTGCGCCTAATTTTTGATTTAAATAATTCTTTTATTGATAAAATTTTTGTAATAGTAATTAAAGACCGACTAAAAAGGCATCAAAAATCGCGAAAAAGGCACTATAAAAGGCACCAAAAATTTGAAAAAAGAGCATGAAAAGGCACGAAAACCCCCGAAAAAGGCATGAAAAAAGACATTTAAACATTTTTTATTAAGAATTTTTAAGGAGCAAAAAATGTAAAAGTTAACCAGAAAATTAATTTTGGTCATTAAATGATTACTAAATATTTTATAACGTTTTTCGAAGCATGAAAATTTTTAAACCTAAAATTATTTTATTGTGCCTCTTATCCATGAGACACAGAAGTGAAATTTATCAGTTTTTTAAAATGTATTGTTTTGCGATGCACACTATTGTGCCTCTCATGCTTTAGAGATAAAACATGTGTTGATTTGTCAAAACGATTTGTTTGTTATTGTATTGTTATGAGATGACACTATTGTGCTTCTTATCCATGAAACACAGAAGTGAAATTTGTCAGTTTTTAAAATGTATTGTTTTGCGATGCACACTATTGTGCCTCTAATGCTTTAGAGATAAAACATGTGTTGATTTGTCAAAACGATTTGTTTGTTATTGTATTATTATGAGATGACACTATTGTGCTTCTTATCCATGAAACACAGAAGTGAAATTTATCAGTTTTTTAAAATGTATTGTTTTGCGATGCACACTATTGTGCCTCTAATGCTTTAGAGATAAAACATGTGTTGATTTGTCAAAACGATTTGTTTGTTATTGTATTGTTATGAGGTGACACTATTGTGCCTCTTATCCATGAGACACAGAAGTGAAATTTATCAGTTTTTTAAAATGTATTGTTTTGCGATGCACACTATTGTGCCTCTAATGCTTTAGAGATAAAACATGTGTTGATTTGTCAAAACGATTTGTTTGTTATTGTATTGTTATGAGATGACACTATTGTGCTTCTTATCCATGAAACACAGAAGTGAAATTTATCAGTTTTTTAAAATGTATTGTTTTGCGATGCACACTATTGTGCCTCTAATGCTTTAGAGATAAAACATGTGTTGATTTGTCAAAACGATTTGTTTGTTATTGTATTGTTATGAGGTGACACTATTGTGCCTCTTATCCATAGACACAGAAGTGAAATTTATCAGTTTTTTAAAATGTATTGTTTTGCGATGCACACTATTGTGCCTCTAATGCTTTAGAGATAAAACATGTGTTGATTTGTCAAAACGATTTGTTTGTTATTGTATTGTTATGAGATGACACTATTGTGCTTCTTATCCATGAAACACAGAAGTGAAATTTATCAGTTTTTAAAATGTATTGTTTTGCGATGCACACTATTGTGCCTCTAATGCTTTAGAGATAAAACATGTGTTGATTTGTCAAAACGATTTGTTTGTTATTGTATTGTTATGAGATGACACTATTGTGCTTCTTATCCATGAAACACAGAAGTGAAATTTGTCAGTTTTTAAAATGTATTATTTTGCGATACACACTATTGTGCCTCTAATGCTTTAGAGATAAAACATGTGTTGATTTGTCAAAACGATTTGTTTGTTATTGTATTGTTATGAGATGACACTATTGTGCTTCTTATCCATGAAACACAGAAGTGAAATTTGTCAGTTTTTAAAATGTATTATTTTGCGATACACACTATTGTGCCTCTAATGCTTTAGAGATAAAACATGTGTTGATTTGTCAAAACGATTTGTTTGTTATTGTATTGTTATGAGGTGACACTATTGTGCCTCTTATCCATGAAACACAGAAGTGAAATTTGTCAGTTTTTAAAATGTATTATTTTGCGATACACACTATTGTGCCTCTAATGCTTTAGAGATAAAACATGTGTTGATTTGTCAAAACGATTTGTTTGTTATTGTATTGTTATGAGGTGACACTATTGTGCCTCTTATCCATGAGACACAGAAGTGAAACTTATCAGTTTTTTAAAATGTATTGTTTTGCGATACACACTATTGTGCCTCTAATGCTTTAGAGATAAAACATGTGTTGATTTGTCAAAACGATTTGTTTGTTATTGTATTGTTATGAGGTGACACTATTGTGCCTCTTATCCATGAAACACAGAAGTGAAATTTGTCAGTTTTTAAAATGTATTATTTTGCGATACACACTATTGTGCCTCTAATGCTTTAGAGATAAAACATGTGTTGATTTGTCAAAACGATTTGTTTGTTATTGTATTGTTATGAGATGACACTATTGTGCTTCTTATCCATGAAACACAGAAGTGAAATTTGTCAGTTTTTAAAATGTATTATTTTGCGATACACACTATTGTGCCTCTAATGCTTTAGAGATAAAACATGTGTTGATTTGTCAAAACGATTTGTTTGTTATTGTATTGTTATGAGATGACACTATTGTGCCTCTTATCCATGAAACACAGAAGTGAAATTTGTCAGTTTTTAAAATGTATTATTTTGCGATACACACTATTGTGCCTCTAATGCTTTAGAGATAAAACATGTGTTGATTTGTCAAAACGATTTGTTTGTTATTGTATTGTTATGAGATGACACTATTGTGCCTCTTATCCATGAAACACAGAAGTGAAATTTGTCAGTTTTTAAAATGTATTGTTTTGCGACGCACACTATTGTGCCTTTCATGCTTTAGAGATAAAACATGTGTTGATTTGTCAAAACGATTTGTTTGTTATTGTATTGTTATGAGATGACACTATTGTGCCTCTTATCCATGAAACACAGAAGTGAAATTTGTCAGTTTTTAAAATGTATTGTTTTGCGATGCACACTATTGTGCCTTTCATGCTTTAGAGATAAAACAAGTGTTGATTTGTCAAAACGATTTGTTTGTTATTGTATTGTGTGCCTCTTATCCATGAAACACAGAAGTGAAATTTGTCAGTTTTTAAAATGTATTGTTTTGCGATGCACACTATTGTGCCTTTCATGCTTTAGAGATAAAACATGTGTTGATTTGTCAAAACGATTTGTTTGTTATTGTATTGTGTGCCTCTTATCCATGAGACACAGAAGTGAAATTTGTCAGTTTTTAAAATGTATTGTTTTGCGATGCACACTATTGTGCCTCTCATGCTTTAGAGATAAAACATGTGTTGATTTGTCAAAACGATTTGTTTGTTATTGTATTATTATGAGATGACACTATTGTGCTTCTTATCCATGAAACACAGAAGTGAAATTTGTCAGTTTTTAAAATGTATTGTTTTGCGATGCACACTATTGTGCCTCTCATGCTTTAGAGATAAAACATGTGTTGATTTGTCAAAACGATTTGTTTGTTATTGTATTGTTATGAGGTGACACTATTGTGCCTCTTATCCATGAGACACAGAAGTGAAATTTATCAGTTTTTTAAAATGTATTGTTTTGCGATGCACACTATTGTGCCTCTCATGCTTTAGAGATAAAACATGTGTTGATTTGTCAAAACGATTTGTTTGTTATTGTATTGTTATGAGATGACACTATTGTGCTTCTTATCCATGAAACACAGAAGTGAAATTTGTCAGTTTTTAAAATGTATTATTTTGCGATACACACTATTGTGCCTCTAATGCTTTAGAGATAAAACATGTGTTGATTTGTCAAAACGATTTGTTTGTTATTGTATTATTATGAGATGACACTATTGTGCTTCTTATCCATGAAACACAGAAGTGAAATTTATCAGTTTTTTAAAATGTATTGTTTTGCGATGCACACTATTGTGCCTCTAATGCTTTAGAGATAAAACATGTGTTGATTTGTCAAAACGATTTGTTTGTTATTGTATTGTTATGAGGTGACACTATTGTGCCTCTTATCCATGAGACACAGAAGTGAAATTTATCAGTTTTTAAAATGTATTGTTTTGCGATGCACACTATTGTGCCTCTAATGCTTTAGAGATAAAACATGTGTTGATTTGTCAAAACGATTTGTTTGTTATTGTATTGTTATGAGATGACACTATTGTGCTTCTTATCCATGAAACACAGAAGTGAAATTTATCAGTTTTTTAAAATGTATTGTTTTGCGATGCACACTATTGTGCCTCTAATGCTTTAGAGATAAAACATGTGTTGATTTGTCAAAACGATTTGTTTGTTATTGTATTGTTATGAGGTGACACTATTGTGCCTCTTATCCATGAGACACAGAAGTGAAATTTATCAGTTTTTTAAAATGTATTGTTTTGCGATGCACACTATTGTGCCTCTAATGCTTTAGAGATAAAACATGTGTTGATTTGTCAAAACGATTTGTTTGTTATTGTATTGTTATGAGATGACACTATTGTGCTTCTTATCCATGAAACACAGAAGTGAAATTTATCAGTTTTTTAAAATGTATTGTTTTGCGATGCACACTATTGTGCCTCTAATGCTTTAGAGATAAAACATGTGTTGAATTTGTCAAAACGATTTGTTTGTTATTGTATTGTTATGAGATGACACTATTGTGCCTCTTATCCATGAGACACAGAAGTGAAATTTGTCAGTTTTTAAAATGTATTGTTTTGCGATGCACACTATTGTGCCTCTCATGCTTTAGAGATAAAACATGTGTTGATTTGTCAAAACGATTTGTTTGTTATTGTATTATTATGAGATGACACTATTGTGCTTCTTATCCATGAAACACAGAAGTGAAATTTGTCAGTTTTTAAAATGTATTGTTTTGCGATGCACACTATTGTGCCTCTCATGCTTTAGAGATAAAACATGTGTTGATTTGTCAAAACGATTTGTTTGTTATTGTATTGTTATGAGGTGACACTATTGTGCCTCTTATCCATGAGACACAGAAGTGAAATTTATCAGTTTTTTAAAATGTATTGTTTTGCGATGCACACTATTGTGCCTCTCATGCTTTAGAGATAAAACATGTGTTGATTTGTCAAAACGATTTGTTTGTTATTGTATTGTTATGAGATGACACTATTGTGCTTCTTATCCATGAAACACAGAAATGAAATTTGTCAGTTTTTAAAATGTATTGTTTTGCGATGCACACTATTGTGCCTCTAATGCTTTAGAGATAAAACATGTGTTGATTTGTCAAAACGATTTGTTTGTTATTGTATTATTATGAGGATGACACTATTGTGCTTCTTATCCATGAAACACAGAAGTGAAATTTGTCAGTTTTTTAAAATGTATTGTTTTGCGATGCACACTATTGTGCCTCTCATGCTTTAGAGATAAAACGTGTGTTGAATTTGTCAAAACGATTTGTTTGTTATTGTATTGTTATGAGATGACACTATTGTGCCTCTTATCCATGAGACACAGAGGTGAAATTTAGTCAGTTTTTAAAATGTATTGTTTTGCGATGCACACTATTGTGCCTCTAATGCTTTAGAGATAAAACATGTGTTGAATTTGTCAAAACGATTTGTTTGTTATTGTATTGTTATGAGATGACACTATTGTGCCTCTTATCCATGAGACACAGAAGTGAAATTTATCAGTTTTTTAAAATGTATTGTTTTGCGATGCACACTATTGTGCCTCTAATGCTTTAGAGATAACACATGTGTTGAATTTGTCAAAACGATTTGTTTGTTATTGTATTGTTATGAGGTGACACTATTGTGCCTCTTATCCATGAGACACAGAAGTGAAATTTATCAGTTTTTTAAAATGTATTGTTTTGCGATGCACACTATTGTGCCTCTAATGCTTTAGAGATAAAACATGTGTTGAATTTGTCAAAACGATTTGTTTGTTATTGTATTGTTATGAGATGACACTATTGTGCTTCTTATCCATGAAACACAGAAGTGAAATTTATCAGTTTTTTAAAATGTATTGTTTTGCGATGCACACTATTGTGCCTCTAATGCTTTAGAGATAACACATGTGTTGAATTTGTCAAAACGATTTGTTTGTTATTGTATTGTTATGAGATGACACTATTGTGCTTCTTATCCATGAAACACAGAAGTGAAATTTGTCAGTTTTTTAAAATGTATTATTTTGCGATACACACTATTGTGCCTCTAATGCTTTAGAGATAACACATGTGTTGAATTTGTCAAAACGATTTGTTTGTTATTGTATTGTTATGAGGTGACACTATTGTGCCTCTTATCCATGAAACACAGAAGTGAAATTTGTCAGTTTTTAAAATGTATTATTTTGCGATACACACTATTGTGCCTCTAATGCTTTAGAGATAAAACATGTGTTGAATTTGTCAAAACGATTTGTTTGTTATTGTATTGTTATGAGGTGACACTATTGTGCCTCTTATCCATGAGACACAGAAGTGAAATTTATCAGTTTTTTAAAATGTATTGTTTTGCGATGCACACTATTGTGCCTCTAATGCTTTAGAGATAAAACATGTGTTGAATTTGTCAAAACGATTTGTTTGTTATTGTATTGTTATGAGATGACACTATTGTGCTTCTTATCCATGAAACACAGAAGTGAAATTTGTCAGTTTTTAAAATGTATTATTTTGCGATACACACTATTGTGCCTCTAATGCTTTAGAGATAAAACATGTGTTGATTTGTCAAAACGATTTGTTTGTTATTGTATTGTTATGAGATGACACTATTGTGCCTCTTATCCATGAAACACAGAAGTGAAATTTGTCAGTTTTTAAAATGTATTGTTTTGCGATGCACACTATTGTGCCTCTAATGCTTTAGAGATAAAACATGTGTTGATTTGTCAAAACGATTTGTTTGTTATTGTATTGTTATGAGGTGACACTATTGTGCCTCTTATCCATGAGACACAGAAGTGAAATTTATCAGTTTTTTAAAATGTATTGTTTTGCGATGCACACTATTGTGCCTCTAATGCTTTAGAGATAAACATGTGTTGATTTGTCAAAACGATTTGTTTGTTATTGTATTGTTATGAGATGACACTATTGTGCCTCTTATCCATGAAACACAGAAGTGAAATTTATCAGTTTTTTAAAATGTATTGTTTTGCGATGCACACTATTGTGCCTCTAATGCTTTAGAGATAAACATGTGTTGAATTTGTCAAAACGATTTGTTTGTTATTGTATTGTTATGAGATGACACTATTGTGCCTCTTATCCATGAGACACAGAAGTGAAATTTGTCAGTTTTTAAAATGTATTGTTTTGCGATGCACACTATTGTGCCTCTCATGCTTTAGAGATAAAACGTGTGTTGAATTTGTCAAAACGATTTGTTTGTTATTGTATTGTTATGAGGTGACACTATTGTGCCTCTTATCCATGAGACACAGAAGTGAAATTTGTCAGTTTTTAAAATGTATTGTTTTGCGATGCACACTATTGTGCCTCTCATGCTTTAGAGATAAAACATGTGTTGATTTGTCAAAACGATTTGTTTGTTATTGTATTGTTATGAGATGACACTATTGTGCCTCTTATCCATGAGACACAGAAGTGAAATTTGTCAGTTTTTAAAATGTATTATTTTGCGATGCACACTATTGTGCCTCTCATGCTTTAGAGATAAAACGTGTGTTGAATTTGTCAAAACGATTTGTTTGTTATTGTATTGTTATGAGATGACACTATTGTGCCTCTTATCCATGAGACACAGAAGTGAAATTTGTCAGTTTTTTAAAATGTATTGTTTTGCGATGCACACTATTGTGCCTCTAATGCTTTAGAGATAAAACATGTGTTGAATTTGTCAAAACGATTTGTTTGTTATTGTATTGTTATGAGATGACACTATTGTGCCTCTTATCCATGAAACACAGAAGTGAAATTTGTCAGTTTTTTAAAATGTATTATTTTGCGATACACACTATTGTGCCTCTAATGCTTTAGAGATAAAACATGTGTTGAATTTGTCAAAACGATTTGTTTGTTATTGTATTGTTATGAGGTGACACTATTGTGCCTCTTATCCATGAAACACAGAAGTGAAATTTGTCAGTTTTTTAAAATGTATTATTTTGCGATACACACTATTGTGCCTCTCATGCTTTAGAGATAACACATGTGTTGAATTTGTCAAAACGATTTGTTTGTTATTGTATTCTTATGAGATGACACTATTGTGCCTCTTATCCATGAGACACAGAAGTGAAATTTGTCAGTTTTTTAAAATGTATTGTTTTGCGATGCACACTATTGTGACTCTCATGCTTTAGAGATAAAACATGTGTTGAATTTGTCAAAACGATTTGTTTGTTATTGTATTCTTATGAGATGACACTATTGTGCCTCTTATCCATGAGACACAGAAGTGAAATTTGTCAGTTTTTTAAAATGTATTGTTTTGCGATACACACTATTGTGACTCTCATGCTTTAGAGATAAACATGTGTTGAATTTGTCAAAACGAATTGTTTGTTATTGTATTGTTATGAGGTGACACTATTGTGCCTCTCATCCATGAGACACAGAAGTGAAATTTGCCAGTTTTTTAAAATGTATTGTTTTGCGATGCACACTATTGTGACTCTCATGCTTTAGAGATAAACATGTGTTGAATTTATCAAAACGATTTGTTTGTTATTGTATTGTTATGAGATGACACTATTGCGCCTCTCATCCATGAGACACAGAAGTGAAATTTGTCAGTTTTTAAAATGTATTGTTTTGCGATGCACACTATTGTGCCTCTCATGCTTTAGAGATAAACATGTGTTGAATTTATCAAAACGATTTGTTTGTTATTGTATTGTTATGAGATGACACTATTGCGCCTCTCATCCATGAGACACAGAAGTGAAATTTGTCAGTTTTTAAAATGTATTGTTTTGCGATGCACACTATTGTGACTCTCATGCTTTAGAGATAAAACATGTGTTGAATTTGTCAAAACGATTTGTTTGTTATTGTATTCTTATGAGATGACACTATTGTGCCTCTTATCCATGAGACACAGAAGTGAAATTTATCATTTTTTTAAAATGTATTGTTTTGCGATGCACACTATTGTGCCTCTCATGCTTTAGAGATAACACATGTGTTGAATTTGTCAAAACGATTTGTTTGTTATTGTATTGTTATGAGGTGACACTATTGTGCCTCTTATCCATGAGACACAGAAGTGAAATTTGTCAGTTTTTTAAAATGTATTGTTTTGCGATGCACACTATTGTGCCTCTCATGCTTTAGAGATAACACATGTGTTGAATTTGTCAAAACGATTTGTTTGTTATTGTATTGTTATGAGGTGACACTATTGTGCCTCTTATCCATGAGACACAGAAGTGAAATTTGTCAGTTTTTTAAAATGTATTGTTTTGCGATGCACACTATTGTGCCTCTCATGCTTTAGAGATAACACATGTGTTGAATTTGTCAAAACGATTTGTTTGTTATTGTATTGTTATGAGATGACACTATTGTGCCTCTTATCCATGAGACACAGAAGTGAAATTTGTCAGTTTTTAAAATGTATTGTTTTGCGATGCACACTATTGTGCCTCTCATGCTTTAGAGATAAACGTGTGTTGAATTTGTCAAAACGATTTGTTTGTTATTGTATTGTTATGAGATGACACTATTGTGCCTCTTATCCATGAGACACAGAAGTGAAATTTGTCAGTTTTTAAAATGTATTGTTTTGCGATGCACACTATTGTGCCTCTCATGCTTTAGAGATAACACATGTGTTGAATTTGTCAAAACGATTTGTTTGTTATTGTATTGTTATGAGGTGACACTATTGTGCCTCTTATCCATGAGACACAGAAGTGAAATTTGTCAGTTTTTTAAAATGTATTGTTTTGCGATGCATTCTATTGTGCCTCTCATGCTTTAGAGATAAAACATGTGTTAATTTGTCAAAACGATTTGTTTGTTATTGTATTGTTATGAGATGACACTATTGTGCCTCTTATCCATGAGACACAGAAGTGAAATTTGTCAGTTTTTAAAATGTATTATTTTGCGATACACACTATTGTGCCTCTCATGCTTTAGAGATAAACACTGTGTTGAATTTGTCAAAACGATTTGTTTGTTATTGTATTCTTATGAGATGACACTATTGTGCCTCTTATCCATGAGACACAGAAGTGAAATTTGTCAGTTTTTTAAAATGTATTGTTTTGCGATGCACACTATTGTGACTCTCATGCTTTAGAGATAAACATGTGTTGAATTTGTCAAAACGATTTGTTTGTTATTGTATTATTATGAGATGACACTATTGTGCCTCTTATCCATGAGACACAGAAGTGAAATTTGTCAGTTTTTAAAATGTATTGTTTTGCGATGCACACTATTGTGCCTCTCATGCTTTAGAGATAAAACATGTGTTGAATTTGTCAAAACGATTTGTTTGTTATTGTATTGTTATGAGGTGACACTATTGTGCCTCTTATCCATGAGACACAGAAGTGAAATTTGTCAGTTTTTTAAAATGTATTGTTTTGCGATGCACACTATTGTGCTTCTCATGCTTTAGAGATAAACATGTGTTGATTTGTCAAAACGATTTGTTTGTTATTGTATTTATGAGATGACACTATTGTGCCTCTTATCCATGAGACACAGAAGTGAAATTTGTCAGTTTTTAAAATGTATTGTTTTGCGATGCACACTATTGTGCTTCTCATGCTTTAGAGATAAAACATGTGTTGATTTGTCAAAACGATTTGTTTGTTATTGTATTATTATGAGATGACACTATTGTGCCTCTTATCCATGAGACACAGAAGTGAAATTTGTCAGTTTTTAAAATGTATTGTTTTGCGATGCACACTATTGTGCCTCTCATGCTTTAGAGATAAAACATGTGTTGAATTTGTCAAAACGATTTGTTTGTTATTGTATTGTTATGAGGTGACACTATTGTGCCTCTTATCCATGAGACACAGAAGTGAAATTTGTCAGTTTTTTAAAATGTATTTTTTTGCGATCCGCACTATTGTACATCTTATGCTTTTGAGTTAAAGAGTGTCTTGAAATTGTCAAAACGATTTGTTTGTTATTGTATTGTTATGAGATGACACTATTGTGCCTCTTATCCATGAGACACAGAAGTGAAATTTGTCAGTTTTTAAAATGTATTATTTTGCGATACACACTATTGTGCCTCTAATGCTTTAGAGATAAACACTGTGTTGATTTGTCAAAACGATTTGTTTGTTATTGTATTATTATGAGATGACACTATTGTGCTTCTTATCCATGAAACACAGAAGTGAAATTTATCAGTTTTTAAAATGTATTGTTTTGCGATGCACACTATTGTGCCTCTAATGCTTTAGAAATAAAACATGTGTTGATTTGTCAAAACGATTTGTTTGTTATTGTATTGTTATGAGGTGACACTATTGTGCCTCTTATCCATGAGACACAGAAGTGAAATTTATCAGTTTTTTAAAATGTATTGTTTTGCGATGCACACTATTGTGCCTCTAATGCTTTAGAGATAAAACATGTGTTGATTTGTCAAAACGATTTGTTTGTTATTGTATTATTATGAGATGACACTATTGTGCTTCTTATCCATGAAACACAGAAGTGAAATTTATCAGTTTTTTAAAATGTATTGTTTTGCGATGCACACTATTGTGCCTCTAATGCTTTAGAGATAAAACATGTGTTGATTTGTCAAAACGATTTGTTTGTTATTGTATTGTTATGAGATGACACTATTGTGCTTCTTATCCATGAAACACAGAAGTGAAATTTGTCAGTTTTTAAAATGTATTGTTTTGCGATGCACACTATTGTGCCTCTCATGCTTTAGAGATAAAACATGTGTTGAATTTGTCAAAACGATTTGTTTGTTATTGTATTGTTATGAGGTGACACTATTGTGCCTCTTATCCATGAGACACAGAAGTGAAATTTATCAGTTTTTTAAAATGTATTGTTTTGCGATGCACACTATTGTGCCTCTAATGCTTTAGAGATAAGAAGAGTGCGAGGCCGCGAAACTGTCGAGCCGCAGTCGGAAATTGGTGAGAGGGGCCGAAGGCCCCGAACGAGGCCGCGAAGCGGCCGAGTGAGTACCTTTGGCGCAGAAAGTTACTGAGGGGGCCGAAAGGCCGCGAAGCGGCCGAGTGTATTGAGGGGGCGGAAGGCCCCCGAACGAGGCCGCGAAGCGGCCGAGTGAGTACCTTTGGCGCAGAAAGTTACTGAGGGGGCCGAAGGCCCCCGAACGAGGCCGCGAAGCGGCCGAGTGAGTACGTATGGCGCAGAAAATTATTGAGGGGACGGAAGGCCCCCGAACGAGGCCGCGAAGCGGCCGAGTGAGTACCTTTTGCGCAGAAAATTTTGATTAAATTATTAAATACACAAAGTTTGGTTGAATCATTTATTATAAAAATTGTTAATTAGGTTTTTTAATTAAAATCATTTATCAGAGAAACAAAAATTTATATGACATTTAGTTAAATTATTTTCATGCTATTATTAAATAATTTATATTGACTTTTTGTTAATCAAACCTTATTTTTTATTTCAATATTTATTTGTGATTTTTATCGACATTAAATAATTCTAAATTATTATTTACTAATTGCTTCTTGCTATTACGTTTTAAAATATTTATTAAAATAATTAAAACATTTAAACTTTAATATTTTTTCAAAGTTTGGTTGAATCATTTATTATAAAAATTATTAATTAGGTTTTTTAATTAAAATCATTTATCAGAGAAACAAAAATTTATATGACATTTAGTTAAATTATTTTCATGCTATTATTAAATAATTTATATTGACTTTTTGTTAATCAAACCTTATTTTTTATTTCAATATTTATTTGTGATTTTTATCGACATTAAATAATTCTAAATTATTATTTACTAATTGCTTCTTGCTATTACGTTTTAAAATATTTATTAAAATAATTAAAACATTTAAACTTTAATATTTTTTCAAAGTTTGGTTGAATCATTTATTATAAAAATTATTAATTAGGTTTTTTAATTAAAATCATTTATCAGAGAAACAAAAATTTATATGACATTTAGTTAAATTATTTTCATGCTATTATTAAATAATTTATATTGACTTTTTGTTAATCAAACCTTATTTTTTATTTCAATATTTATTTGTGATTTTTATCGACATTAAATAATTCTAAATTATTATTTACTAATTGCTTCTTGCTATTACGTTTTAAAATATTTATTAAAATAATTAAAACATTTAAACTTTAATATTTTTTCATATTTATTTGTGATTTTTATCGACATTAAATAATTCTAAATTATTATTTACTAATTGCTTCTTGCTATTACGTTTTAAAATATTTATTAAAATAATTAAAACATTTAAACTTTAATATTTTTATTTTATACATTTATTTTTAAATAACATCTATTCGTTCTTTTTTCTTTTATTTCTTTTTTTTAAATAAATAATAAGCTTTGCATTGTAATATAAAATTTTAATTTATAACAAATTGAACACAAAAAAATTCATAGAGATTTTTAATTATTTTCTCAGCTAATATTAATAATCAAATTTTTGAATGTCTGTTGTTATATTCTTTATTTCTTGCAAGACAAAAATCAATTTTTATAATGTTTTATTTTTATTACAAAAATAATAAATCTTAATCATGTTATGTTTTAATTCTCTCTTGATAAAAAACAGAATATTTTATGAAATGAAGAAAAAATAAACAATAATATGTTTTTGAAAATAACAAATGTACACCATGTTTACGATTTACAATAATCTTATGTCAGACCAAGATGAACTTGAAACCTTTTTATATATGAGTAAATTTATGGGTCGGGGTCGTTTTCGTGCGGACCAAAGTTTTTGGGCTATAACTTTTGTTTTCTTTGTCAGCAAAATCCAATGGTATCATTCGATAGCCCCTAAGTGTTCTCTATTAGCCTGTAAAATTTGGAAAAATTTCCTTAAGGTTTAAAAAAATTATGGTTGAAGAGTTCAAAATTTTCCAACTTTTTTGGCCCGAACTTTTTTTAAACTTGACGAAATTTTTTGAAATTTGGCAGCTAATAGCGCAATTCAAGGGCTATCGTATGATACCAAGATTGTGCAATTTGATTTGGTCTGAAAAAAGTTATAAGTTGATTTAGTCAAAATTTTGGCAAATTTTGCACTTTTCGTCGGTCGAACCCACCACGTAATAAACAAGTCCACACTCAAGGGTTGATAAACGAACTATGAATTGTTAAATATAAATAAATTGAATTCATTAATTGCTATAAAACTTTTCCAAAATAAAAAATAATTCAATAAATAATAATGAGAAAAATTAATGTAAAAATGCTGCTGTTCAAAAAGATGGAAATAATTTTAAAAAGAATAATTATTAAATATAATTGTGTAATTTAACTAGTTCTTTTAAAATTGCAAGAAAGATAAAAAAAATTTAATTATCCTTTTTTTCATTATAATTTTTTAAAAAGATTATATGATTCACAAGTGATAGTGCAAAAAGTACTCAATAAATATGAACAAATATTTTTCATTTTTTTACATTCATGCAAAATAAAATTTATCATATTATAATTAAATATTTCTTTACAAATGATTATTTTCTTTTTTGTAGTTTGCAATATTTTTGTTTATTCCATTATTTTTTGTTTTTACCATGTTTTTGATTAATTATAATTTTGTAAGTAAACAGGTAATTAATTATATCTACTTATTTTTCTTTAGGGATAAATCACATAGTTTTTTATACTAATAAAATTTATAACTTTAAAATAATATAAAATGAAAAAATTTAGCCAAAAATTACAAATGAATTTTTCAAGTATATTTAATACAAAAAAAACAAATTGTAATTCATAAGCAAATTATTTTGTGCTGAAATGAAACAGCTCAAACTGTATTAATATTTTCAATTAGTAATTATAAAAAAATAAATAATGCCATCCTTAATATTATTTTGTCTATAATTTAACCATGAGAAAGGATAAATATGTTTAATAGAAAATAATATTTTTTGAAAATAAATTTATTTCATGAGAGTTTGAAACAAAGACGGAGACATCAAGAGAATTTCGGAGGCATTAATGCAGTGATGTGATATCTGAGGATTTTTCCTCATTTTGTGGTCTTTTAGAGGGTCAAAGAGGATTTTTTTGAAAAATGAGGATTTGCGGATTTTGTGGTCTTTTGAGAAATTTGAGGATTTTTGTGGTCTTTTGATAAAAAAGTGACAAAAACGCATAATTTTTTGAAAAATAGGTATATTTGGCAAAATGTTCGAACTTTTTCTTCAAATCATAAACTTTTTTTTTCGAAAAATCCTCATTTTTCAATAAATTTTAATTAATTTCCTTTAGCTAATTTTGTTCAAAAAAATAAAGAGGAATTCGATAGAGGGGGTCAAAATCATTTTTTTGACAAAATCTGTTAACAAATCGCACTCAAAATTCCAAATTTTTTCCGGCAGCGCCTATCGGCACTGCCGGACCCCATCCTCCAATGTTCCCAAAAAGTTTTTTTGGAAAACCGCGCCACAAAAAAAAAAAGCAATTTTTTGTGGGTCTCATTTGTCAGTGGACAGATAATATGACATTTAACTGATTTTGTTCGCATTTTATGATGTTTTAAAAAAATGAGGATTTTTCATTCCAAATGAGGATTTTTTTGAGGTATTTTAGTGGCAAATGAGGATTTTTTACGGCTGAAATGAGGATTTTCAAAATTTTGAGATCACATCTCTGCATTAATTTGGATCGAAATGCAAAATGTAATTCCACAATAATTTAATAATAATTTAAGTTCAAAAATAGTTGAATTTCTTTGCTTTTACAGAAAGCGATTAATTTTGCCTACGAGCCACCAAGAAGTTTCTTTTAAAATTAGTTAAAACGAAAAAGACAATTAAATTAAACTTAATTCAAAAAATAAAAAAATCAATCCCAATTATTAATAAAACAAACAAAAAAATCATCTCAGTAATTGAATAATTCAAATAAAAAATAACCAAGAATAATACAAATATTTTTTTGAATATATAAAATCAATTCGTCGCCTAAATCATTTCGAATAAGAATATTACAGAAAATATCTTATAATTAATATATAATATGATGAATTGTTGAGATTTTTGATTTAAGCAATAAATTTTAAATAAAGGTAGAAAATTATATTTTTAAAGTTTAGAAAATGGATTAGAAAAGTTTTATTAATCTTAAAAAATATAACATTTTCAGATTTTTTTTAAATTATTTGATTTTAATAATAATTTGATCATTTGGTTAAATTATATATTGGTATAATTATTCAAAGCGAAAATTAGAAGATTAAATTGGATTGTTTTATTTTATTTATATTAATAACCGTTTTAAATAAATTCCTTTTTTTAAATGTTGTAAATTATGTTTTTTCAATGGATGTAACATTATGAATAATAATAATGAAATTATTTTGCTTAAACAAATTTGTTTAAAAAACTTATTGGCTGAAAATTTTATTTTTAATTTTTCTTCTCATTAGTATCTTATAAATATAATATGACTAATACAAAAATGTGAGTAAAATATTTAATATTATTTTAGAAGAGTATTTTAGTAATTTAAGTTGAAATTAATAATTAAAACAAATATTAAAAAAGAAAAAAAAAATAAATTAGTTCAAAGGGTCAATAAACGGATTTTATGTTATTAATATTTACTTTTTGAGAAAAAATAAAAGATTAAATAATTCGAACCTGAGAAGTTCAAAAACCAAGTTTTTTCAATCTTTTTGCCGGGACCGGGACTGGCAAAACCGGGTCCGGAATTCCAATTTATCCAAAAACCGGGACCGGGACCTGAAAAACCCGAAAATTCCCGGCTCGGTCCCGTTCCCGTGCAACCCTAATAAAAATAGAGATATTTAAATTTTTTGGCACAATTTAAAAATTATAGCAGTGGACTTACAATAAGAGTTTAAGAAAATAAATAAAATACAACTAATTAGATCAAAACTTTAATAAAAAATTATGATTAAAAAATATATTTTCTTTATCCATTAATACATTTTTCATTATTAAATTAACAGCATATTTAAAAATTGGCTATTTCAGGCTTTTTTCAGATGAAAAAGTCGAGTTTGTGGTCGTATAAATATAAATATTACATATAAAAACAAGCACACATTAATTGATTATGTCTGATTGTGCGTACAAGTTATCGCAAAAGTCGAGAATATTGAGAAAGAATTTCAAATAATGTAATAATAATATTTTTTCAAAATATTGAGAGAATATTCAATTTTAATTAATTTTAAATTTGTTATTTAAAAATTTACAATTAAGTTATAAAAACAAATATTATAAAATTAAATTCAATTTTAAAAATGAATTATTTTATTTATTCCAATATTAATTAATTATTGCAAAAATTATGGTAAAATTAAATGCCAGGGGCCGTAGCAGAAGAAGGTGGTCATTTGACGAGGTCATTTAACCATGGTTATTTGACCTGGTCATTTGACCACGAAATACGAGAAAAACGGTAGCAAAAGAAGATGGTAAATTTTCTGCTGGAGCAACCACCAGCCACCGTTTTTTAACCATCAACTAAGTTCTTTTGCTATACTACCAACTTCTACCATGTCATTAAAATTTGCATTATATTATTTTAAATTAAATAACCAAAATAATGATTAAAGGTCCTAGAACGTGTTAAGCCGAAGTGACAATAGAGTGACAATAGTATTTATATGGGCGAAGTGACAAAAGTATCACAATGTTCGTAATAATTAAATTTAATTATTATTTTAATTTTATTTGCTAATAACAAATCATAATTTAGGTGATTTTCGTATGAGCAACAGCTCCAAGTATCCTCAGCTACTTTTGTAATTTTTAAAAAATTAGTAAAAATTTACAAAAAGTTGTAACGAAAAAAAAATCGAAATTTAGACTCAACAATTTTGCCCCTAACTTTTTTTAAAATTAATAAAAAACTTTGAAATTTTAACTGAATAATAGAGAAATCTTTGGGCTTTCTAAATATTAAAAGAAAATTAAAATTGTTTGTTTCTGAAAAAAGTTATGAGAGAATTAATAGTGTCATATTTTTATGGTCATCCAAAAAATGTAAGGTCATTTAAATGCATGGAAATTGTTCCAACATCAATTATAACAACCTTAATATGAACTGGTAGCCCAAAGATTTCTCTATTATTCAGTTAAAATTTCAAAGTTTTTTATTAAATTTTAAAAAAAGTTAGGGTCAAAATTGTTGAGTCTAAATTTTTTTCGATTTTTTTTCGTTACAACTTTTTGTAAATTTTTACTAATTTTTAAAAAATTATAAAAGTAGTAGAGGATACTTGGAGCTGTTGCTTATACCGAAATTCATTAAATTGATTAAGTTTAAGCTAAGTTATGATTAATTATTTAGCAAGTTAATTTTCAATAATAATGAATTTTAATTATTACGAACATTGTGATACTTTAATCATTTTATACTCATTTTGAGACCCATTTAATTCACTTTAAAGGACTCTGGATGATAAACAAATCATTTTCTCAAGGGTATAATGGTACCAAAAATGTGACCCATTTTGGCGCCAAAATTTAACTGTGCATAGGCAATTAAAAAATTCTAATTATCTTCCCTTTTTAGTGAACAGGGTCTTTGTCAATTCTCATAAAAAATGGTTTATTTTCATTAAGCTTTGCTCTTGAAAATTGCCAAAACATTGGTCCGGGAGTTGCGTGCGATCTGTAAAAATTTTTTGGCACCTTTTTGTCTTTGTCTTATGACTCTCTAAAGATAGGGTAAAACTATTAAGTAACAATCAAAAATTAGGTGGTGCCATGACTTATTTGGCACCCCGTATTTATGCATTAATTTTTTGTAAAATTTTTTATTACAATTTAAAATATTTCGGCATTTAGAAGGGGCTATTTATTAAAAATTTATTTATAATTTTAATTAATACATTGTTTTTAATATAATTATTTAATTAAAAAATTAGAAAATAACATAAATTATAAGAATTTTGGGTAAATTTGTTTTTTTAATTTTTAAAAATAGTTATCATTATTATAAATTGAAAATCTTTATATCTATCGATAGCGGAGACTTTTCTCTGTTTTATAAACCTTATTTGATATTTTTATCATGCTTGAATGATTTTTGGCAGATTTTTAAAAGTTGGTGGTTAGGTCTGCAACCATGGGTAGGGGCAGGGTTGCAATTTAACCATGGTAACATGGTTAAGTAACCACTAACCATGTTCTTTTGCTGCGCGTTCGCAAACCACCAACCATCATGGTCAAATGACCATGTTATATGACCATGAACTCGTGGCAAAAAGTCCATTAATTATTCACAAATCTAAGCTAATATATTCAATAATTTATTAAAGAAAAAAACAAACACGAATTATGATCGTGTCAAGAGAATTGAATAATAATTAAAAAAACAAAAAAATTTATAATATCAAGTTTGCATTAATTAAAGAAAATAATGAAGAAATAAATTTTATTATTTAATTTATATATTTTTAAAAGTGATAAAAATATGAAATTTATTTGAATATACTTAAGATCCATCAATAAAGTCTTTAATATTTCTAGAATATTGTTTCAAATTTAAAACTTTAAATTTTGATAAAAATTACGATTACCATAATACTTTTCAAAAATTCTTTGTACAATCATAAAGAGAATTTATAGGTAAAAGATCAACTTAAAGTGTTAAGTAAGTAAAATCTTAATCAGAATATTAATTTGGAAAATTTTTTTTTATAAAATTATCAAAAAGTTATGGTCACAAAATTCCAATAAGTCTTGAATCAAAATTTTTGGCCATAACTTTTTTGAAATTCAAGGAAATTTTTTGAAATTTTAAAGAATAATAGATTAAATAGAGGACTTTAAAACTCCAAAAAGAAAATTTTAATCATATTGCTTTTATAAAAAATTTATAAAGCATTGAACAGGCTAGAGTTTAACTCTTATTTAATGCTATAAAATATGATTTTTTTAATTTTATTCCTTAAATATTATGTATGTATGATTGTGTGTTGATTTCTGAAAATTTGAAACTTTAATTTGATTTTTTTTTATTAAAATACATTTGAAACATTATTAAATTTTTTCTTTTAGTATTTCTCATTTTTTGTTAGCAATAATTAAAAAGATTTTTTTTTATTTCCTAGTTAAAATTAAAATATTCTTTGTCGACCTTTAAAATTTATTTGAAGTATATTTATTCTAATATTAAAAAATTCGTTTTCGAATTTATTTAATAATCCTAATTATAGACTTCGGGTAAATTTCGCTGGTACATCTTCCTTAAAATTTTGTACATTTAAAAATTAAACAATTTTCTTATAATTATTAAAAGGTATTCAAAATAAAACAACATAATAAAAATTAATCAAATTAACTAATAAATATATTAAAAAAAAATTTTTAATTATAAAAAAAATTCAATAAAAATCTGACAACGCTTCGACTTGAGATTAAGGCGAGAAAAATAACGAAAAATTATTACAAAGAACTGTTGACTAATAAGCATTGCATTTGAAATTTTTTTCTTATGGGAATTATGTGAAAAAGCAAAAAATATTACATTTTCCACTTGGTTTGAGGCTTCTACGTTGACACTTTTATTATTCCTTTTTTTTTGCCTTTTTCGGGATTTTCGTGCTTTAAATGCTTTTTTGGGATTTTGCCATTTTGGTGCTTTTTTGGCGTTTTTCCAAAAAATCCATTAAAAATGCAATAAAATCGGGAAAATACAACTCTAAGAAATGACTCGAAAAAATTTTAAAAAATGCACCCTAAGAAATGAAAAAATTTCAGAAAATATCATGATAAAAAAATAATTACCTAAATTAAATATTTAAAAGTTTTAATTAAAAAAATAATAACAAAATAAAATTTAGAACTTGCCCTGAAACTATTTGTTATTAAATTGCATTAAATTAAATATTTTAAATAAAATCTGCGAATTATTACCATGCGACTAATAAGGAAAGCGATTTTTAGGATTCAAAATATCTATAAAATATAAAATGAATGAAGATTTTAAGATTTTTTCATTAAGATATATTTCGATAAAAAAAATGATTCTTGAATTGAAAATTCATTCTAAAATACTCAAAAAAAACAAAATATTAAGATAAATATTTAAAAAAATTAGCTAGCTAAATTAAATATTAAACGGCTTAAACTGATGTTGGTTTTAAATAAAACTCATACAAAGAAAATGGAGATAAAATAATAAATAGTAGAATGTGTAAATATTTAATGTTTAAAAGAAATTCAAAAAAATATATAATTTTAAAATAAAAATATATACACGATAATCTGGTATTAATATGTTTAATACCGAGTATAAAACTTTCACCGTCGATAAAACGCATCCGAAGGTCAATCCTATGAGAGTCAAATCAGTGAAAAGAATGTCAATGAATAAACATTAAAAAAAAAACTAAAGAAATAATATTTATAAAAAAAAATGAAAGGTCGCATTAAAAAGAAATTAATATTTCGGTCATTAGTGAAATATTGCAAATCTTATGGAAAAAGAAATCGATGACAAATTTCAAGCATCTCTCCTGAAAATGATTTGAATAATTTAAGAAGAATTATTAAAATTTATTGGATAAAATCAGACAATAAATTCAATAAATTAAAAAGTGGTTTTTGGGCGAAAATTGGTTAACAAAGTGAAAAAAAAATTCCATATTTTTTTATTCCTCCGCAAAGGATGTTGAAAGTTATGAATTAATTTTTTTTTTCCAAAAATTATTTGCATATAAAGTGAACATCTTTATGCTAAAAATGATGCCAACCTAAAAAAAGTGGTAACAAATTTTTTTATCAATAAAAATTTCTGGAATTGGGAAATTTATGATTCAGCAATTAGAAACCAATATATTTAAATAAATTAAATAAGAAATTTAAATTAAAAAAAAATTGTTACTGCATATGTTTAGCAGTATTATTTTTCATAATGCGCTATAGAATTTCACAGATTTTTCGCGTCGCAAGGAGAACTTCGGAGCCGAAGGTTAAAAATCGTAAAAATATTCTAACTTACTTATTTGATAATTGGAAGTTTATAATTGATATGATCTTAATAAAAAATTTAATAATCTATATTGTACATGATTACTTTAAGGTAAAAAATAAATTAATAAAATTGGCTTTTTCTTTCACAAAAAAACACAGTGAATTATATTTGAATAATTATATTTAATTAATTTTTTATTCACTTTTTCATTTATGATTTAAATTTAAAAAAAAGTAAATGAGTTCTTTGAAAAAGAAAATTAAGCACGAAAATTTCACGAAGAAAAAAAAGTTGATTACTTATTCAATTAAGTGCGAAATTTTGTGTAAAAATTTTATAAGAAATAAATATTATTTTACTATAGCTGAATTTTAAAATTATTAATGATATATGCATAATAAATATCCGAAGAAATTATATATTATTTGTGCTGAATAAAAATAGCTTTTGACGATAATTATAAGTTTTATTGAATTTCTCTAAGCATGCTTTGTCTGAATTTAAAATGCGCTTGCGGAAAATGCACAAGCACCACATTTAAAAAAAAATTTAATTCACGAATGTAATTTTGTTTTTCATTAAAAATCGGTTTAATTTTATTTGCTGATTAATTTCACTAGTAAATTAATTTAAGAAATTTTATTAAATTAAAAAATAATTTTTACAATGGGTTTAATGCTTTCACCATTTATTGATGATTGAATAATATTTTAAATAATTTTATGTTTTATCTTTTATATTTAATGTTATTAATAAATTAGTTAAATTTTCTTTCTTTTTATTTATCATATTTTTGAATATTTTTTTGAAGAAATATAAAATTTATCTATTTTCTTTTCTTTTAAAAATTTAATATAAGATATTTTATTTCATAGTGAGATCAAATAACTATAAATTGGTAAGGCAATTGAATTTTTGCAACATCGGACAGTTTTGATTAATAAACCCTTTTATTTGAAATTTGTATTTATTCTTTTAATTTATTCATTAGATATCTTATATAAATAAATTATGCTAATTGTACTAAATTTGTTTTGTTCAATTATGAATAAATTATTTACCTATCTCTATTTAATACGAATATAATATTATAAATAATTATTTTTGTTAAGAGAGTGATTTTCTCTACAGCACAATAATTTAATTTTCAGAGAAATAATGCATGGAATAAAATGATGAATTTCAATAGAGTTTCAAAAAAGGTGCATTTACAAGATGCCTTTCGAGTTATCAGAAAAAAAAAAAGTCAATTTAATTCCCATCCCTCGTCATTACTTCTTCCAAGCAACACCATCGAGGAAATCAAAATCAAAATTGAGCGCATTGAAGACATTCTGTTTGAAACTTGAAATAGATAACTTTTTAAAAAGGAATTTAATTAATTTAAATTAAAGTTTCGTTTTAAATTAATTAAAGATCATTGCTGAATTTTTGTTATTAAAATTTGAAAATATTTAAATTAAGTTTCTAAATCGACCTACTAGAATTTTCAATCTTGTCGATAATCCGCAGTTTTTGGCACCGATACAACACAAGGGAAGAGTACAAATTGGAGTCAATTCATTTATATTTACGAGGAAAATTATTTTGTCTCAAATTTTTTTGCCAGAAATAAAAATAAATAAATTAAATATCCATAACTAAGGTTAATGATCTCTTTAAATAGGAAAGATAAAACAATCATAAAGGTCTTTAAATATCTAAAATGTATGCATAATACTTTTAATTATAAATAAATATTTTTTTTTACTTACAATAATATAAAAAATTAAATAAATTTGCAAAATATGAACTTAGGTTTGTTTGTGTTCCAGCAATTTTAACATTTTGTTTTTTGATCATATTTAATAATAGACTTTTTTATATTAAAAAAATAATTAATTATCGAAAAAAGAAAACTGATAAATTTCAAAATTTTATAAATTTGAATAGTTGTTTCATTCTAATTCCTAGACAATAAATAAATAAAATTAGGTAAAAGTTTTAGAAAACATTTAATAATTGTATAAAATATAAAATTGACAGTGAATAAATTTTAGCATTAAGTTATCTACTATAAAAAAATATTTTTCTAATCAAAGAATTATTCTAATAATGTAAAATAAATTAATAAACGAAATAAAATTTTTATTCAGATGAATTTCGTAAAAATTAAGATGAGTAAAAGGGGCAACTTATTCAATGAAATGTAATTCTAAAGTAAAAATTCCAGGCAAATACTATCATTTTATATTTTTATATTCAACCTTATAAAAACAAGATATATTTAAAAAATGTATTAATTACTTTAATAAAAGTGAACTCGATAAAATTAAAGAGATTAATTAATTAAAACCAATTTTAACAAATAAAAATAATATTGAGTCTGTATTAATTCTTTAAATTATTCATTGTAATTAAATAAATACTATTAATAAAATTCCTAAGCTTTTTTACTTCAAAAAGCGAAATTATATATTATAATTATAAAAAGATAGATTTAGGAATAGAAAAAAAAATTAAAAAGGGATTTATTAATATTAACAAAATAAAACATTATTTGGACAAATGAAGAAAATAAACGATTAAGAATAATAATTGAAAAATACACTAATTAAAATTGTTCAAATAACTGATAATAAAAAAATGCATAGAGAAATGAACTAAGAGTAAATAGATGTATATTGTCAAACTGATTTGTTATTATTCCGAAAATATAAATGAAGCACGAAATTTCTTAATGTCATAATTAGGGCCGCGACTTTTAGTGAAATAAAATTCACGGAATTTATAAATGCTAAAAAAATTGTATCTTATAATTTAATTAAAAAATGTATTAATAGAAGGATATTTGCTTACAATATTAATTCTTATACAGATTTTAATTAAAAAATATTAAACTCTATAAAATAATGAAAAATAAATAAACAGGTTATTGGTCATTGGAACTGAATCTCAGCTTCTGACCATGATATTTGGAGAAATAAATTACATAATAAAAATTCATGGTAAATATTTAAGAAATTAATGAAATAATACATAATCTTTATTCCTTTAAAACAAATGTAACAATACAAAAACTTTTGGGGATAAAAATAAATAATTACGTAAGCAATAAAAAAGATAATTAAATATTTATATTTTTATGGTATAAATTTCTGGCTATGAATAGTAATGGAAAAAATAAAATAATTTAATATCACCAACAAAAAAGATGTAGAAAATATAAAATTAATTCAATTGATAAAATATTATAAAGTCAAAAATTAATTTGAAAATAAATTAATTTATAAATTTGAAAGAGATTAATTATCATTATCATTAATATTTTATATTTATTATTTATTAAAATAAATTTACCAAATAAAAAATAATAATATCTATATTTTTTGGAATTGTATTCAATGAATATAGTGTGTTTTACATTTTGCCATTAATTCGGCTCAATTTTTGTCAAATACGCCTTTAAATTTTTTTTGTAAATTCAAAATATTAAAAAGCAAATCAATTTTTAATTATAGATGAAGTTAACATTATGTGTTTTAGGTCGAACTTCGGAGTGTAATTTTTTCATATTTTCAAAAAATTACAGCGAAACAAAAATTTTAATAAAGAACATTCTTAAAACTTTTTAATATTTTTCCAAAATTTTAAAAATCCTTCAAAATAGGAATTTTAATTAATTTAATGACTTTTAAAGTTTTTTCGTAATTTAAATTAATAATTAAACACAATCGCATGAAAAAATAATTTAAAATAAAATGTAAAGAGAATATAAATTCTTAATCTGAAATATTAATATTAAACCATGCATATATTGTTTTTTTAATCATTTAACTACAAAATAATGATCATGTTCAAAAAAATTTAAAAAAAAAACTTAACATTTTCAATCAAAAATGAAAAATTGCCCATTCTTGACAGAGACGAGAAAAATATCGGGTTCGAAACTCGGGATTTGGGCAGCAAAATTGGTGGAAAAATTTTATATGTTATCTGTGGATGATTAAGTATTTTGCTTATTTTTGTTCAATCCCAAAATTCTCTGAATATCTGGTAATAATTAATAATAAATTATTCTAGCATTTAATTAAAATTTAAATCAGCAAAACAATTTTTTAAATTATTTGAATAAAATTTTTAGGGGTTGTAATTTTTATAATTTGTAAGTCATTACTTGGGATTAATTTTAAGTTATCCTTTTGCTAAAAATCTATGAAAAATTATTTGCTGAAAATTTAAAAAAAAAAATTTCAAAAAATATTCTTTTTTTCTTAAGATTTTTGCATTTAAAAGGTCCTAATTTGCAACAATTTGCACATTTATATGATGGTGCCAAGTTTTTGTTATTTAATTTCAGTACTTCGTAAAATTTGTTATAAATTAATTTAAAATTATAAATAAAAAAATAATAAAAGATATTTATTTAAACCTTTTGTTCTCAAAACTGAAAAAGAAATAAAAAAAAACTTTGCTAATAAAATTAAATTTAAAATTGAATTAAAGCTTTAAATGTCTTGAAAATTTAACGTAGAAGAAACAAAATTTTTAATTTGAATGGAATAAACATTAAAAATATTAAACTAATTCAAAATTACGTCAAATTACGAATAATAAACAGACAATTGTTCTTTTTACACAGCAAATGAAATATTAATGAAAAAATATAATATTCAGTTTAATAAGAATGAACAAATTGATTGCAAATAAATAAATTGTAAATTCAAAAATTAATTTCAAAAGCTTTTTAAATCATTCAAGTGGTATGAAAAAATTGCCATTTCAACATTGGTTAATTATGTTTCACTAAATATGCTAACGATTTTTTAAATGTTGAAATTTTTTATTTAATTAAACTTAGCCAACAAAATTATAATGTAATAAAATGAGATAAAAATTTTCAAGACAAAAATAATTGATATTTAAACACAACTTCTCAGCGCAGTTCAATGCACTAACAATGATGCAAAAACAAATAAAATTTATTTTTTACAAAAAAAAAATTAAATTGTAATAACACATATTATATATATATATATCATTTCTATATAAATAATTTCTGATAACATACAGATAGAAAATTTTATAATACATTTTTAAAATAAGTAAATTTAAATTCAATTATTTATCTTAAAATAAATCACAGAAAATCTCATAGAAAAAAAAAAAAATTATTATTTGGTACTTTTTATAATATAATAAATAATTATGCGGAAATTAATAATAATTTACAAAAAAAGAAAACTCTGACTGACAAGAGTATGCATGTCGTGAAGATCCGACGAGAATATTAAATACAAAAAATATTTTTTTTTAACTATAAGAATAAAAAATAAAACAAAAAAATAAAATCATAAAATGATAAACAAACATAATTTTAATTGATTATATTAAGTTAGAATATAATCAAGAACACACTAATTATTAAAATCAATTTAATAGTAAAATTTTACAAAATAAGAAAACTTTAATTGACAACATTTTTGAACGTCGAGAAGAATCGACGAATATTAAATAAAAAAAATACTTTTTTCAAAATTTATTGATCGAAAATACGTTAATAATGAAAAATTAAATAAATGATAAATTCAATTTTAACGTTATTTTTTAATTTTTTAAGAAAGTTTATTATTTTTAATTATTCTTTGTTTATTTTTAACGAATTATATTCGAAATTACCATTATTAACTAATTTATTTTTTATTTTTTAAATTTATTTAGCAGTTTAATTTATACTTCAAAAAATCATAATCATTTAATAAATATAATTCGATGTTTTATACGAAAACGAGAAATAAAATTGTATTAATTGTAAGACCAACATAATTAATCTTAAATATTTTAAACGATTTAAAAATATAATAAAATCAAATTGATGTATTTTTCTCAGTTTTAATAAAAACTGGCGGGTCAACAGCAGATATAAGCAGAACGATAACGATAGAAATGAAATTAAAAATGTAAATAAATATGAAAAAAAAAACCATTTTCGTTAAGAGAAACTTACAAAAACCGAATCAATTAAAATAATAAGAAAAATACTTGTAATTGAATATAATATTTATACTTTTTTAAACTTTAGTTCATAAATAATTTTTTTTATGAATTTGCTATTGGACATTTTCTTTTATCATAAATTATTATAATGTTTTAAAAAATTAATTTTCTAATATATTTTTTATTATTCTTGCTTAAATCTTGTAAAAGAGTTCATTAACAATGATATATTTTTGCTCATTTAATAAAACGGATGATGTTTGGTTGTGAAAAAATATAAATATTAAATCATTATAATAAATAAATTATCTATGCAATTATATGCAAAACTTCTATGCAAAGTTTATAATTTTTAAAACTCCAAACTAATTTTTTTTTCTTGTTATTTTTTCCGTTTAAAAATTTCGTTTAGGTTTGAAATTTTAATTTTCTATTGATTATAATTCTATGATTATGTTATTCTAGTCTATTCATTTATTATATCATTTATAAATACATTTTGCTAATTATCCATTCTAATATTGGAAATTTTAATTGTACATGTATTAATTTTTATTTAGAATTTCATATGTTTTTTAAGGCTCTTAAATTTAATATTTCAAATTGTTAATCACTCTCGAAAACAATGAGAATGTTTAAGTTCAATTATTAGTAGGTTCTCCATTAGATGAATAAATTTATATTTTAGTTTATTAAATATTGAAAATGAATTGCTGATTTGGTATGAATTCACACGGGTTTGATTCTTTTTAATTACATTTATTTATTTTGAACCAGAAGCACATTTTTGAGTAATCATTTGCCCAGCGATACGCTTTATTAATTATAAATTAATGTTGTTAATGATTAATTAATTAGTTGAGTTTGTATTGCTGAGATTTCTTTCAAATTGCTATTTTTATTTTCAGAATATAATTTTTTTTATTATTATATTTTTTTTCAAAGTATTTTCATTCTATTTAATTATTTTTCATTAAAATATACTTTTAATTTTTTTCTTTTTTGTTTGCTACTCATTTCATTATTCGCATTTAAATTTATGTTGTTTTTTCAATTATTAATAAGAGATGAAATTATTTATTTATATTTTTATTTTTGTATAATTTATTATTTGAACTTTTTAAATTTTATAAAATGGTTTTTGTTTGCATAAGTTTAGTTTTGCTTTTAAAGTTTACTAAAAATGTGAGAAGATTCGAATTGGTATATTCACTTCTCATTTTTGTACAGTAATTAAGGTTTTCTCAGTTTTCCGTTTGAAAAGTTTTGTTCTTCCTAGAAGAACTTTTATTATCCTTACAAATTAGGGTTTATTTTTTACTTATTTTTTTTTCAAGAATGCATTTCAACATTATTTATGACGGAAAGAATTCTAATATGGGATAATTAATAATAAAAATAAAAAGTATTTTTAATTGGATAAAGTTTTAATGTTTCTGAATTGCAAAATCCCACTAAGAACTGACAATTTATCGTTTTTTTTATAAATAATAAACCGTAAATGCTCTAATATCCCCCCGGGGGGATTATTGTTCAACCTCCCAAAAAAGTGGGGATTATTAGATACGGGGGGATAAATGGAGACGGTGGGATTATTTTTCGACCGATTTATTTACTGGAAAATTTTTTTTGATCATTTCGCCAAAAATATTATCGCTTATAAAACATTTTTTATATTTCATTTTTGTTAAAAGATTTCTGAATTTTTTATGAAAAATTCGAAAAATGTCTAAATGTTTACCAAACATTGACCAAAATCCCTAAAATATTGAACGAAATGAACCTTATTTTACGTTTCAGAAAATTTGGAACATTTTTTGAGCCCGGGAAATAATTTTTGGAAACTTATAACTCACTTCAAGGTTGCATTGGCGGTGCACCCCAAAACGTCGTCAGCCGAAACGTCGTCGGAAGACTTTTTAGACCATAACTTTGTTCGTTGTCAATCAAATTAAGCTTTCTTGGTGTTGTTTGACAGCTTTATGTATATATTATAAATAGGAAAAATTTCAGAAATTTTTGTTAAGTTTCAAAAAAGCTATGGCCAGAATGGACTCAAAAACCTAGTTTTTCGAACTTTTTTTGCCCTGATTTTTTTTTGCATGAATATAAATTTTGAAAATTTGCAGTTTAATAGCGTTGTTCAAATGCTTTCGAATAATAGTAAGAATGTTTTATTTGGTTGAGAAAGAAAAAAGTTATGGTCCAAAAATTTGTCCGACGACGTTTCGGCTGACGACGTTTTGTTCTACTCCGTTGGATTGGATAGTATTAGTGGAACAAAGCAAAAAAAAATAAAGAAAATCCGGAGAATTTTATGTATTTTATTTGGTTTTTCTAACTTAAGATTAAAAAATTTTACAGAAATTCTGGAAATTTTCAATTTTTCAGAAAAAATTAAGAACTCTGTTCCGAAAAGGAGTTCAGGTTCTGGTTCCGGTGAATTAAATAAAATTTAATAAATGTTGTTTGTAATTCACTATATATCAATTATGGAGATAAAAATTTTTTATTTTTATATCTACAAAGTTGAAATATTTAAAGTTAATTTAAAAAAATCTTTAAGTTGGGAAATTTTATAAATAACCTATTTATGAAGAAATAATAATCATAAAAATTTTTTAATATGATTCAAATAAATGACTATAAAATCAAATTTTCTTTTTAAATTGTTTTATTTTTCTTAAAAAAATTATATAAAATTTTAGCAATTTAATACAATATACAGATTTATAATTGCTCAATTAATAATTTTGAAAAAAGATTAATACTTGTTTTCAGACATAAATGAACAACTCACTCTACTTAGGAAAAATAAAAAACCGCATAGAAATCTAATTTTATTAAAAATTAATAAAATATTTTGTGAGAAAAGCATAAAAATATCAACTAACAAGACAGCAACAATTAATTAGAATTTTTATAAATATAAGAAATAATAATAAAAAAATGACTAAAAATAAAAAAAAGTATCACAGAAAACTAATACGTTTTTGTTTTTAACTTGTATAAAGAATATAGAAAAAAATAATTTAAAAGACGAAAATTTAAAAAATTTAAATATATTATTCAAAATTGAATTCTTATGCTTAGATTTAGTAATGAGATTTAATTTTTTTAAATATTTATAAAATGTAATTTAATTTATCACAGTAATTTGAGAAGTATGAAATTTTTTGTTGAACCAATAATTCAATTAAATGCTGCATTCCTTGAATATGATCTCCCCGTAAAAGCCGTGAATTTTAAAAATAAATAAACATTTTTATAATCTAATAAAACTAAATAAAACAATCCTATTTTGTATTAAAATATAATATTGTGCTTCTGAGAAAATCCTTAATTCAAATTAGCAAAAAATAAATAAATAATAATTTTCAAATACATTTCAATAATTTTTATAAATGAAAAAATACAATATAATAATTTTTATAAATGAATAATGTGGTGCCTTGTCAAAAATATTTTCTATTATAAAAGAATTATAAAGTAATTTATAATTAATAATTAAAAAAAAACAAATTTTAAATATAACACAAAATTTTAATTAAAAAAATATTCAGGAAAAATCGATAAGTAAATAAAACAAGCATATATATAATAAAAAAAATAAACAGGACAAATTTCATTATAATGAAATATATTTGAAATTCTATTTAATTTAAAAAATTCTTTATTTTATAAATATCGCAAAAAAGGAAGAAGAATATTAATACAACCACTAAAATAATTAATCAAAATTAAAGATCATTAGTAAACCTAATAAAAGGTTTATTAAATCATATGAGTGAAGGATACAAATTGATTCTCTTATTTTTAAATAATTTTCGATAATTTTATATTACCATTCGCAAGAAAAATTCACTTATAAAAAAGTATACAATTAATATTAAACTTAAATATATATACATTAACAGATTAATAATCCATTTTTATCTACGAAATAAAAGATTTTATCCGCTGAAAGCGAGTGACAGAAGTTATTCATTCATCATGAGTAGGGATTCTTTTTTTAGGCAAATGCCTAAAATTTCTGCGCACTTAATACGCTTAGATAAGTACGAAAAAAGCATTTTCCGCTTGATTTGGGGTGTCTACGATGACTTTTATAATGCCTAACTTTGCCTATTTTGGACTTTTTGTGCTTAATGCCTAAATGCCTATTTTTATGCCTATTTCGCCATTTTTGGCGCCTTTTTCAGAATTTTTGGAAAAATCCTTACCAAAAATGCAATAAAAATTAAAAATACACCCCTAAGAATCGACTTGAAAAAATTTCAGAAATACACCTCTAAGAATTAAAAAAAAAATTTTCACAAAAATTCGTCTACAAAAATTAATTATTTTTTCTTCATAAAATTTTTGATTTAAAAATTGTCTTTATTCGAAAAAACTTTAAAACAATTGAAATATAAGCAAAATTAAGTGTTTTAATTAAGTTTTTATGTGATTTGCATCCTAAAAAGTGTTAAACAAAATTTTATTAGCCTATTTTAGTGCCTATTTGAGGGTTTTTGTGCCTATTTGGTGCCTATTTCGCGATTTTTTGTGCCTAAAAAAAGAATCCCTAATCATGAGAATAATAGCAAAAGATAAAATACCAATTCATTAATAAATTCAAAAAAATCAAAGAAATTCAATTAAAGAATGAATAATAATTTAAAAATAAATAAATAAGAATTTATATCATTTCTAATTTATGCATTTATTTAATTTGTACATATCACAAATATTATATTATTATTTCGGGTTAAGTTTTTTTTTGATTCAACAATTTATTTTTTATTCTCATGGTGAGCCATGTTTGTTTCAATGTTCGTTAGAGGTTCCTTTAATTTTTTTAAAGTGAATTTGTATTTAACTTTATTGTTGAATTTCATTGTTGTGTTTCGCTCTTATTAATAAATATGCAAAATAAGTAAATCTTTTTATTATTATTATTTGGTTTTATTATTAATGTTTGTAAAAACCTAAAATAAAATAATATTAAAAAATATTAGGTTTTTTTCCTCCTTTAATTACGATTTAAATCAAAATTAAAACAATCGAAATTTTCTAGTTTTAAATTTTCTTTACCGCTAATTATAAGCATTTTATGTAATAAAATATTTTGTCGTTCTGGCGATTAAAACTTATAATTTCAGAAAATTTTTTTCATATTATTATTATTACAATTTTTGCTACTTTAACAATGTTTTATTTATTTAAATTTTTAATTTGAATAATTAAATAAATTTTTGATTTAATAAATACCTAAACTTGAATATAAAATGATTTGAAATTGCCTTTTCAAATCAAATTTTATTTTAAAATTATTTTGCCTTTTCTCATTTTTTGGGAAACAAAATAATCAATTTAGGATGTCTTTTTCTAAATTTTTAAATATTTTTTATTAGGGTTTGTATAATTTATTTTATTTATTTCGTTATTTATTTATGAATTTTTTTCCATGCTTAATTTCATCGCTTCAATTTTTTGCGTTCCACTGAAGCCACTGTTTTCATCCAATTATTAATTGTCTGTAGTAAATAAATTTTTCTAAAGTAAAAAACTCAAAAGTTTAAAAAATCAAAATCTTTATTGTTTAATAATTTGTTGCTTTTTTAACATTAAAATTAATTCATTCTTAATTGCTGATATTCTTCTTAACAAAGTTTTTTAATTCTGAAAGATTTAATTATTGATTTTTACTTTCTTTTTAAATTATAAATATTTTAGGATTTAAAAATCAATTAATTAGTTTAGTAATTTAGTAATATTGAAAAATTATTTTACAAATTAATTATATTGTTTATCAAGTATTTTTTTTTCTTAATTTGAATTATATATATTTTTTATTTTCTTTAGAAAGTAAGAATTTTAATTTCTATATGCGTTTTATTTGTTAAGAATAAAATTTTCTTGAATTGCTCTCTGTTGTTTTCAATAGTCTCTCTCTTGATCTGATCTTTTGGATTATAATTTTTTCAAATAATGAAAATTTTATTTTCTAACTTTAAGCAGCTTATTTAATGTTCTTATTTTTTTTATTTCACTATATATAAAATAAATTAAATTTATTTTATATTTTTTACAGTAAAATTAATTTTTGTAAAATTTTATCAATTATATCAAATTATTTATTTGAAATAATATTATTAAATTAATTCATAGAATTATGCTAGAGTTTTCTATTTAATATTAAATTATTTTTATAAAATGGAAGACTCAAAACGAAATGCAGCCTTTTGTATGCGCCCATATTCGCTTTAGGTTTTTATATGAATTTTAAAAATCAATTGTTCGATTTCTTCAAGCAATATTTTATTTGTAATATTCCCTCATTAGAAAATTGATTTTTAATATAAAATTTTTTTTAAATAATCACAAAATTTATTTTTTATTTTTTTGTAAAAATAAAATATAGTAAATTATGAGTAATAAACAAACCATAAATAAGCAATTTTTTTTCTAATATCAGTATAAAAAACAATGGCGATGTTAACAAAATGATTAAACAAAAAGAATTTTAAAAAACTTGAGAACTTTAGCGCCAGAGTTACTATAATTTTTATATTTTTCATTCAAAAAATAATGAAAGTTTAAATTGAATATTTATTTTTTTGAGATTAACAAATGTCAACAAAATATAAATAAAAAAAATATGAATTTATTATCTTCCAATTATTTTAAAACGTATGAACCGTTTTAAGTTTTAAATTCTTCTTATTTCTTATCGTAATTTAGAATTAACTCATATGATTTATTTCAAATCTAATTCTATTTTCTCAAAGTTTATAAAATAAATTTTAGTAATATTGTTTGTTCGAACATTTATACTTTAAATTTAAAAACCTTGTAAAACGTTAAATACCATTTAATAGAACGAAGATAAATAAAATAATAAATATATTATTAGACTAGGACTTAAATTAATGTTTTATTTTCAGTTTTAAATGTTTTATTAAAAAAATAATTAATATTCTTTTATAGACAATTCCAAATTTAAAGTTAGTTAATAAAAAATATATAGAGATAAAAAATAGTTGATAATTTTTTGGTTTTAATAAAATAATTATTAAATAATTATTTTTTAAACTCTTCATTTGTTTGTTAGTTCTTTTTCAATTTCATGTAGGATTTCCCGTACCGTTAAACTCGCAATTTGGTCTTGCTAAGTGCAAGCATTCGCTCCATTAATCATTTTTTAAAAGTAATTCTTATTTACACTGGCTTCATTATGGATTCGGTTCTATGTTAATAGTTTAGACAAGTGAAATGGACTCCAGATATTGTAACAAGGCAATTATTAATAAATATTTTTTGCATTTAAACCATTTATTGGTATTTTCAATCTTTTGTATTTATTTTACATAATAAAATTATATTTTAATAACTAATTTAAAAAGATTTTGGTTTCGTTTTTTGTAATAAATTTTTTCCATGTACCATCTGAAATTAAACGGAGTGGTTATTAGATTAAATAAAATTGAAAATAATCATTTTGCTTTTGACTATATATCATCATTAATTACTAGTTTAATTATGGTGAATTAAATAATTGTGAATTTTTAAATTGTTTATGTTACTATTTATAATTCTTAGATTGAAATGATAAATAAATAAAAGTTTTGTATAATTCTATGTTTTAAGCTCTTTTTTATTAAAATTTTTCACCATCTATTTTTTAAATTATGCTAAATCAAATTAATTTTTGAATAAAAAACTTATGATTATTTATTTTTAACCATTTTTTGTATTTTTTTTATAAAATTACTATAGTAGAAAAGTTGACTTTTTGAATATTCTTATTATTTTTATTTAAAATTTTGTTGATAAACTTTTTCTTAGATACATTCTATTTTTTTTATACACAAAATAATAAAATGAATGGTTATAATTTTGTTCTCATTCTACTTTTTTATAATCATTTAACGGGTTTCTGATATTAATTTTTGAGTTTACATCTAATAAATTTCTTATATTAGTTTTTATAAAATAAAAATTTTTAGGTTTTAGTAATATTTAAGAATAGTAAAAATAAAAATTCATCATAACCGATTAATCATACCTGATATCAGAGCCAACAGTGTCCAGATAATTTATTTGTCTTGAAACAGAAATATCTTTAATTTTTAATTTGTTTGATTATTGCTCAATCAAATCTAAAAATCTTGGTACGAAAGCTCTTCACATGAACGAATAGCTTTACAAAAAAGGCCCGGATTTTCAGTGAGAAAAATCGAGAATTAGTACCTAAATAAGTGCTAAAAAACTAACCAATTCTAAAATAGATGCTAAAATAGTTCCCAAAAATTTGGGAAAACCAATAAATTCATAAAAGATGGCATTCCAAGGTTCAAAAATTTCCGGAGATACGAAAAAAACGCCAAATAGTTGAAAATAGTTTTTAAAAAGTCGGTATAAATCGAAAACGTTCAAAGAAAATGAGTTTATTGTAAAATCTCTCATATGTTATGCAAAAATAGTTAAAAGCTAAAACCCGGGCACAGTTAATTAATTATTAAATTATATTTTATAAATATAAAACATTGCCTCTGAAGTTAGTTGATAAAGTAATGTTAATGTTAATTGATTAATAAATTTTCAAAATTGGTTATTTTTTAAATTATTCTATTTGTAGTTTACTTTTTTACTTTTAAGCCTAATTAACTAATTAAAATTAATTGCTATATTTGAAAAATTACACAAGTGATGCTTAAATTAAAGGATATATTAAATTAAATTAATTTTATTGTTTTTTACTTGGTTTATTTAAATTAAGTATCAAAATCAATTTTCAAGATTATTTTAACACTCTTGTGCATTAATCCAGATCTTCGTTACTTTGTTCGCATCTTTACGCCTGTTTTTTGGCTTTTATGTTGAAATTTTTAAAATAAATTCAATTAAATCCATTTAAATTAATTATTAATCGTTTTGTAAATCTTTAAAAGTATAAATAAACACAAAATTTAAACTAATGAAAAGTATATTATTCTAAATCTATTAATATAAAGAGTATTTTATTTTTATGATACTTATTTTTAAATAATAAATAAATAAATTTAATTGCGTTTAGGTTTTTTATTTTTGATTTATTAACTTAAACTTTTTTTTTTAAATTTCGGGTTCTTAGAATAAGGACATCTTTATTCATTTATGAATATTTATATATATGCCATACATTATAAAAATTTGATAATCTTTTCGCAATCTCCAATAATTAAGTTAAGTTATTTTTTGTTGTGTTGTCTATTTGTTTATTTATTCTTATTTCGGATCTTTTTTTTAATTTTGTTATATTTTCATTTTCATAAAAATAAAATACATAAACTTTCTTGTATATAATCTATAAAGAAATTTTCATCAAGTAATTTAAAAATAAAATGAAGTATTTCTCAATTATACTAAACGATATTTATTAATAAGGCAAAAGAATTTATTCCTTATCAGAATTTAATGAATTTTTTTGATGAAATTTATTTTTATGTATTTAAAAAATAGTGCAAAAAAAATTTTTTTATATAACAAATATTCTAGAAGTTTCTTTTACGAAAAGAGATATTTAAATTTCGGGTCTTTTTTTTTAATTTTGCGTTTTAATTTATTTTTGATTTTTTACAACCTTTATCTGATTCAAATGCCTTCTTTTTGTTTTTATTTTTTTTATGGTCTAACAACGCAGAATTATTATTCTTTAAGTTATTAATTCTTTACTGAATATAAACAAAATTCTAATTAAAAAAATAATTCTGAAAAATCAAATAATCAAAATTGAATATCATTTAAAATAATTACTTGAATTAATAACAATTATTAAATCACTATATAAAAATTGAAATTAAACGGATAACCTTTTGAAAAAAAAATTTTTTTTTTTAAATTTTTCAAAATTTTCGCCATTATTTTACAATTTTTTACCTTATGAATTGCAATTTTATTTTATTGAATTAATCTCACTTAATTTTTATATTTTAATTTAATATCAATAATTTTAATATTTGTTGAACAGTCAAATTTAATAATTCAATTTATTTCCTTCGTTTTATGTCTGTGGCTTTTTTTGTTCCCACCTATAAATATTTAATTTTTACAATTTTTCTCTCTTTATAAAATATCTTTTTGAATTAAATAATATTTTAATTTAAAAAATAAAATTAAATACAAAATTTAGGCATTAAATAAATATCCATTTTAATATTTCATTTAAATATTCTTTATTACCGTAAACAACTTTTATTCTCTGTTGCAATTTATTAAAATAATTGGTATGTGTTATTTAGAGATATTTAAAATAAAATTTTTTTTTTATGAAAATTGTTTTATTCTGTTGAATAAAATAAGAAAATAATTTTTTTTTTCATCTGCTATTTTTAATTTCAATATTTAAATCCATTTTTATATTCTGATTGTAAAAAATGATCCCTTCGAAAGACGTTCTCGATTTCGTCGCAGAGTTTTCTGTTTTATTTATGTTATACTCAATTATTATTTTAAATATACATTTGTTTTTTTATTATTTTTCATGAAAATTTATTAATATTTATATATTTCAAAATTCAAGTATTGAAATGAAAAGAACTTATTAATAGTATTATTTAATTTTTTATTCCTTTAATTAATTATATCATATTTTTACAATTTTATTTTTTTATTTTTTAAATATTTGTAATTATACTGTGCGTTAATTTTGGGGGTTATTCACATATTAAATTTCTATTGGCATTGATTTCCGCATGACCAGCTT
>SIJG01000176.1:169342-183082 GCA_023374025.1 Heterodera schachtii
ACCGTATATTTAATTGATTCAATTGTTGAATTTAATTCATTTATCTATCGAGTTTTGACCTTTTTGTTTTTATCATAATAAATCACTTTTAATTTTTTGGAATTTTTTTTTGATTAGATTAATTCAATATTTTGAGCTCTATTTTTCAACCATAATTTTTTCAAAAAACAAAAATATGATGCTTTTTGTAAAATTTTCCTTAAAATTTATTTTCACCCAAATCGTTTCTCAAATTATTACATATTATTCTACATGTTTCTGAGTTAATTTAAAAATCTCGTCCGATTAATGAATATTATAATGTTAAAGTTTTGGCCATCTATAATAAAATCTTTTTTTTTATCTTTCATAAAATTCTGACTTATTTGAATTTTTATTTAGATTAGAATTAAAAATAAATTAATTAATTGTATATTTTGATTTAATATAAATAATAATATTTTTTTTATATGTATTTTTATAATTAAAATTTGCAATTAACTTTGCTCTATCTTTAATTAAAATCACGATTTTTTAAAGTACTTAAGTGCATGAAAGAATTCAAGATTTTGGGGCAATCGCAACTCGTCAATGAGCAAACTCGTAAAAATTGTTTATAAAATGATAAATAAATATTAATTTTTCTCAAAAATAAATTTAGAGAAAAATCATTATTTTTTTTCTCAACTTACAAAAATAATAAAATGAATTTTAAATCCGCCAACTTTTTCATTTTCCCCGGAATTTTGTGCCCTTTCTTAGAGCCTACTTATTTGACAACATTTAGGGAAATCCATACAAATCCAGACACTAACTATCAGGATCATAAAAAATGGAAGTATAATAAATAATTGTTTTTTTTTATTTAAATAGTTATTTAATTTTTAGTTTTCTTCGTAATATCTTTTATTTATAATGAAAATGATTTTTTATATATTGAATTTTTGGTTTTTATTTTATTCACTCTTATCAAATTAATAAAAAGAAATGATTATTTAAAAAAATATATTTTTGAATTAATATTCTTGCCTTCTCAAAAGAGCATGATGCACACTGCTAGCGCGTTTTTCATTCTGTTTCTTTAATGAAAAGATTAATAATTTTATTGGCTTTTAAAATTGAATAATAAATTATATATAATTAATTTAAATGATTTTAATATGGAAGTTTTTTAATTCAAAAGTGTTAAATCTTTTGTTATTTTTTATTTTATAAAATAAAATAAATAAATAATATATAGCATTGAGACATAAGGAAATATTGAATTTAAGTATAATATTATTATTCATTTTTTTAAATTGATTTCTTGGCGCGAGTTTGTGACAACATTTACTTCGCTAATTAAAAAAAATTGTTGGAAATATTTCAATTTTTATTTTCTTTTTCATTTAATCAATTGAAATTTTTAAATTGTTTTATTTTATAACATTTATACAACTATATAACTCATTGTTGCATTTTATTTAATTTGACTTGATTAAAATTGCTCATTTTTTAAAGTTAATAAATATTTTCTGTTATACATTTTAATATTTTCATTCGCATAGTATTTTTTGTTTTCTAAACTTCTTTTAGATCGCATATATTTATAACAATCAAATTTTTATAAAAGATAATTGTATGAAAAAAGTAAATAAACAATACAGACAAAAATATACTATTTTATAAACAAAACTATTAAAAATAATGCTATAAATTTTATTTATATTTTATTAACTAAGAAAATTTTTCTCGTTTTTTAATTTAAACAAAGATCTTGTACACTTTAATTTATGAATTTAAATCTTTCTCAGAAATTCATATGACTTAAATAATAAATCATAAATCAAAATGATTATAATTAATATTCTCATATCGCATGTTATAGTAATTAATGTTTTTGATTTTTAATTACTTTAAATCTCGTAATCAAATGTTTATTTTCGGTAACTTAATATAAGATTTAATTTAAAAAATTTTTAGTTATAATTTTAATATTTTTCTGATTATTTAAGGCAGCTGTTTTATTATTTCTTATATAAAAATGTTTTTAATAGTCCTATTATTTGATTAATTCTAAATTGAAACTCATTCGTTTATTTAGAATATTTTGGTGAAAAAATTTTCCACTCGAAAATATGTGCACCTTCTTTTGTTTCCGAATCCCAATGAGTTTCATTTTTAAAATAAAAAAGCAAATACCGTTTCTCATTTTTGGTTCTAAATCGGCTTAAAATAAGGAAACAAACTAAAAGCATCAATGCATCAATATTATCTTTTATTCCACTAACATTGTCCAACCCTGAAATGAGTTTAGAATTTCCAAAAAGTTGCATAAATTTCCCGGGCTCAGAAAATGAAAAATTTTTAAAATTTTTAAAAAATACTAAATTTCTGAAACGCAAAATAAGGTTCATTCATATTCCTATTTATATTTTTTGAGGGGGGGGGGGGGGTTTATCAATTTTTAGTAATATTTTGCGTTTTTCGAATTTTTCATGTAAAATTCAGAAACTTTTTAACAAAAATACAATAAATATGCTTTTTTTTTGACGCGATGACATTTTTTGGAAACAAATTCAACATAAATTTCAAAAATTTTCCAAGAAATAAATCTGTCGAAAAATAATCTACCTGTCTCCATTAATCTGTCCGTCTCTAATTATCTCCCCTTTTCTGAGGGGGTTGAAAAATAATATACTCGGGCATATAATTAGAAAAAATAACTCATTGAAAAATTTAAAAAAATTACATTCTTGGTCTTTTGTAGTGCTTTTTTAAGCAAGTTGTTTTTGCTAATATTTTATACAAATAAATTTATTTAAAGAAATGTGAATTTTTCAAAAATTGCAATTGATATACCAATAATTCAGAAAATTTTATTAGCTTTATTTATTGAAAGGCTTAAGTCTCTAAAAATATTTTTAATAATTTGAATTCTTATTATTTATCATTTTTCTTTAATTTCATTTTAATATTTGTGCTATTTTTCATATAATTTTGCTTTTTTTGATTTCTTTATTTGTATAGATGATTTTTTTATTAAATTTCTTCTTTATTACATTGCATAAATTTGTTGTTCTTTGGTTTATTTATGATTTTTATAATTTTTTAAAGATATTTTTTGAATAAAGTGATTCTCAGTTTTATTAGTCTACTACTTTTTATATGAGTTTTTTAAAAGAGTTTTTTACTTTAGAAAATTAATTTTTCCATTTAAAAATATTTTTTCTTTAGTGCACTTAAAAAATAAAATTATTTTTTATGAATTATTTAAATTATTATTTTGTTTTTGACCTTTTAAAGTTTTGTTATTTTTAATGTAAATATAAATTTTTCAATTAATTGCGTCTCCAAGAACCTTTAAGATATTTCACGCAATAACGAAAAGAATATTAGAAAAATTTGAGCAAATTTGAATTATTTTAAATATGCAATAATATGTGGCGAGGGAAATGAATAATTATTATAATTTTATTTATTTTTAAATTAATTACGTAAGTATTAATGCAAAATCTTAATGGTATTTATTATAACCAAGTGAATTAATTATTTTACAATTGAAAATTAGAAATGTTTAAATTTTTTTTTGTCTTATAAGAATTGACATTAATTATAATTATGATAAATATAAATAAATTCATGAGAGTAAAACATCAATTAAAAATATATTCATAAGAAAGAGTAATTATTATTTTAACAGAAATTACTAATTTATTTTTTTTCGAATAATTACTGGGATTTTTCAATTCGTTTTCAAAATTACTTACAAGTTGATCAAATTATTACCGTATCGTGAGAAATGTCAGCTAAAACAATAAAAAAAAATGACATTTAAGAACAAAATTAATGATATAACTGTTTCTCTTAGACATGTAAAGATTAAAAAAGAACAACAGAATATTGTATTACAAATATAAAACAAAGCAAAATAAAAGAAAACGCAAAGACATTGTTTTTAAAAAATGAAAATATATAATTGAATATTTTTTTACAAGAATTATTGAAAATTAAATCATTTTATTAATGAAACAAAAATAAAATTCTTTAAAAATTTAAAAATATATAAAAGAATTGGTTTTTTTTATTTAAATTTATGGTTATAATCTTATTTTTTATTAATATTGTATTTCCCTGAAATAAACAAAAATTTAAATCTTATTAACAATAGCGTTTTGATGAATAATTAAATTTTTGAGACATGAGGTTTTTGTATTTTGTAGCAGCTATTTTGAGTACGTCATATTCGCCTTCTATAAAAAAATATCCAGCCACCTAGGTTAATTTAAATTTTAATAAATATAAAAAATTTGGCTCAAAATACAAAAAAAGAGATTATTTGAAAAAAAAAATATTATAAATCAAATTTTATTTTTTCATTTTCGACAACAATTGTTAAATCAAATTCAGTAAAAATTGAATGAACCTCGTTTGAAGAACTATCTTAATATATTAATAATTCAATTAAACAATCCATATAATATTATTAAATATTAAAAATCAAATTTATATTCAAATTACATAACGTTTACAAAACAGGAATAGTGTATACCGGTGCGTACCAAGAAATTTAAGAAAATTATTATTTAATAATGGATTTCACTAATTAAAATAACAAATAATAAATTTAATTAAAAATAAAATCATAGCAAAATATTATGTCCTTTAGCATTAAATCACCAATTTCAAAAAGCAACCTCTTTTTAATTCTTTTCTTTTAATTAATTTTAAAATTTAACAAACTTATTAATCTCTTTTTTTAAGATCTGATTTTATTAAAAATTAAAAAATCTAATTAATAAAAATAATTTAAGTATAATATCAAAAAATGATTTAAAAATAAATAAATAAAATATTAAGTTTCAGTACTAAAATTGAATTTGATCAAAGAACGTGACCAGACAATTTAAATAAAACAAAATTTATTTTCTCAGAAAAGATTTTTGAATAATTTTATTAAGCAATTTATAGCACTCGAATAAATGTCCTTTTTAAATAATTTAAAAGTTAGTAAAACAGCATCTGTGAAAATAATTATTCATTTGTATATTTTAGATATATAGACAAAAAACAATAATTATTATAGTAGAATTAAACAGAAAAAATTTTGAAATTTTAATTGATCCCATTTTTTCGCGAATTATTTAATGAATTTTATTAGAGGTAAACTTTTTCAAAATCTTAAAGTCAAAATAATTAAAAAAATAATATTTTATAAGCATTAACAATTGCCTTAATATTAAATTATTATTATTATATTAAGCTAATAAGCATTAAAATTTCCAATAGAAAAAAAGAATTAATTTATTTAAATCTTCAAAATAATAATTATTTTAACCGTGCCCATGTAGCATTAAGATTATGCAGATCAAAAAATAAAGTAAAACATTTTTATTCTGATTAAATAAATTAATATTTTAAAAGAAAAAAAAATGAACAATACAAAAATAATAAAATTAAATAATTAAAAAAAGTAATTGATATAAAGAAAAATAAATATTATTGCGTCCCAAAGCTTATGCATGCGACTGGAAAATGCCAAATATTTAATTATAGAATTTGAATGTAAATTTCAACTTTTTAAATAAAAAGTTATTAAATTCAAGTTGAAATAAGTTTATTTATTAAAAATATTTTAATTAATTCATTTTTAATTATTAAAAGGTATTAAAATAAAATTTTATACATTTAAATAAAATCATATTTTATATAATTGTTAAAGGTATTTTTAACAGCTTAATTTTGGAAACTTTAAAAATTTGAATTTAAATATTGATTTTTATTAATAAATAGCTGAACAATTAATAAAAATGATTAATGGCAATATTCGTTTTCTTATATTTAAATTCCCGATGTCTATATTCTTATCTGAAAAATATTTAAAAATATATATATATTTAAGCAGAATAATAAAAATAAATTAAATGAATAACAGATGGTATCATTATTCAAAAAAACTCTTAATCATCCGCGTTTATAACAATTTTAAACATTTTATTATTACGCAAAAAATAAAAGTGCTTATAAATTATTAAAAAATAATTAATTAAATCATTTTTGCATTTAACTTCTCAATGATTAAATTAGGTAAATGCTTTCTTTATTATTAAAAAGTTTAATTAAAAATTTTTCCAATTTCCTTTTTTGTTCAACGTAATTTAAATTTTCCTTTTAATTTGAATTATTTTTTAAAGTTTATTTATTTGAATAAAATAGTCTCTTATTATTTTGATGAGTTTATTTTTCTTAGAATTCTTATAATCTTTTGTGATATATAAATAATTAAGGTTTTATAAAATTCCAGTTAAATTATCAAAGAGTTTAAAAAGTGAAAAAAACTTTTATACTATGCATTAACATTGAATATTTCTTATTTTAATAATTTTAAAAAAAAATTTATGCTTAAACTTTTTAATTAGTTTCAATATCGAGTTATAATATTAGTTTATATAAAAATGTATTTATGCAACTTTTGTTAAATTTAGCTAAATGATAACACTATAAATATGATAAATTTCAATCTGTATATAAATTTTTTAGAATAATTTTTAAATTTAAATTTAATTATCATATTTAATGATTTTTATATTTGTTAAAATAATTTATAATTATTTAAAATTGCTTTATTTGTTATTCATATTTTTTCGTGATAATTTCATTCTTTCCAAAGAATGTTGAAGTAAATAATTCTCAAAATATGGTTTATGTTCAATTTAAAATTTAAAGATTCCCGTTAAAAAAATATGATATTAATTAGTTTTTTCTTTAAAAAATAAGAATATATTTTGAAAAAATAATAATTTGTCAATTTTAAAAACATTTAGTTTCTGAGTTAAATTTTTATTTTTGTTTTCTTGCAATTGTCAGTCATAATTGCATAAAGTATTTGTTATACTTTCTGCTTAATTTTTATTATTTACGTTTTTTTTTTTGCTTAGAGTTAACAATGAAAACTTTTATTTTTATTCTCATGCTGTGAATCCCCAATATCTGTCCCTTGTTCAATGCATTCAATTAATTTTTTTTTTTGTTTTTTTAATAATAGTGATAGATTATAGATATTTTAGTTGTATATTATTTAAATATTTATTAAAATATATGTGAATTTTTTCATAATTCGTAAAATAAATCTATAAAATACCTTTTTTTCTCATTTCTTTATAATTTATAAAATCACATAAAACTATTATTAATAATTTCTTATTTAATTATTTTTTTTTAATTTAAAAGTCAGTAACTATGGGATTTCCAATAAATACATTAATTATCAAAAGCAATTGTAACAAAAAGTTTTAATTAATTAAAAATTCATTAAAATATTACAGTAAAATATTTTATGAATAATTCCTTTGTACAGAAAAATTAAATAAATTTTTAAAATAAACCTAAGAATGATCGACATGCTATTTTTTGAAGTAAAATTAATTCTTTTTAACTCAAATATTATAAATTTTTAAAGCCACAAAGCTTTCTTGTTTAACTATTTTTATATGGTTAATAGTTTATTTTTTTAGGAAATCAAAATAACAAGTCAGAAAGAAAATAATTAAAGGATATACAAAAGATTCTTTGGCTTGATTTTTTTAATCACATGGAATGACCAGAAAGAAAACTTTGATTTTATATCCGTTAAATGAGTAAGGTCATTTTTTTAATCTTGGAAAACAATCTTTTTTATGTTATTGTTGACTGCTTTGCTTTCAATTTCATTCAATTGGTCTTTTTTTCTTTTCTGTCCAATGTTTTAAAAACTGTTTTTAATTTAATTTAATTAAGTTGAGTTATTATTTTGTTTTTGTCTTATGAAGATATAAAATTATAGTATTTTTTGAATAAATTATTAATTTATGAATGATCTTTATTTTTATAATTATTCATAACTAATCTTTAATTTCTTTAAATTCGAAAGTTACAGTTTTTATTTCCAAGTCTCAAAGTGTGTTGGTTCAATCGGCTTCTTTTTTGGTGGACATCTTTTATTAGCTTCGTTAATTATTTACAATTGTTTTTTTTTTGTATCGTAATAATAATTCAATAGTCGGCCATTCATTATTTTAATTTTGGTCAATCCTTGCACAATTTTTCTTTTTTGATTTTTAAGGATTAATAAATTATATAAATTGATAAAATACTTTTTTTAATTTTTTGTAACTTTAGTGTGCGCAGATTTTATATGCCGCAGCCTAAGGGGAGGAAGCGCCCCTCTCTAAATATTTTTTTAAAGTTTTATTTTTATCTGCCGAAAAAATAAACCCCTAACTTTTAATTTTTTTTTTCAAATTCAGGAGTCTTGTGCATTTTCTGTCGGATGGGGTTAAACCGTTTTAGGAATTTTTTTTGTTTTCATATTATAATTTTTATATTGCAAAAAGATATAAGAGAAATGTGTTTCAATTTTTCAATTTTTTCATTTTTTATACAATGACCCTTTTATTTATTAATTGATTTTGGTATAAATTTTACTTTAAAACATTTCTTAATAAGTACAAATAACCTGCTTCGTGAGGTGAAGATTTATTGTAGATTGACAAATGCTATAATCTTTTTAAGTCTTTTTAAATTTTTGAAATAAATAAAATCCATTTCATTCAAAACAATTTAATATAATTAATACCCTTTTCATCTATTTTTAGGGTTAAATAGAATCATTTTAAATAGTATATTTTTTAAATATTTTTTATAAACAAAATAATATTTAAAACACAAAGAATTTCTTTTAAATGAATAGTTTCAATTTCTTAAATTGTGATAAAAGATTATTTTCAATCTTGTACAAGTTCGTGACATTAGGTTCGATATAATTGATAAAATATTTAAAATAGAATATTAGTTTATTAAAAATACTTTTTTTCGGGATTAGATTTTTGAATGAGTTCATTAATATTATTTAATTTTTAAAATGAAAATGAAATTATTAATTTTAATTGTTTTTTTACTTAGTGATTTTTTTTTAATGAAAAGCAATAACCTATCAAATTTGTTAATATCTTTGCAACAAAATGGTCAATTTTCTTTTCTAGCGTATTTATTTGTTCTCATTTTTAAAGTAAGTTTAATATCATCACAATGGTTACATTATTAGCAGGGCTGCCAAAAGTATGCAAATGCATATTTTTTTTCCTGGCTTCTCCATGCTATAAATAGTAGGAAAAACACTTTCTTTTTTATGTTTGCGTATAAAAATCGGGACTTTTATTTGCATATTTTTGCATATTTCGAGATTTTTGTGCATATTTGCATATTTTGGGTTTTTTCTGCATATTTCATGCATATTTTGCCATTTTTTGTGCATATTTTCCGATTTTTTGCATATTTTGCTATTTTTCGACAAAAATTTTCCGATTTGAATATCACTTAAGAAAAAAATTTGATTAGGCCTAAAATTATTTCCAAATCTGAATGGGTGCGCGAATGGGTCAACAGTGAGCTTTACTGCCGAAAACATTGTTTGCAAAATCAACCATAAAATTTATGAGGAATAAAAATTTTTTATTGAATTTGCACCCCTAATTTTCAAGTTTTTTTGTGCATATTTGGTGCATATTTTACGGTTTTTGTGCATATTTGGTGCATATTTCACGACTTTATTTGCATATTTATGCGCATATTTTGGGTACTTTTCGTGCATATTTTTGGCAGCCCTGATTATTAGTACCTTTTGTCTTTATCGTATATATATTATTATATATAAATTTATGTTTTTAGTTTTTCACTTGTTTTAGATAAATATTTTGCAAATTTGAAATCAGGGAAATGAAAAAAAAAGATTTATTAAATTTATTTTTTCCCAAATTTCCATAATAAAATGCATTATTAAAGTCCAAATTTTTTTTTTCAAATATACAAAATAAGGCTTTTTTAATTATTTTAATATTATCAAAATTTTTATACAATTGTTGCACATAAGAATAAAAATTAATTATATTCAGCTCGACATTTTTTTCAAATAGGTTTACATCGGTTAATTTGGGCTTTTAGGATCATATTTTTCATTTTTCTATCATTCATATGCATACAATTTTACCAATACCGTATTTTCTCTAATTATATGCCTGAGTATATACACCCTCAGAAAGAGGGAGATAATTAGAGACGTTAGATTAATGGAGACTGAGAGATATTTTCGACAGATTTATTTAGTGGAACATTTTTTGAAATTTATTTTGAATATGTCTCCAAAAATGTCATCGCGTCAAAAAAATATGAACGTTTTTTATTTGCTTTCAACACAGTTTTTTCGCGGCGCGTTTTTTCCCAAAACTTTTGGGGAACATTGGGGGAAGGAGTCCGCCGGTGCCGATAGGGGCCGCCGGAAAAATTTTAAATTTTGGGTGAGATTTGTTAAGAGAATTTGTCAAAAAATGACCAAATATTTAGTTAATTTTTGGGTTTTTGGGCTGTTTAAAATGAAAAAAAAGTTGGGATCTCACCCAGACCCCCATTCTTACCAATGCAAATTTTTACCGGCGGTACCGGTACTAGACAAACCGGTAACGGTACTCATCCTGAGGGAGGGAGCGTTAGGTACCGGATCCGGGTGAAGTAAATGGTTTTTTCTATATTATTTTTTCATGTTTTTAAACGTTTAAACGAATTTCAATATAGAATTAATTAATTTTTAATTATTTTATTAATTCTTTCTTTTTAGTACTATTCATTTTTATCAGTAAGTTTTTTCCGTATTATTTTTTTTTAAATAAAGAATCTTTTTTACTTTATTTATTCCGCTTTTACGCTTTAAGAACGGATACGTCCTTTCATAGGTAAACTCTTATTGGAATTTTTGTTAAATATAAAATTTTGTCAATTATTAATTTTTTTTAATATACCATATTTGTACAAATGTATTTCATTTATAATAAATTTTATTGTAAAATAAATTTTTTGTTCTGTGCTTCAAAAAATAAAACGACATTGAAATTTCATTTAAACTTGTTAATTAATTGTATGTAGAAGTTGTTCGTTTTTCATTAATTTTATCAATATCAATGTTATGTATAAAAATTTTGAAGGCTGTATTAAATTTTATTAATTAACATTATATTACCCTATTTGACAAATCTACCTTTTAAATAATTACTTTTATTTGATTAAATTTACAAAATTAAATTCTGTGCGTAAACAAGGAATTTGCATGCTTTTTTAGTTAATTTACATTTATTTTTTTTAACAATATAGAATAATTTTGAGGGTTAAAATAATAATAATAAATTTTCAGTACCTTTTATTTTTTTCATAAGCATATTCTTTGATATAAATTATAATTATAACCATTTTGATAAACCATATTCATATATTCATACAAATAAAATGAAAATTTGCTAAATATTAATATTTTATAATTTGCTGAATAAAATAAAAATCCTACAAGAACTAAGCTTTCTTCATCATTTTAATAAATAAATACATACATATTTATCTATTCAGAAGATCATTTTTTAATTTCACGTGCCAAAGATCATGTTTATGTCTTCGGGGTGCCCGACAGTTTTGTTTTTAATATTTTATATATAATATAAGTTTCCGTTTATTTTTTAAAAACGTTTTATTAAATTAACCTGTTTTTTATGGCAATTCATTTTAAATTTTTATTATTTTTTTAGATTATTTTAAAATTGCTTTTTTTCAATAAAAGAATAATTAATTTATTTGCATTATTAATTATTAATCATTTGAATTTTATGTATCAATTCAGAATTATTTTTTTATAGTGTTTAACGAAATATAACTCAATTTTTTTATTATTAAATTATAGTGCTAAATTTTATTTTTTAGCTTGTAAGTCCTCATCATCAATTTGATATAACTTTTTAAATATTATTGAATATTAATCATTCTAAAATTATAAAAAATAATTTATAGTTTAAAGACAACAAACTTTCTTAATTAATAATGTTTGTCTGATTATTTAAAAAGGTAATATATATTTATTTTTTCGTGGTGCAACTTTTGGGGATTTGCAACTTGAGGACCCAACATTTGGGGACCCGATATTTGGGGATTTTAATAAAAACAAAAAATATATTTAAAATTTAAAATAATATTTTTTAAATTAACTCTATTTCCGGACTGAGATTTGCTTTGCAAGTGAATCAAAAAAACATTTATTTTGATTTGTCAAATTTTGTGCATAAAATTAAGTTTTAAATATTTTTTTGTTTTATTTAAATCACCAACTGTCGTTTTGTCCCCAGATGCCGGGTTTCAAAGGTCGGAATACCTTAGAAAATCAATAATTTTCTGCATTAGGCCTTTTATTTTCAATTGTATAATAAAAAATTTTATTTTCAAATTTGAAGTAACTATTATTTCAATTGTTTAATAATATATTTAATAAAATTTTAGCCTTTTAAAATAAGACATATATAATTATTTTTATTTTCCAATGGCTTCCTCATGGCCCAAGAGCGTCAATTTTAAAAATGCTTGAACTACTTTAGTGCGGGCCAGGGGTGGGGCGTGCACAGAAAAATCCCGCGGTCGCGCATCGCGGATTCAAATTGCCGAGAATCGCGTCCCAGCCCTGAGTCGGGCACCTAAGAAAGCAAACACATCGCATCACAATTAATCTAGGTAGGTTTTTCTCAAACAATACATGTTGCAGCACTGTATTTTAAATAATTTATTTATTTTGATTTATCAGAACATTAAAAGTGGGGGAGAATACCGGTAGAACCGCATTAGGACTTTGCTTCGTCATTTAAATACATTACAGTATCGCCTTTTAATATACCCCAATTATACACCGTTTCTGTTTTCCTATGGTTTGGATCGGAATTCCAATTATTAGCATATTTTTGGCAATTGTTTTCTTATTGCTTTTTTATCAAAATTCCAATTTCCAACGGATTTATTGACATAATTTGTTCTCTAAATGGTGGGGTAAATTTGTTCGGGAAAGTCTCCAACCGTTTTCCTGGGAATTCTCTATGGTTTCGAGCTGTCAAAGACACTTTAAAATGTTGAAAAAAAGAAATTTGTGTTTTTCAGCGGCTGTTTAAAGCCGAATTGAAGCAAAGAGAAACGATGGATGAGCTCAACGAAATGAAAACGAAAGTTAGAAAAATGGAACAGCAGGAGAACGGTAATACAATAGAAAAAGTCAAAAAATTATTAAAAATATAAAACAAAAATGAAAAAGTGTGAATTTATAATTGAAAAAAGGAACATTAATTTATTATTTATTGAATAAATTTAAGCTATGATTGAACAAATCCAGAAGTTAGAGGAAGGACAGAAGAAGTGCTTGGACAAATATGCTGAATTGGAAAAAGAATTGGCCAGAAAATACAGTAAACTTTTAATTATGTCGGAAAAATATTGACTAGGTTGCGGATTTTTAGGTTTTATTTATTTTTCATTTTTTTTGAAAATGCACAAAAACCACAATTTGAATGCTCTTATAATTTTTGACTGGGAATTACAAAATTAACTACGGCACTGAACCTTCACTTGCTCCGATCTATGAAAGTGGCAATGCCACAAAAAGAATCCCTTTTAATCCAAATTTTGCAATTTTTTGTTTACTGCCTTAGTAGTTATCACACGGTACCCGTCGACTGACCCGTGTGAAAACACATGTTTTCACACCTTTAGGAGGGTGTCAAAACAAGTGTTTTGGCAGTGAACCGGGGGCTGTCCGAGGCCTGGGGGCAGTGCGCGAAATTTTCGCGCATTTTTTTTGGATTTTCGAAAAATTTTTTTTAAATGCGGGGAAATTTTTCCCCGCATTTCTTGGGACGAACCAAAGGGTTTAAAGCTATTTTTATTTTTTATAAAACT
>SIJG01000176.1:184602-203833 GCA_023374025.1 Heterodera schachtii
AATAATGAAATCTAATTATTAATAATAATTATCAGTTAACTTAAATGAAGATAAGTAATTAGAACTATTATGATGAGAGCATCTCCAACGAACTATTTTGAACCAAACAACACACGTATTGACGAAAATAAATTTTTAAAATTAATAAATTTATTTAAAAAAATTTAATAAAAAAAATTCAAAAAATGAAAAACTAATTTACACTTGCCTTTGAAGAATGCGCTTATTTAAGTGTAAATAAATTTTATTTAAACAAGAATAGTTGTAATTTATTTAATAATTTTTAGCATCTTTTGCAGATTTTAACATTCTTATGCATTTGATATTGTTGATAAATTAATTCTAAATTATGAATAAAAATAAATAACTAAATAAATAATTAAATAAAATAATTAACTTTATTTAAAATAATTTTTTTTTTTACTTTTTCCAATTCAATTTTTGCTTATCTACAGTAAAAATTTGACAACAAAAATATTAACTATTGTTTGTTTACATTTTTGAAAGGTTTGAATAAAATATAATTTTGGATTTAATTTCTCATTTATATATTAATTTATTTACTATAAAGCAAATCAAAGGAAAATATATTCAAATGGCAAAATATTAAAGGATTTTAAATTTATCTCGACAAAATATGATGGAGATATAGTACAAGAAAAGAATATTATTAAGATTCATAAAATTAAAAAAAAAATAATTTAATAAAACAATAATAAAAAAAAAATTTTTTTTTTTCATCAGTAACGTTCATACGCGCAGGAAAAGACCTAGCCTTGAAATTATTTCAAAAATTGAAAATCATAAATAAAAATTCTTATTTTACCATATTTGTGTAATATTTTCAATTAAAAAAGTTAATTTTAAGGTTGCAAAATGACCGCCTCAATCATATTTTTGGGCTTAAAACATAAACAGGATTTTTTACGAGCTTAAAAATGATAAATTAAAAAATTAAACTTCTTAAATAAATATTTAATTGTGACAATATTTTTTGTGACAATTTATAAATGGTCAAATTCTTTAAAAATGAATTTAATATAAAAATAGAAAAAATATTTTGACTAATATTTATCCACTTAAATATATAATTTAAAAAATTTTAAATACAACTATCTTTTAATTATTATAAATAAAACATAAATTAAATTTTAATTTATACATTAGTGCCTTCATCACAAGAAACACCTAATATACCATTAAATAATGATTTAGACGACGAATAATTAATTTATGCTTGAGTATTTTTGTTATTATTATAATTATTATGAATGTTATTCGCTAAAAATTCGTTTTAAAATTTTTTGAGTCTTTTCATACTAATTTTTTTAATTCAATTTGAATTAGTCTAAAAAAAGTTTTTTTAATTCATTATTTAAATATTTGTAGAATTATTTGATTTTTTGCTTAGGGCTATTTTTGTTCAATTTGGGGATCCATATTCAAATTAACTCGTAGTTTTCATCTATTGCATTAAACTTATTTTTCTTTTGGATAATTTACTTGGGTTTTTAAATTATTTTATATGATTTATGTTACTGAACAACAAACTTTCAACAAATATCCTAAATATTCTTTATAATAATTTAAACTTTTTTAAATTATTTGGTTGAACAAATTATAATAAATTTTTTTATTTAAATATCTTGGAATGATAATTTAAAAAACTGTATTTAATTATAAAATGAATTAATATGACAAAAAGGATTTTCGGTAATTCTTTTAAATTTTACATCTTCTTCGAAAAATCAATTTGTATATTTGCATTGACTTTCATCTTAAAGATTTATTAATATTTGATTGCTATTGAATTAACCCATATAAAAAAAAACAATTGTTGTTTTTATATATTTTATAATTGTGATTTTAATTGTATACGTTGATGTACTCTCATGGTGAATAACCGACAATAATCAGCGACACGGACGGAATTTAATTTAGTATTATTTAGTTTTTTTTTAAATTTGTTAATTTATTTCTGTAATCTTCTAATTTTACTCTTCAAAGATCATAACAGCATTTAATTAAGCTTGTATTTATTTTGCACAGGATTTATTTTATTTTCTGTAATCTTAGAATGATATTTTAATAGTACAATTTTTGGCTATTTTTTGAAAAAAATAAGATTAAAATGTTAAAATCTTATTTTAATTAATATGTTAAAATCTTATTTTAATTTTTATTAGTTATTATAAAATTAAATTTTCATTATTAAATTTGTTTATTATTGTTCGATAAACGATGAAGGTTTTTAAATTTCCATTTGTCTTTCTTCTCGGCCAATCCCTTTTATGTAATTTAATTGTAAATTCTGGGTTTTATTGTGATTAAGTTCTTCGCATAGATTTTATTTTTTTAAGAAAATTTAAATAAAAAGTTTTCTTTTTAAAATTTTGAATAATTTTATTAAATTAAAAAAAATTAATTCCAAAGCGTACGAATAAGTCTAATTTTAAATGATTTCTCATAAAAACTTTCAAATAAATTAATTTTTAAAAGCATATCACAAAAAAAGTATTTTGCTTCTTCTTTTCAAATATGAAAAAAATATAAAATTTAAAAATTCTAAAAAATTTGATTAATGGGCACACTAAAATTTTAAAAAATTTCAAATAATATTTTTAAAAAATTCCTAAAAATGCTATAAAACTTGTTATTTTCAAAAAAAAATAAGTAAAATTCTAATATTTACTAAATTATAAGAATGATGGTATGTAATTTTTTATTTTATTAATATTCAATTAAAAATTATCATCATAAACTTATTTTATATTTATATCATTTAATTAAAAATGCAAAAATTAAACATTAAATTTAAAAAAAAATATTGAACAGCATGAACAATAATACATTATTAAACAAATCAAAAATAAATTTAAAAAATAATTGTAATTATCAATCTATTTTTAAATATTTTGGTCACATTTACAATTTATATTATATAAATTTTAAACTTTATACAAGTTATGGAAATTTAATTTAAATTCAGTATGTGGTTTATTTAAACATTAAAAATGGGAAAACGAATAAACGAAGATTTTACTAAAAAGTCATGCATAATTATTAAATTAATTTTTTAAAAATATGTTCGAATCCTGTGACTATTAAATTAATTTTAATGAAGATTGAAATTTTATTCCCACAGACACTTAACTATACTGGATTAAGTAAGAAGTTTAACTTTTATATATATATCAATTGCCTAAATATTTTTTAAAAATTTTATATTAAATAATAATGATTTTTTAGTTATAATAAATTTTTTTCGTTGAATTTTTTATCTTTTTTCCACAATTAAATTGTGATATTTTATTTTTAAATATTTTTCCCAAATTTTAATATTTTAAAAAATCAAATTATCTTAATGATATAAATTTTTTTTTTTGTATCTCTGATGCAAAAAACCTATCTTTATAAAATTGAAACTATCGTTCTCAAATTCTTTCTTTTATAAAAAAAAAGTAATTTTTAAATATCTATTCCTATTGAAACAAACACCTTTTTTGTTTTATCTATAGTTAGCCCATTATCCAGATATAATTATTTTTTTAATTGTCATTTTGCTTTTTGTTAATATTATGCATTTTATTCTTTTCCACTTTTTTATCTTAAAGAAAATTTTAATATGTCATTTCTTATTAAGTTTTCATTTTCGAAATTGTGGCAAACAATTCTATATAAATTGCATTTTGTTCAAGAAAGTTAAATAAAAATGCAAAATTAAATTTTTATAGAATCTCACCGGAGAACTAAAAATTTGACAGAATTAAAACTTTTAAAAATTCACCAGATTTTTGAAAAAAGTTAAACCATACGGCGATTTAGAGGAAGCATCTTGTATTTAATAATTTTTTAGTTAATAAAAATGGCCATCGGATTATGAATATAAAAGAACAAATTGCTCAATGCTGACCGAATGTTCTAAAAATAAAAAATGTAACAAAAATAAATAAAAAAAATTAATATACCGCATAGAGAAGATTAGTTGATATATAATATCAAAACCTGCTATTATTCTCAAATATATGTTGCTCAATATTTCCCTACGCAAGGAGTATTAAATGTTAATTTATTTTATCAAATATTTCTAATTTCATAAATAAAGATATGTTAAAACTTGAGAAGTTAAAGAAGAGATTTAACAACAATTGCCTTAAAAATTGAATTTAATTTGGCATTTAAATGAAATCAATTAGTGTATATGAAGAAAATATTTCTTGGTTAAAACCCTTCAAATTGGCAATGGTAAAGAATTGCAGTCCCAAATTTAATAATTTTTTTTTGAGCTAAAAGATTTGTCAACGTTGAAATATTAATTTTGCTATTATTAATGCAGTAAATAATTTATTAAAATAAAAAACTTCAAATAATAAATTAAAAATAAATGAAAAGTATTTTTAATAAATTATTTTAATTATTTTAATCAATTTAAAAATCTTATAAAATTATTAATCACTATTTTATTGTCAGAGATTATTAATACATAAATGAACGAGAAAAAATTTAAGAAATAATAATTTAATGAATATAAAAATAAAAATTATTCAATTTTAAAAAAATAATCAAAAATATTGAAAAAAAAAGAAATAATAATCTAAAATAGATGCAGATAGTAATAAAAAACGACTGGTAAAAGAAAAAATAGTTAAAAAAAGATTATGAATCCATTTAAATAAGGATATTAAAGTAATTAATTACTTTATTATTTTATTAAAATTATTAATCATATGCTTTACATTTATTTTAAATAATAACTTTTAATATTCTATACAAAGGAAAAAATATACAAATAAGGATTACAAACTAACAAAGTTTAAATTTAATTACACTCTAAAATATTATTAATAAATAAGCTATGGTACCTAAAAGAAAAGGGGGTGAAGCTTCAGAGAAATAGTGAAATATTTGGATACAAAAGAAGTTTTAAAAATACAGGAATTTTTTTCACAACCTGTATTTTTATTGACAAATTTATAAAATATAATTTATAAAAGGCTAAACAAAATATATGGGATTACTCCGCTTGGTCCTTGGGAAAGGCATTTCTTTTTTTATAATAATATAAAATAAATTCCATTTATTTTTATTATTTTTTTTTGAAAAATAAACAAAATAAAATTTTGCATTAATAACTTAAAACATAAATAAATTAATGAAATGATTTTAAATTTTAATTTAAAGCTTCACTTAATAAAAATAATTAGATTATTCATGAATATTTAAAAGTGAATAGTTTTCATTTATAGTTTTATAAAAATTATGCAGCAAAACATTTGGAATCAGTTTAGAAAACACTTAAATCTTGGCCAACTATTGTTTTTTTTCGATTTTTCTTTGCAGTATTGTTTTATTTAAGTTTTAATATTTTTTTAGTTTTAAATTTTCTCGCAAGATCTTGTTGGAACATAATAATATATTGAAAAGTAATTTTTAAGTGTTGTGAATTTGTTTTTGTTGCATATATGTCAATTGTTCTATCTTATATTTTGTTTCATTTAAAGTACAATTTTTAAATAACTTATCAAAGTTCGCACTTGTTTGAATATTTTTTCTCGTTTAATATTTTGCAATTAATTTTAAATTATTTTTCTAAATATATTTATTTATTTTTATATTTTAAAATTGACTAAATTTATAATTTTTATGGTATTTTATATATATTTGTCTCATTAATTATTTGTCAAAACAAATTGCACAATTTGAATTATTCTTAAATAGCTTGATCAGAGAAACAAAAATTTATATAAAATTTAATTCAATTATTTTTAATACTTTTTTTAAAAATTATACAGATGTATGTCAATTCAACTTTATTCTATTATTTGAATACTTTAATCATGATTTTGATCGACCTTTAAATAATTTTAAATTTTTATTTCTAATTGATTTTAAGATGTTTAAAATATTTTAAAAATGTCTTTCAGTTTACTTTTCAGTTAATTTTTTAAATATTTTATTCGCAGACATAAATATTTGAGCTTAATTTTATTATTTTTTTAAATTTAAATGAAAACGTCTAATTTTTCCATTTAATCTGGAAAATTAATGTCAACTTTAAAATATATTCTCGAGTTTCTTAATCAAAATTTAATAATTAATTACTTTACTTATCCTTAATGAGTGAAATAAAATTCCAAAATAGAAATTAATTTAAAAAAAACAAAAAAACAGAAAAAATATTTATTTAAAAACAAAAATAAGAAAGAGAATCGTTAAATAATAACAATAGATAAAAAAATATGTAATATTAAATAGAAAAAATAATTCAATTAAATTCAAAAATAAACCAAATATTTTTAAGTCTTATGATAAATAAAATAAAATTAAAACATTTGTTATGATTTAGTTGGAACTGGTTTTAAAATAGCATTAAAAGCCATTTGTCCTCAAAAAAAAGTGTACGACGCCAAGGGAAAATGCATTAATTAAAATTGTTCAAATAACTGTTTATTATTTATTTTCATTTAAATTTAGAGTTTTCAGCTGAAATTCCAAAAAAAATTTTACAAATTAGTCAATAAAAATGCAGCAAAATGACATTGATGAAAATTGTATATATTTTTTTATTTATTGTTAAAATTATTTTTACAAGAGCAATAAAATATATAATAATAATAGCATTTATTTTAAATGAACTATTATTTAATTTTATTTCAAATTAATTTGATTAAAATATTCAAAAATTATTAAAAAAATAAATTTTTAAATTATTTTTTTTGTCTTTTAATTTAATAATACTATTACTTGCATATAATTCATTTAAAGTTATATTTACACAAAATTATTTAAGTAATAATGCATCTGTTAAATAATTTAAATTCCAATCCATTAAAGGAATTGTTTTTTAAATATTTTTTCCAGCAGGGTCTTTAAGAAATCTTTTGGATTGTGCCGAGTTCATATTTTAAGGCAAGGCAGCGAAGGAATTTGACATTAAAATGTGGAAAGTGACGGTTGTTATGAGGCGGATGTGCCTCAGATTTCCAACCACGGCAAACGTTTTGCCTATTTCTTAATTAAACGCAAAAATTGCATAAAAAAAAAACTTTTTTGGCTTGGGGTCATTTAATTCTGCGGCGCAAATGTCGCATGAACATGAAAACACTTAATTCAAAATAATTTTATAATATTTATAAACTTAGCATATAAATCAATCAATTAAAGGTAAATAAGAAAAGATTATCAGTAAATATTCAAATTTAATAATTATAACCATGAAAATAATTTTAATATAATCTGATTGCAGACTCATTATCAAAGACACAATTAAACAACACTACAGCGAGAATGGTATTCAAATATTAACCGCAAAATTTAGGAATTTCTTAAAATTTTTGAATGATAAAAGAGAGGCATAATGGGTGATAAGTTTGTTTAAAATCAATTTTTGGTTAATTGTTTGGTTTGGTACATAAAATTTATTAATTTTTTCATGTTTTTGGAAATAATTTTGTGGCGGTTGTGGGTTGGTCATTTTTGATGATATAAAATTATGATAAAATTTGTATTTTTATAATAATAAAATAAATTTAATTACTGATATGATGAAATAATGCATTATTTTTATTTACTTTTCAGATTTTAATTTTAAATTTCGCTTTTCTTTTACTTTTATTTTAATTTATTATTCCTTTAAATAGATTATGTTATTGAAGGGTTTTTTGTCTTCTTTATTTTGCTATTATAACATTGGAAATAACTTTTTTTTTACTAATATTTGAAATTTAATAATTGGATTTTATTTAATAAAATAATATGATATTTTAATTCATCCTGTTTGAATAAATAGTATTATATTTTTTAATTTTCATTTTTCGAATTATTTAATTTATATTTTGGGTCATTTATTAAACATTTGATAATAAAATTAAATAGTTTTTTTATGAATATTTATTATAAAAAGGGCTTGCAAAAATATGTACGAAAAATGTCCAAAATATGCGCATAAATATGCAAATTAAGCCGTGAAATATGAACCAAATATGCAAAATATCGCAAAATAAGCACCAAAAATGCACAAAAAAAAATTAAAATAAGGGGTGCAAATTAATTAAAAAATTTTATTTCTCATAAATTTTATCGGTTGTTTTTGTAATTAAAAATCAAAAATTTCTCAAGGCTTTCGGCAGTGAAGCTCACTGTTGACCCACTCGCGCATCCATTCAAATTTGGATTTAATACATTTTAATTATAATAAAAAATAATTTATTATCAATTCCTTTAAAATAATCAGGGTTCTGTTGTTATTTTTCGGATTCTTTCCTCTTATGAATTATTTTTAAACTCTTTTTTGTTTTTTAAAACTAAAATTTATACGAATTTATTATTTTTAATTATAATTTACAAAATATTCGTAAATTTTTGAATAAAAAAATAATTATTTAAAATTTCAAAAGAAAATTTTATTTAAAACTTTGATATGATTAAATTAATTAATATTTTCTCTTTACATTACTAAATTTTTTCTAGATATTATTAATTCTTTATTAATAGAATTAACTTTTCTTTATTTTTAAGTTTGAAAAGATTCAATTTTATTTTATGTTGCGTTGTTATTTTTTATTTAATTAAATTAAATTTATTTAAAGAGAATAAAGAATTTTTAGTTTATTATTTTGTTTCTTTTCAATTTCATGTTCTGACAGGGAATTTGGTCTATTCTTTCTATCCATTGCATCAGTTTTATCATTGCTAATATATTAAGTTTCACAGTGTTTATTTATAATTTTATTATTTTCTTATTGCCAGCCAATTCAATGTTTTTCTGACTATTAAATGATCTAAAATTTATGATTTAATTGTCCAATTTTTAATATTATTATAAGAAAATAAGTTTACATTTAATTTTCGGTTTAGTACTTTAGGCGTATAATACCTTTATTTGTAAAAGTTTTTTAGATATTTTTACGAATCCAAATTTTTGTCTCTCAATTTTTAATTTTTATTTTTTTTGTTTTGATATTTTTGAATATTATATAATTACATTATTTATTTGATATTTTGATTTCACATATGGATTTTGTGAATCGAATAATTAAATTTATTTATTTTGTTTTTTTTTTATCGACTCACAACGTAAGATTTCTATTCAATTTGTATATCATAAATTAATTTGTAATTTACTGCAGTTACTTTGCTTATAAATAAAATTAAAAAAAAATAATAATCAAACATTAAAAAAAGGATAAAGTAATGAATTATAATTCATTAAAAATGGTTCCGGGCCGTAGAAAGAAATAAATTTTTTTTTTTAAATTCGAAAATGAATGAAAAGGAAATATTATTTCTGTTTTCTAAAAAAATTTATCTTTTTAATGTAAGTATTCTATGAATTTGTTCAACAAAATAGGAAAATTATTCATATGTCCAAGATATAATATTAATTTTAAATTTTTTAAATTATTTTTTTATTTCTCACAGAAACTCGAACAAATATTTTTAATGCTCATTTTTTGAAATGAATAAACTTTTTTTCTAAAATAAATTGGTTTTTCAAATTTAATTAATTATTTAGCTATTTCATCTGTTCTTTAAATAAACTTTAATACAAATAAAATTAAAAAAAATTAAAAAATGAATATTGTAGTTAATACTAATTTTATGTTATTACTTTTTTAAATATTATTTCTTCAATTTCTCGACTGGGCGATTTCGATTCAATTTGATCCTACTTTACAAATTATATTTCCTTTTAAATTCAAAAACTTATAAGAATTTAAAATTTTATATAAATATTTGAAATATGTTAATTAGTTTTTAATGAAATTCCTCTGACATTGATTTTAATTGTATATATAAAAAATTCATTTTGTGAAAATAACTTTTTTTATACTTTTGTAAAAAATTAACATTAATATTCTGGTAGACAACACTTAAAGCTATTTAATGATAGCATTAGTTTTAATTTAGGTGAGAACTATAAAATTTTGTTTAGAGACGGTTTTACCGTTCACAGATTCGATCGCGATAATCGACTGTCAACATTCTGCGATTATTGACTGACTTATCACTGGGGAAGGAGAAATGCGAAGAGAATGGGCGGAGAGATATTAATTTTCAACTTTACTAAAAAAAGTAAATTTTAATTAAGGTAATTTATTTGGCACAAATAAACAAATTAATATTTATACCAAATGGATAAAAAATATAAAACTTTTATTTATATATTTTAATGACGCATTTATATTAAGAATTTATTTAAATATTTAAAATATTTTTATAATTAAAATTCCAATGGGTAGGAAAACGGTTAGCCGACTTTTGCGCCGCGGACATTTGCGCCGCACCATTTGCGCCGCGACACTTGCGCCGCTCAGCAAAAAAGACAATTGCGCCGCGGACATTTGCGCCGTGCCATTTGCGCCGCGACACTTGCGCCGCCTAACAAAAACGACATTTGCGCCGCGAAATTTGCGCCGCTCATTAAAAAATTTTATAAGATTGACCCAACAATTTTTCTAAATTAAAATCGATTGATATTCAATTAAAAATTGCGAAATAGGGTGAAAAATTAAAATCTGTGCTTTTTTCAAAAATAAAATCGATGTAAATGACTTTTTAACAATTTTAATGACAAAATACAAAACATAAATTTCATTTTTTTTGAATAAAAAGATAGTTTGTTTTTCATACAGAAAAGATAGGGGCGTTAAATGAAGAAATTTTCATGTTAAAAATGTGTTTCGTCTTTTCAAAAGCCGCAGAAAAAATAAATAAAAACATAAAAATCCCCCCTTCCTACTCATCAATTCCAATTATTTTTTGAGCTATGGGCTGTCAAAAATCCGTGAGTAGGACTAATTCAAACAGTGCAGATTAAGAATAAAAAAATTTAATGTCTATCTTTAAGACTAGTGATTTTTTGAAATTTTTCATTTCGTTATTTTTGTTGTTGGTTTTTAGTGTAAATCTTATTGATATTAGTAAAATTGAAATGAAAATATTATTTTTGACTGCGCGGCGCAAATGTCCATTTTTGCTAGGCAGCGCAAATGTCGCGGCGCAAATGGAGCGGCGCAAATATCCGTGGCGCAACTGTCTGCGGCGCAAATGACGCGGCGCAAGTGTCGACTTTGCTGAGCGGCGCAAATGTCCATTTTTGCTGTGCGGCGCAAATGGCGCGGCGCAAATGTCGCATCACCTAGGAAAACATATTTATAAAATAATGCTATTTAATTATTTAAATAAAAATATAACAAGAAGAGACCATAATCTCTAGAACCAATCAGCAAAAAGAATTAAATATCAATTCATAAATATTAACAAAAAATAATTTAAATTTAGTAAATGAAAAAATTTATAAGAACTGATATAAAATTAATAATTATAATTTGCATAAAACACCAAAAATAGTTTAATTTATTCTTTCATTAAATAAAAGATTTTTAATCATGGTAACAACAACATAAATTAAACTTTAGAAAATACATAAACAAAGTAAATAATTATCTTACATCAAATTTCAAATAACAGAACGGAGCAACAAGGGATGTATTGGGTATTTTGGATAAAATTTGAATATACTAATAGTAGCTCAGAAATAATTAAAACCGAATGTATCAAAAATCAGTAAATAAAATAAAAAATCTAATTGAGTCGTTCTTTATATATTAAAATGCAATACAAAAGTTCTTTATTTTTAAAAACGAAGCAATTGTTTTGTAAGTCAAATCAAAATATAATATTGCAATTTAAAATTTTTAAATTTAATATAATAAAAATTAATATATTTATATATAATTTTAAAATGAATTAGTCAAATTATTATTTTAATACTTATTCATAACCAAATTCAAATGGTCAAATAAATTTAAATTATTAATATAAAAATGAATAAAATAAATAGGAATTCAAAAATTGCAAAAATTACATATTTAAAGGAGTATTTTTGACATACAATTTAAAATTTAAAGTGCATAATTGTCTATTTTACTTTCATTTTTCATATGTGTTGTTTATTGTTCTCTTTATTAAAAGGAATAATCATTTATTTTGCTATTTTTGGTGTAACGTATATAAATAAAAAAGCATAAAGGGGCACAGAGTGGTTTATTCATATTTTTCAAAAAAAAATATTTTTTTAGCATTTTTTCAAGTCATTTATAATGTTTCAGAGAGATTGTTTGGACAATATAGATACAAAAAAGTTAAAACTTTTCAAAATTGTTTATTTTTTCTACTTTTTTAAATAAAAATTTAATTGACTTTTTTGATAAGCTTCTAAATTTAAGCTTACACGAATTAATTCAGGTTTTTGGAAGGACTTTTTCCGACATTATGAAATTTTTTAAAAAGTGAACGTATCATTTTGTGTCACACTGTAAGCCACAATCATAGCGTTTTTATGTTATGATGGTTTTTTTAGTAACGCCAATTCCTAATTTATTCTTTAATTTTATTTATTTTGGTTTTAATTAGTGAATTCATTTTATAACTTCAAATTGTATTTAAATAATGCTAAAATGTTTGTTAATACTTTTATTTAAAGTTCTTTCTTCAATTTTCTCGACTTGGGCAATAATTTTACATAGAGACATTACAAGGATGCTTATTTTTATTTATGATAATTGTACAATTTTATTAGAGGTGTGCCGTGACTGAAAAAACCCGTGAACCGTGAATCGTGACCGTGAATTGGTCCCGTGAATCGTGACCGTGACCGTGAATTGGTCCCGTGAATCGTGACCGTGACCGTGAGTGAAAAAACCCGTGAAATTCACGGTAACCGTGACCGTGACCGTGAATCACGGCACACCTCTACAATTTATATTTATACGGCCACTCATTCGACTTTTTCATCATGAAACAAAAAAACCTTTTTCATTTTTTATGTTAATTTTATGTTATATTAAATTAAATCATATTTGTAATTTTTATTATTAAATATTAAATAAATAAACATTCATAGATTTCCCTCGTTATCTTTAAATCCTTAATTAAAGACTTTTAATTTAAAAATTAAATTTTCCTTTTTAGAATTCGATATTTTACAATATATTTTTTAATTGTTTGCTATTTTAAGATTAATATTTTTCGTTTAATTTTCTTTAACGGAATTTAAATAACAATAATTTATGCCATCATTCAAAAACATTTTAAAATATAATTTTTGTTTCCTTTTATATTTTGAGAATTTCAGTTTTTGTTTTAATATTCTATTAATATTTTCAAATAATAATTAAAAATTTATGGATTTTTAGCTTTAAATAAAATATGTATTTGTTTAGCTGATTTATTAAACGATTTCTCTGACATTATTTTGTTGTCATTTATAAATATTCTAATAAAAATACTATTATTTTTTTATTCACTCAATTAAATTTTAATCTTTTAAATGCTTTATAAATCATTTTTGTAATGCATTTGATTTTTAAATTCTTTTTTATTTCAGTTTAGTTTTCTTCAATTTATGACTCAAAGTCGCCAACGACCAGAAATAATCATATTTTTTAATTTATACTATTATTTTTAAAAATTACAAGTTTAATAATATATATTATTAAATATTTTTATTTAAAACAATTCTTTGTTTTTTTAATAATTAATTTATTAATTTCTAAAATAACAACCATTTTTTTAAGTTGCCACATTAAATTATAAAAAATTCATCATTTATATATCACAAAAAGAAATTAAGAGAAAAATGAATTATAACTTAATAAAACAATGCTACGAAGAAACTGAAAACTACTGATCATGCCAAGATTTATGACTCCATAGAAATTAAACAATTGAATGAATAAAATTATTTTTATAAAATAAAAATAACGAGAAATATTCCCGTTTAGTTTATGAAAAAAATAAAATAAAGAATTATATTTAATGTGTTACACGAACTAAGTTGAATGTGAAAGTAAACGACGTCATGGGATTAAAATCGATATGTCAAAATAATTAAAATAAATAAATCATAAATTCATAACAAATAATTATTAATTAAATATAATTAATGAAAATTTTAAATTTGGTCATTGAAATTATATTTATAAATTATAAATAAATAAATTTGAAAAAGATAGCAAATTATGTTTTTAAAAGTTTATAAAAAAATGAATTAGAAATGTCTTAGTAATTTTAAAAAATAATATATTTTCTTCTTTTTTTGAGTAATCCTTCATTAAATGATTAAATAAATCTTCTATATTGATATAATTATTAAAAAATTAATTATTCCTTAATTGCATTATATTTATTAAAAATTATACTTTTAAAAAACTTTAATTTAACAAGTGATAATGCAAAAAAGTCACTTAAATAAATATGAACAAATATTTCAAATCAAGAATAATCATGAAAATGATAAAATGGCAAAGAATTAAAAATTTAAATTAAAAAATAAAGAGAAATAAGTGTGTAGGAATAGATTGAACATGACGATTCAGATGATTTCGACATGGTTTTTTGAAGTAAAATTAAAAACAAGTCATTAATAATAACAAAATTATCAATGATTATAAAAAATTTAAAAAATGTTAATGTTCGAAAAATTTATTTATAATAATAGTTATCTTTCACTTTGTTTTTATATTATCATCCAATTAAACAAATAAATATTAAAATAAATTTACATAATTCAAATTAGTATAATATAAATCCAAGAGTTTTTAATTATGCTTGTATATCAATCAAAATAAAAATTAAATTAACCTTATAGATAATTTAAAAAATAAAAATGAGCCTTAATAAATTATAAATTTAAAAATATGAAATTAAGAAAAAAAAATTCTTTCATAATGAAAAATATCTTATTTCTAAAATAGTATAGCCTGGAAAAATTTATAATAACTTAATTAACAATTTAATTTTATTAAATAGTTTCTTTAATAAATCAGCGAATAAGCTTCCGTTGCAAAAATTTTAGTTTACGTACATCAAAAAAAAAATTGGACTTTCGATTTTTTTTTATTTTGAATTTTTTATTTCGACTTTATCACACCTTTGATAATGAAATAAAGAAAAACTTAATTGATTATTAAAATTATATTCTAATTAAAACCATAATTTGAATAATAATTATTATAAATATTTAATAAAAATTTCTATACGGGAGAAATATTAGTTTAAAATAAAAGGCTTAACTTAAATAAGCTAAAATAATAAATTCTTTCCCTAAACAATACGTGAGGTAAAATTTAAACATGAAAAACTTTAAAATTTACAACAGATTTTTTTATTAAATTTTTCTAATTTAATAAAAAATAAAAATAATTTTACTGATATTTAAAAAGTAAATTATGAATTAATAATTGGAAAATATATCTCAATGATTAAATCACTGTCACAGTAAAGAGCATACGAAATAATTATATTAACAATTTCATATAAAAATTTATAAAAAAATGTTTAAATATAAAACTTTTTAATTATAAGTAGTATTAGTATAAAAATCTTGTCCCCCCCTGGGCAGAGAGATGCGTATTCACCATAGGAGAGAGGAGAGAATTAGAGAAAAAGAGTAATTCATAAATCTCGAAAAAGCGATTAAATTGTAAAGAGACCCCGGCCACTATTTTTTGTGTAAAAACCCAGCCTAATGGTACATATTCTCGAGTACGCTTCGCACCACTGCGCGAATGTTCAGCCGTTTTTTTTGTTGTCCCAATTAATCGATATCAACTAAATTTCGATTGTGCATGCAACAATTTTAATGCATCATATAAATTATGAATTGAAAAAGAAAAAAGTTAGAAAAATGATGGAATAAACCCTCTCTTTTCTCTTTTGATCTTCGAAATTTTATTAGTGCGTGAAATAAATGACTATGAAAATGCGCGAAATAATGATTCGTATTAATAATTTTTTCGCAAATAATTTTTAATTACGAAATATTAGAAATAATTATATTGGATAAATATTTTTTAGTTCTCTATAATGAAAAAAAAATTTTTCTCTCATATCTTTTTTTCTGTGATGAATTAACAATTAAAAGGCTGGTATATTGCGAGTTAAGGTTCATATGCAATCGGTGTAGCTGGCAGTTGAATTACTCATTTTACTTTTAATGACAGAATTTTATTTATTCGCTTTAAAATATATATTTAAAATGAACATTTAACTATTTTTTAGAATATTTTTTTAATTTATACAATAAAAGAGATTGTGAGAAAACAAATTTAATAATTTTTAGAATGTTTCAGACTTTTGTTTTTGTTATTTTTGATGTAAATTATCATATTGGTAATGAAATTTTTGAATTATTTTAAATTTGCATTTAATATAATTATAAATATTTATGATGACATCATTTTGGTTTTAATTAATTATTAACTTTTAAACTATTTACATTTAAATTATTTTTTGATTTTATATATTGTATTTTATTATTCAGATGTTTATTATTGACACATATATTTATTGCTTTAATTTTTTTTATTTTACTAATGTTCATGGTTTAATAATTGTTTGTACTAGAGTTGGTCGGGACCGGGACCGGGATCGGGACCGGGACGGGAATTCCCGGTTTTTTCAGGTCCCGGTCCCGGCGGGACTAAATAAGCACTGGTAAGAATGGGGGTCTGGGTGAGAAAAGAGAAGGGAATTGGTGAGAAAGAGAAATTTTTGAGAAAAAAATTAATTATTTATTCATTTAATTGCATTTGTTTACATCGTTATGTTGTCTAGTGGCTAACCTTCTGACTTTCATTATTTGTCTCTTGGGTTCAATTCCTCGATGAAAAAAAAACTTTTTATATTTTCTTTACCATTATTTTTATTGAATTTAATTAATAAAAATATTTCAACTTAAAAATTATTATTTTTTTCATTTTTAACAGCCTAAAACCCCACAAATTAATCAAATATTTGGTCATTTTTTGACAAATTCAGTTAACATATTTCACTCAAATTTTCAAAATTTTTCCTGCGGTGCCTATCGGCACCGCCGGACCCCCCCCCCCCCCAATGTTCCAAAAAGTTTTTTGAAAAAAACATTGCCACTAAAACAGTGATTTAAAAATTTTAAGAGATTGTAATTTTGTTAAAAAAATCCAGAATTTTGGGACTCAGAAAATTCCAAGACGCCCCCCCCCCCCGAACTAAAAATTTTTAAAAATTTCCAATGAATAATGGAAAAATTCTTCGAATCCCTCCCCCAAACGAAAATTTAAAAAATTTTATGCGTATATTTTTGAATGTAGGCAATTTTCGTAACAAAGTGCACTCAAATTTTCAAATTTTTTTCAAAAAAATTTTCTCTTGGAAAAATTCCCGGTTGGTCCCGGTCCCGGCTTTTCTCGCGGTCCCGATCCCGGTCCCGGTCAAAAAACTTGGTCCCGGTCCCGGTCCCGACTTTTCTGGTCCCGGCAAGTCCCGGTCCCGTTTTTGTCAAATTTCCCGGTCCCGACCAACACTAGTTTGTACGTGTCCTTCTTGAATTAAGTGTTTTAAAGTAAATATTTTAGGTTGTAATCCGTCCAGTAACGTTTTTCTGTGCAATTATATTTATCTATGATTTAAAAAATTAATTATTATAAATTAAAAAATATATAATATTTATTTCGTTAAAAATTTTCCATAATTAAAATTATTTTTTTGAATTTAATTATTTTCACCATTTTTAGCTGCTTTTTTGTTGAAAAAATTCTTAAAAACACATTTTTTAAAAACCTAAATATTATTATTTTTTTAATCAATTAATGGAAAAATTCGGTTTAAATTTTATCATTTTATAAACTTGAACAATTTACATAAAAAACCTTTTAAAAAATTAATAAATATTTTTAACTTCTTAAAATTTAATCTTTTTTTAACAAATAAAGTCCTAATAATTAATAAAAAATAAAAAGATAATTAAAATAAAGGTATAAATTAGAAAGATAAATCATTAAATTATAAAAAAATAATCTTTCAAGTCAAATAGATAGCTGCACTGCATGTGCAATAGCAATTCAACCATTGGACGATTGGTATAATCTGAATATTAAAATAAAAACTTATGATATTTTAATTAAAACTAAATCATAAAAAAAAATTTTTAATTGCTTAAAATTCAAAAATATCTTTTAGAATTTAATATTTACTTCATATTAAGATCCAGAGAATTAGTGTTTTTATAATATAATTATTCGTTTAATACTCTAAAATAAACCTATATACCTATATAATATAAAATTAACAGAATTTTAATTAAATCTATCTTTTATTTTTATAAATCCATGAATATTTTTATTATAATTTTAAAAATCTTAACAGGTTTGGTTTTTTATATAAATAAATTGCAATTAAAATTTGATAATCTTGGTAAAAGCATTCGGGATTAATTGAATTTAAAGATATTCCCGTTTTTTAAATAATAAAAATTTATCTTTTAGTTTTATTACAATTAGATTTGTAAAAACATTTACAAATATCAGATAAATAGAAAATATTTTATTTAAATTATTCGTGAAGGCAATTGATTAAAAAGACAAATAAATCAATTTTAAGAACGCTCTGTACGCATTTTAATAATAAATTATATTCTCTCGTTCCTGACTCACTTTGATAAGGCTCCCTGAAAAAGCGACACCAAACTTAGATTCTTAAAAATATAAATTTATATGTTTTTAATTTTAAGTCTGGAAAATGAGCATCAGTACCAAAAAGATTTGTTAAGAGTGGGTAAGTTGATTTTGTAAGATAATAAAGGGAAAATGGGCGCAGGTTCACGACAGCATTATTTTTTTAGTTATTTCTTTTGTTCAAAAAATTAAAATTTCTATTTGGGAAAAAAATGTTCGCAATAAAATAATTTTTAAAAGATTCACAGATCGAAGAAATAATTAATACAAAAGATTTTATTGAATAAAAAAAATAATTTATTAATATTTACAATAGGAAAAATATAAATATTTAAAATCTTAGCAAGAGAAATTATAAAGCAAAAATATGTTGGAGATTTAATTTAAATTTAATGATATTTGTTTTCTTTTTAAATTTATTTGTGGCATTGTGTGTCTTAATTATTTTATGATTTTGACCTCTAATTATGTTTGTTCACTTTTTCACTTTCTCATATTCTAATTAAATATTTGTTCTCAAAATTTCCTTCTCAATTTGTTCTCCATTTTTGTTCATCGATCTCCTCGGACTTAAAAATAAATATCGTTTATCATCGCGCGTTCGATCTCCATTCTCCCCCCAATTCGAATTGAAGGAAATCGGGCTTAATTTTCCTATTTGGCGCTCCTGAGGAACAGCAGGTAAAACGGGAAGGGCGAGATCGGAATTAGGTAATTTGGGTAAAGTCCGAGCC
>SIJG01000177.1:0-41989 GCA_023374025.1 Heterodera schachtii
AAGAAATTGCATAAACAAATAAATATTAAGAAGATTAAATTATGTTAAAATTGTTATTCTAAAAATGTTCTTAAATTGGTAGGAAATAAATTTTAAAATTTATATTAATGTTTTTGTTATACAAAGAATTTCATCATAACCAAAAAAATGAAAATAACACAATAATAATATAGATATATAATATAGAAATAATCGATAAAAAAATTTTCTCAAAATTAATGTCCTTTTAAATTGATGAATCAAAATGCTTATTCTTTCTATAAAAATTGGAAATAAAAAACCATAATCTCTAATAAATTTCTTCAACATGTTTTTTTTTTCAAATGAGTCAATATAAGTCGAGTACATTTATTTTAATAAAAGTTCTTTTGATTTAAATTATAATTTTTTAATTTAAAAAAGATTATAAAATAAATATTAATAATCTGCGTTGATTTTATTTTAAAAAGTTAAATTATTTTATAAGTGCATTTTTAATAAAATTTTCTTTATCGCTATTATTTAATAGCTTCTTTCTTATCTTGAGAATATTGATGTGATCAGTTTTCCGCTGTTCTATTTTTTCTTGAAAAAGCCTATAAATAGTGTGAGAAATTTTTTTTATTGATTTTAAAGTTATTTGCAAAAGAATTTATTTATTTTTATTATTTTATATGTTTTTTAAAAAGCATTTACAGTTACTATAATATGCCATCGTTTTATTTCATATATTCACGGAGACTGTATTTAAAATTTTAATAAAATCCAAAAATATATAATTTATATCATGGTTTTTAATATTTAAGCATTCTTAATGCAATTTTTTGATAAGTAATTATTTATTCAACTAATTAAATAATATTAAAGGTTAAAATTATCTGAGTAAGATATTTTATTTTTAAATTTTTCTTACTTTTTAAAATATATATTATGGAAAAATTTCATATTTTTATAAAATGGTATTATTGTGTTAAATATTCAGCTTTATTCACGACTTTACGTATTATTTTGCTAACAAACCATGCTTTGGATGCACGCATCAAACGTAAAATTGAATAAGGCACAGAATTTTAAAGAAATCGGTTCAAAATTAATTAAGCTATTTTGAAAAAGTCGAATTAAAATATTAATAATTAGAAATAATTTAAAAAACCTAAAAGTACAATGATAATGCACCGAAATTAATTACAAAGATTTTTGTTTTAAGACATTGTTCGTTCATTTTTGCGATATCTGTTTTAATCAAAGTAGCATCAACGGAAACGTGTCGTAGTGACATCATCCAAAGGCCGTTTTGTAGAGAATTTGTGCTCTTTCAGATGGGCTTAATAATTTTTGCAAGAAAAATTTTTCCAACCCACTTTGAATTTTTTCGAAAATTTTCCCAATTTTAAGCCATTTTCAAGTTTTCAGATCACCATGAAGAAGTGATCTGATGAACATGGTGTAATTGACTTTTTTGATAAGCTTTAAAATTTAATCTTTTATTTCAGATTTTTGTAACGACTTTTCAGACATTATGACTTTTTTTTTGAAAGTGAACGTATCATTTTGTGTCATTTATTTTATAAAAACTTGGTGTTATTGATGACCAAAAAGGAAAAATTTTTCTTTTATCAATTAAATCTTATTTTTTTCGAAATTTTTCATTGCTTTGCACAATTTCAAACAATTTTGTCAATTAGAAATTATAAAAAGTCAAATTCGGGGGGTGAATGTATCATTTTGTGTCGTCACACTGTATAGCTGTTTTATTATTTTATTTAAACGAATTTGTTTTCATATTTCTTCCTAGTTTTGCTAAATGTTTTATAAAAACCAGAAAAGAACCAATTTTTTTTTCGCAAAAAATCACAATTAATGATTTTTTAATGAAAATCTTTTATAAATATGGTTAAAATTCACAATTTTTCACCTTTTGTGGACAAATCTGTTAACAAATAGCATTCAAAATTACAAAAATTTTCCCCTCTTGTTCCCCAAAGTTTTTTGGAAAAAGCCCGCAAAAAATCGATTTCGGTTTTTCTTGCTTAGAATTTCACAAAATTCTTATTTTAACAAAAAAGTGCTCAAATTGATCATGGTCAAAAACATAAAATTTGAAATTTTAAACGTCTTTTGAATAAATTTTGTAAAAATGAGGCTTTTTGACACAAAATGAGGCTTTTTTGCCTGCCAAATGAGGCTTTTGAAAATTTTGGTCTGGAAAAGAATAACCGAAAAACCAAAACCGAAAACCTGGAAAATTAATTTCTTTATGAGTTGCACATAAATCAAGGAAAAATAGTTATTAAAATAATGTTATTCAATTATTCTAAATATTGTAAATAGAAATATATGTTTAAACAAAAAAAAAGTACAAATAATTCAACCGTTAACATATTGGCTAATCACAGTTTACACAATGCATTCTCTCAATCTCCATCAGAGTAAAACAGCAAAAGGAATGAAATCTAAATTAATAATGAGAATCAAAAAAAACAATACTAAAACATTTGAAATATAACTCATAAATTAGCACATTAACAAATTTATTAATCTTTTCTTATTTTACTTAAAAATCTGATACAAATATATAATAAAATATATTATTATTATTACCTAATTTCCTTTAATAAAATCTACGATATAATTTTTAGTTAGTTAATAAACAATTTGAAATAAAAATAATTTAATGTAAAAAAAATTTAAAAAATTTTATAATCATTTCAATAATTTATTTTTTTCAAGTGATATTTATGGAATTTTATTCATTTGTATATATATAACACATTGCATTTTTTACCTTTAAATTATTTTATTCCATAAAAGACTTTTGTAATTAAATTCTCCTTATTCTTATATATTTCCCAAATAAAAAGTATATTAATTCAAAATTGAAAAAAAGTGCAAATCTAATTGGAAAAACAACACAAAAATTCCAAACAAAATTTTTATTTGACATATCTAATTAATAATCAGTCGTGATCTATCCTATTAATTTATTTGCAATGAATTTAATCATCTTATTTAATAATTATTAATTAAAAAGTGTGATTATTTTCATTTTTATTTTGATTATAATTTTTCTTGTTCTTAAATTAAAATATATGATAATTTTCAAAAAAATTTTTAAATATTTATTTTATTTTTCATTAATGTTCTCGTCGGTTCTCCCCCTCCGTGGTGAGTCGTTCCACAAAAAAGCTCAGTGATTGATAAAATAAAATAATAATTTTAATTATTGGATTGACAAAATCCACGTATGAAATCAATAACCATCAATACGTATAATTTTGGGCTACCATTGAAGTAAGCTTAATTTATTTAATTTTAATATAAAAATTACAAAATTACATTTACAGTTCAAAATTAATATTTTAAATTAAATTTTTATTTTATCAATCACTGAGCTTTTGAAACGCGAAATTTGTGAAAGTAAAAAATGCGAAATGAAAAAAATGCGAAACGCGAAATTCCAAAAAACACGAAATTGCGAAACGCGAAAGCGACTTTTTCCTACAACTTTTTTAATAGTCAAAATTATAAATAAAAAACATTGTTTTGTAAAATTCTATTTCAAATTTAAAAATAAATAAAAAGCTTTTTTTGCGGCGTGTTTTTCGAAAAAAAGATTTGTGAAGTGGGGGCAGCGTGGAAAATTTTTTTTGAAAAGTTAAGTAAAAGTAGTTAACAGATTTTAAATTACCAATATATTCATTTTATAGAAAATAAAATTCTGTTGGATATTGTTCTACGAGGAAAATGAAAAATATTTTTGTATATTGTTTTAAAAATGTATTAAATAACGTTTGCAACATAAGATGGTTTGAATATGCAATCTTGACCATAATATTTATTGTATCTTTTAAATTGAAAATTCTGATACATCTGCAAATTCAAAAAATAAAGAAAAAAAAACCATTTATTGTGGTTTCATTAGAGAAAAGATAATGTTTAAAAATATACTGAATAATAAAGTAGAGGTGCCACGGCAATTCTTCTTTATCCTTTAAATCCAACAAGAATCATAAATAAATAACCTCGTAAAATAATTTAAGAAATGAATATAAACTTAAAAACATAATAATGAATAATTTAATTAAAATTAATTATCCAAATAATTTAATTTAAAGAGTAAAGTTTGCAAGTGAGCATATGCATGTTCAGAAGATGAAGAAATTAAAAAGATTATTTGTAGAAATTTAAGAAAATATTATAAATTCCCTATGCCAATGATTGTTCCAATAATATTTTCAAATTTAATTGGATGAATTTTAAAAAATGTTTACATTTTTTTTACCTAGGAGCTTTTATTATTTCCTTGCAATTAACTTGAGAAACAGATAAATTATTCTCTATAATCTAATTGTACATATTATAGTTTTTTAGTAAATATAAATCTCTTTATATTAGAGAGTGGACAAATGATTCGGTAATTTTATCTTTAAAAAAATAGATAAATGGAAAAATAAAACATATAATAACGATTAATAAAAATATGATTAAAAAATAATATGAAATAAATTTAAAAATTTAAAATTGGATTTCTTAACTACAAATATTATAATTATTATGAAAAATATTAAGAAAAATTGTTCAGGAATATTTTAAAAATTTGATTTGTGGAAAATTGTGCACAGGACAAGAAAAAAATCTAAATTGGCTACTAACTTTTATGATTTGATGACTTGAATTTTTTTCTACCTAAATATTTTCTGACAAAAATTGCTGTAAATGAAAACGAACAAAAGATACTAGTGAACAATTTAAAATTTAGTTATTTAAAAAAAAGGAGTTTATCTGCTGGGAAATTAAATCAAATACATAAATTTAATCAATTTGAAAAATGTTAAAAGTATTACAAATTAAAATTATGGTAATAGCGTAATTATTATTATCATAATTTATGACAAAAATCCACTGATTATAACTTATTTGAAAGTCTACAAAATCTTCCAATATAATTAAGGAAACGGCCTTAAAGAAACACTGTGAAAACTCATGAAAATAGATAATTAAATATCATAAATATAAATTATTTAAATTTTCTATCCAATAAGCATATTTTGGTTCTTCGTGCTTGCAAATTGTGATACATCTCCAAAAACCATATGGGGAATTTTTTATTTTAAAATTACAAATCAATGAAAATTGGTTCATCTTAACACGGTTCTGCTAATTTTCACACATTAACTTTTTAGGAAAGGGGGAAAAAATATTTATATTTATTTTATATAATATTTCAAAAATTCTTCTTCGAAAAAAAACTTGCTATTTATAAATGCAATATTATTTTTGCTAAATATTTTTAAAATTATCATTATATAATTTAAAAGAGGCATATAATTATTTAAAAATACAGGACATAAAAAATATAGCTGCAATAAATTTGTAGGCATATATAATATATATAAAAATACTTAAAAATAAAAAACAATTGTTTCGCTTGGCAATAAGCATTGATTTCACTGTTAGAGATTACTTTGATCTCTTTTCATAGTTAATCATTTATTTGCACACAATACCCAAAAATTAATTCAATCAATCAATAATAGTATAATAAATATTTTGTGAATTAAAATAAAATTAATAGAGTATTTACAATGAATTAATTATAATATAAAGAACTTTTTTAAAATTAAGAAATTCATATAAAAATTATAATTCTACAGAATTATCTTTAAAATAAAAATTTTATGGTTTTAGAATTTTTAAAATAAAAATATAATACATATAAAAAGAGTTATAATTTTTTTAAATAAATGATGCTTTAAAATATAAAAAAAACTTAATAATAAGTTTATTTTTCATTTGTACAAAATTACATTAAAAAAATTCAAATTCTTTATTTTTTTCTTAATTTACAATTATTATAACATAAGATACCTTCTATAATCTTTATTTCAAATTTTGTGATTTTTGTAAATTTTATAAATATTTAGCATTTTTCAAATTTTCATATAAAATTCAAAACTCTTTAACAAAATTCAACTAAAAATTTTCCCGGCGGCGCCTATCGGCACTGCCGGCCCCCGGTTCACCAAAAGTTTTTTGGAAAAAGCGCGTAAAAAAAAAAAGCATTTTTCAAAGCGCAAAAATTTGGCAATTTTTGGTGAAATTCCGTTACCAAATTTCACTCAAATTTTCAAATTTTTCCCGGCGGCGCCTATCGGCACCGCCAGACCTTTTGTTCGAGAAATTTACATTGAAAAAGCGCGACTCTGAAAATTTTTATTGATTTTTCATTCGGTAAAAAATTCATATCGATTTTGAACATATTATAAAAATTTGTCAATTGACCCGAAACCCGACATTTTTCTCGACCCGAAACCCGACCCGAAGATTTTTCCGCCGACCCGACTCGAAACCCGACCCGATATTTTTCTCGACCCGCGGCAACCCCGATACATATCAATGTTTTAAGAAGAGACTAAATAAATAAATAACTTTTTTAAATACCACAAATAAAATGAAAATTCTCAATCATAATAATGAAAAAGCATTTGATAATTATGATTAAAAGCATAATTTTAAGAAGATTTCTGAATAACAACATCTCAAATGTACCAAAGGAATAATTAATTATGAAATAGGTAAAAAATATTGAAATATATATGTTAAAAGCATCTTATTCACTTAAAGAGAATCAGAAAAATATTGCAAGGAATTATTTGAAAAAAAATATTTACCTCATAAAAATTAATGAAAATATGTCTACTCTAAATCCTCAATTATTTTAAAATTTTTAATCACAATAAATTCCAATCCAAAAAAATAATTAATAAATAATCTTTTAATATTCTCAAAAAAATTAATGCGCCTTAATAATTAAAAAGAAAAATAATAATTATGAAATTAAAAATTTTGTTAATTTTTAAAAATAGCCTAAAATCAAAAAAAACAAGAGGTAAATTTATTTTGAAAAAGTCAGCGTGTAAATCTTAAATAAAAAATTCAAAAACTTAAAATAAATGCTAAAAAACTAAAACTAAAAATATGCAAATAGACTGAGTAAAAAGTTTAATTTTTAATAAATAGTTTAAATGCATGATAATTATTTACCATCATAATTTTTATATATATTGGTTCTAAGTTTGTTAATAATAACAAAAATAAATTTTATTCCTTAAAGCTTGTTATATTTTTATTATATTTCAAATAAATGAAGAATAAAAATTATCCTGCTACAAAACATATTGAGAAAAGGACACAAAAAGCCATAAACAGATCTAATTAGGTTTAGAATAAGATTGTTAGTGTTTTTAATTCGTTTTTTAAAATTATTTTAAATAAAACATTTTGTTAAATTTTCATTATATATTATAATATTTGCTTTTACTAAATTTGTTGTTTTTATTAATTTTTTATAATTCAAAAATTTAAAATATACATTAAGCGTTTAAAAAAACACCAAAATATAAAAAATTAATATAAATTGTTGAGTAAAACATTTAAAAATAAATTCAAATATATAAATTGTGAAGATAAAATCAAAAAGACTGAAAATATAATTCTTATATTTACTCAATTGATAGATATAAAATACTCAAATTTAAATTCAATACCAGATTAATTAATGTATTTTAATTACCTCATGGTTTTTTATTTTTATTTTAGAAACTTTAAAATTTGACTAAAACAAATTTATGATCGAAATGTATTAATTTAAAATGTTTACAATTTATATATTTTTTATTTAAAAATTACTAAAAAGTATTTATGTTTTCAAAAGTAAAATTATAAAAATTGAGAAATTTTCTCCTATAAATCAGAAACTGATAAGATTAAATGATCTTCATCGGTGATAATAATTAAATTAAAAATTTAATTTAAAATTAATTTTTAAAATATAAATAGAATACCACTCTTAAATTTTTCAATTTACTTTTATCATTTTTATAATTGAATTTTTTACTTAATAAATTATTTATTTGTAAAAATTAATATTTAAAAATATTCAAATAATTTGAATACACATAATTAATTTCAGAACTGTTTGAATTTTTATTTGCTTTAACAGAAATTAAAATTTTCATAAAAAACAGATAAAATGTTTATTTTTAAATATTATATAATTAAATAACATCTTATTATCAAATTTGAATATTTAAGTCGTTATTTGCGAACTAATATTATAATTTATAAACGGATTGTTTTATATTTACAATTCTTTATTGCATATAAAAGTAAAAAATATATAAAATATATTCAAGACTCAATTTTCGTGGGTAAATTTTAATGAATAAATAATTGCAAATTTTTGTTTGCTAATCGTACTACAAAATAACAATAAAATAAAACCCTAATAAGATTTCGAAAATTTTGAAAGTTTATAATTTCGGGATTCAACTAAAGAAAAAAATAATATGAACATATTGTTAGTGCTTTTTATTGATAATCTATATTAAGTGTTTGCCAAAATCTGTTTTTTTTTTCTTTCGGAATATGAAAAACATAATAAATAGTACAAAGCTGTTTTAACATTTAAAGCAGGGTTTCCATTCGTCCTTGAATGACAAGGACGTCCTTGAAATTGGGCCCTCTTTCTTGAAAATAAAAAATGTCCTTGGATGCCAAGGATGTCCTTGAAAATGAGCACTTTGGAAACGTTTAAAAAATTCAAAGAAATTTGATAAAGTTTTGTAATTTTAAACAATATTTTGATTAAATTATGGCGTTATGTCAATAAAAATGTATATATTTTTCTCTTGGTTGAGAATTTTTGAAATTTTATGGCATAAAGTCACAATTTTTCTTAAAAATTTGCCCAAAATCGCAAATTTGGTCATTTTTGGACAAAAAGCTGTAAACTAATCGCAATAAAAATTACAAATTTTTTCCGGCGGCGCCTATCGGCGCCGCCGGACCCCCCCCCCCCCCCCCCAATCACACTGCGAGTTTAACAATACGGGGAATCCAAATTGAAATGAAAAAAGAATAAAAAACAAATGAATAGTTTAAAGCAAAAATATATATTAAATATATTATTTATTAAAACAAAAAAAATTTAAGAAAAAAATCAACTATTTTTAGCTATATCTATTTTTTATCAAAAATATTTTAAATTTGGAAATTGTCTATAAAAGAATATTAATTATTTATTTAAAAACATTTAAAACTCAAAAGTAATTAATAAAATCATTAAATTGTATTGAACTCTTTTATTAGTTCCTTTTAAATAACTGACCATTAAAATGATGCATTTAATAAAGTGTAACATAAATTCTTAATTATTATTTATTATTTTTGATAAACTAACAGAATTTAAAAAATTGGATTTTCTATATTTGTTTTTCTAAAAATTAACAATTAAAATAAAACCCAAAAAAGCAGAGCACAAAATTTTCATAAATAATTGACCTGTGTAAGAAACGAAAAAACGATTCGGCGAAGTCGATGAAATTGAAGAAAAAATATTATATAAAAATAATAACATAAAATTTTCATTATTTTTTTAAATATTTTCTGTCGCAGTAGATTTTATAATATATTAAAAATGAATAATTAAAAATAATCATTTCTATGATATAAATGAATAAAATACACCAAATAATAATTATGAAAAAATATATTCTTTGAAATTTGGCATGCGCTAAGTGATTTCTAAGAGCTAGCGAACGTTATTAAGATCACTTAAGAAAATAAAAAATATAATTTAGTTTAAAAATTTTTTCATTGGAAAATAATTTTGGTCATAAAAATTCAAATTAATCAAATTAAGCGGTGAAATGATAATTCGCTCATCTCAAACAAAATTAACGGAACAATCATAATCATTTTGGAATTATTATTCAAGATTTTGTTAATATTCACATTTTTTGCTTTTTTAATGATAAATTTTAATGTGAAGTTCCAACACCGAGGAAATGTAATTTTGCTCAATTTTTTATTCCTATAATTTTATGATTTTAAAACTATTTTTATCTTTTTGATATAATAAATTTATAAACAAAACAAACAATTTAATGAAAATTTACTAAATGAATAAATAAAATATAGAAATTACCGAAACGGAAATAACTTTAATAAAGATTTATGAAAAAATGATCAGTATAAAAATATTTAAATATTTATAGAATTTTTTGAGGCTTTAAAACGCATTTTTGGAAGTTTTTAGTCCATATTTGGCCATTTTTGAGCTTTTTAGCAATATTTTAGGTATGTCCACATTTAAAAGGGATGTGCGAGATGTGATTTTACCGGGAACCGAGACCGAGAAATGACCACAAGAAACGATACGAGAATCGAGATTCTGGCGCGAAACTTGTAATTAAATTTCTTAGAGTTTTCCTAAACGACATATCCGCTTAAGCCGCAAACGGAAAATTAAAAGAAAATTAATTAATAGATATATTTTCTTACATTAATATATTTTAAAATGAAAAAATACACATTCTAATATCAAAAAATAATGAAAGAAATAAATGATTAATTTTTTATAAAATTAATAAGAAAAAAAAATTAAAAATAAATGGACAATTTAAAAATATATGGACAAAAATTATTTATGATAGCTTATACCGAAAACAATAAAATTTTAAAATAAAATATAATAGAAAAAACAAACAAGACAATGAAGACAATGAACGGAAACCCAACCACTCGCCAAGAAGTCTAAATGTAATAAATATAATTAAAAAAGACCAAATTTTGTGAATATTAATGAATTTATCCTAATCGCAATATAAATTACTTTTATTATTTAAAAACAATTTAATAAAATTTTACACATAGTCAAAATATATGAAGAAAATAAAATAAATAAGTCTAAATAAATAATTATGCGTTCGGAGAAAAAACGGGACGAAAATATAAATAGTTAAATCAAATTAATGTTTAAACTAAATTGTCCTTACTCATGGAAAATAGAGAAAATAATTATTAAAAATAATGCATAAATTAATTATTATAAAAAGAAAAGTTATGAAGAAGATATAATTATTTCTAATTTGATGGAATAAACATTTAAAAAAAGAAATATGAGTATTAAATATTTCTGAAAAATAAAACATAATAAAGAAATGGTGAAATTTGAATAACTTATACGAAAATTTGTATTACAAGGAATATTTTAAACCAAAAATATTATACGGTGCCGATAAGCGCCGGCGCGAAATTTCGGAAACCTTGTCATAATTTTTTAAACGATTTTGCACATAAAAATTCGATTTTTTGGCTATGTTTAAAATGAAATTAATATTTTAAAGTTTTTTGGTGGTTGGAAAAAATGAGATTTAATTTTCATTTCAACAAAAGATTTTACATAAGTTCAAGATAAACTTTTCAATTATTGGGTTGGCGCATAATTATGTAACGTTTTTTGGTAAACTTGAAAAATATCAAAAAACTTAAAAAGAAATCATTAAAACAATTTAATTTGCATAAAATATAATTTAACCTTAAAATTTTATAATTCTAATAGATCTCAATAGATTAAAATGGTGAATCAAAAAATAAAATTCTTAAATAAGTAAATCTTAATGCATAAAATATTTTACAAAAGAAAATTTATTTATTTTTTGGTAATGAAATCTGTAATTCACAAGCACACAACCTACGAGTTCAATTTCACAACAAAGGATTTCGACATGAAATATAAAAAAGAATTTATAATTTTTAAAATATTTTTAAAAATTTGATTTTCCATTTTTACCAAAAATTATTAAAATTATTTAAGAAGTGCAAGCGTTAAAAATTACATTAAAATGAAATGAGTAACAAATGTTACAAAATTCTATTTTGAATTAAGAAATGAAATTTACAAAAAGATAATTTGGAAAACAAATAATTTTTACATAAATATATAGAAAAATGAATTGTCTTATACACCTTATAAAAATAAAACCAATTATAAAATGAATTAACTATCAAATTAAACCAATAATAGTGATAAATACTAAAAGATTCTTTTGCAAATCATTGAGTATAAACCCAAATTACAACTGATTTAAAATAATAATTATAACCCAGAAAACTTCAAAAATGAAATAAAAATGTGTAAAATTGCTAAAAAAGATTTGCGCAATTTGCAAAATCATTCTATTATAATTAATTTTTTAAATTAGTCTAAAACTTTATAAACGAAAAATAAATAGAATAAAATAATGAAATAAATAATAATTTAAATACTGAAAAAATTAATTACCAAAATCAAATTATTATTAAGAAAAACCTTTTTGGATTTTAAATAAAAACTCAGAGCAATAAGAATATTTATAAAAAAAATTATCAAATAAATATTTAAAAAGTTGTTTTAATCAAAAAAAGATTAATTTAGTAGCTATATATTATTGTAAAAATAAGCGAAAAAAGAAAATGAATGATTGGGTGTAAGAATTTGGGAATTGTATAAGAATGATGCAGCAATCATTTTTTCATTTCGCATAATAATTTGTTTTAAAAAAACAAGGTGTTTTATTTTAATATTGTAATAAATAAATACAAAGTTAAATAATGCTTCTTCGATTAAATTTATTTTGAATATTAATTATATGCATTTGACATTTTTTTCGTCAGAAATTAATCTTACAGGGTGACAAAAAAATTTTGCACCACCAATTTTTTGTTGTAACTCGGACTTATTACAGTCATATTTGATATAAATTCGATTTTATTATAAATATCATTGGCAAAATTTTAATTTAATTTGCCTTTTCAATTTTTTGCAATTAACAATGTAAATAAATTTTTTTAAATTTTTTATTTGTTTCAAAATTATTAAAATTTGATACTTAATTCTGTGCTGGTTTTGCTTAAAATTAAAATCTCATTTTATTTGATTGATATAAAACAAATGTATTTTAAAGCTGAATTGTATTAATAAATATTTTAGAAAAAGTAGAAAAAGACCAATAATTTATATTTTTACAAAATATTACTGAAGAATAAAAAAATATTTAATGAGGATTAGCAAACAGTTTCAATGCGGAAATGAATTTTCTGGTAAAATTTAATATATTTTTAGAATTTTGCGTGTACAATGTTATGATAAAAAATAAATAAAACCAAAAAATTAAAAAATAAAAATATGAAATAAAGTACATAGAAAGATCACCACAGAAACACGTGCGTTTTACAAAATTGCCTATTTTTAAATTCATTTCTCACTTTATTATTATGGCCTTAGCACATCGCATGTATGAATGGGCACAAAGATCGTGATGTTTATTGTTCAAAACAGCTTTTTAAATTTGTTCAATTTTAAATGTATTTTTATTGTAAAATAATAAAAAAAAATCCAACAAATCATGCAAATAAATGGCATAAAGTTCATAAACAAATTATAATTAATACAAAATAAAATCTTTAAATGTAATAATTTAGCATTTAAATAAAAATGAATTTATAATTCAAATGAGAATTCTTTTCTACGTTATAATTAACTAACGCTTAATTTTTCTGCCGAAAATAATATTGAAAAAACCAAAATCCGAGTCATTTCAAATTTACATATAATAAACAATTAATTAATTAAGCATTCCATTGAAAAATGATAATATTTACAAAGAATTAAAATTTTTAATAAAGTGCAAAAGATAAATTAAGGTTATATTTGTTTGTTTTTAATAGAGTTGAGCAGGACCGGGAATTTTGACAAAAAAAAGTGACCGGGACTTACCGGGACTAGAAAAGTCTGGACCGGGACCAAGTTTTTTGACCGGGAACGTGACCGGGACCTCGAAAAAAACCGGGACAAGGACCAACTGGGAATTTTCTCAAGAAAACGTTTTTGAAAAAAATTTTGAAAATTTGAGTGCACTTTGTTACAAAATTGCCTATATTCAAAAATGTACCTAATAAATCTTTTAATTTTCTTTAAAAATATAATATGTGAAAAGGAAAATTAACACAATTTTAACAATTGGCCTTCAAATAATGCAGTTGTTTAAATGTAAATAAACTGCATTTGACAATTTTAGAGATGAACCAAATGGCAAGGGAAAATTAAAAAATTTTGAAATATACTATAAATGGAATATACCAAATCAAAGTTATATTTTAAAGAATTAAAAAACATTTTAGGTAATTGAAAAAATATATTAAAATATTGTAAATAGAAAAAATTATTTAGGCTTTAAATCTTTTTAGCTTCATTTTTAAGTATATATTAAAGAATGGAGAATAATATAATAAATATCAACGATTTTTTATCTTAAATAAAATCATTTAATTATACAAAAAATTAACCTTAATAATTTCTTGATTTTGCCAAAGAAATCATTAATTTTTTATTCTTTTTATAATAATTGTAAAACAATAACAAATAATGTGTCTTTATAATAATATAGCAAAAAACCTAGTAATGCTAACAAAATTTAGCCATTATCACTTACACATTTTCCCGTGCATAATTAATAAAAATAGTTATAAATTTAATAACATTTATTATAAACGCATAAAACTCGAGCTAACCATTAATATGAAAAATTATAAAAAAGGAATTAATATAAAATATTAAAACATTTAACTGTTCCTGATAAAATATCATGAAAATAAAAATGAATTATTCTTTTAAAATAGTTAATTTTTATGAAAAGAAAACAATAAATTTATGGATTTTTGATCAAATTTTGAAAATTTTAGCGGAATTTTTTTTGGCTGGCCGTGCCTAGAAAGATTTTTGTAAATTTTGGCTCGTCTTATTAACAAATAATAACCAAAAAAGTCTTTTAAAAAATACAAAAATTTTTCTTTTATTATTAATAAGCAACACACTCAAAACTGTTTATACCGTCAAAAAAAAATATAGCAATGATCACGAATCTACTCATTTTGTCCGTAATCACGGATTCCAAAATATCGGATAGATTAATCTCAATTATTTATGGAGTCAGCTGAGTAAAGTAATATGGGTTATTTAAAGCGATTTAAGTGTATTTAATTATAGAAATTTTTTTGGGTATTTCTAAATGTTTTTTTTTCTAAAAAATAACAAATAAATAAAAAATAATGAAAACTCTGTCATTTTCAATAACAAAAAGCCTGTTTCAAATAAAAAAACATTTTTTTTAAATTGTCATGGATGAATAAAATGTATAAAGAAAAAAACATATAAATCTTATTAATTTTTCCATTAATGCACTTAAAAGAAGAAAAATTTAAATCGAATGTCTTTTGGTTATTTAAAAAAGTCTTAGAAAATGTAAATAATTTATTTAAATTCAATGCTTGTAATCGTTGATATTCTCCAAAAAACAGCACCGTCATATGGAGCGCGGAGGCCTTTTGACCCAATTTAAATTTTTAATTTAAATTATTTTTTACTTTCGCCAATTTATATTTTTTTAGAAATTAATTATTCAAAAAAAAAAAGTTTTTTTTTGAAAATTATTGTTATATGATAAAGATATGAATTGTTAACAATATATTAATTCCAAATTACGCCAAGAAAAAAACATTTTTATATAAAAATTATCATATTAAAATAAAGCAATTTAAGGATGAAATAATCACAATGATAAACTGAATAACCTAGCAACGGAAGTATCAAAGAGACTCACTGTTTGCCGAGATGAATAAAAAATAATTAATTATTAAAATTAATTTAATATACATAATTTATAATGAATATAATTATTATTCTCAAAAGAAAAAATAATTATTTAGCAGAAATTGTCAAAATAACCATCCTAAAGCATTTATAATGCGAAAAAATAATAAAATTAAAGTAATTTAAAAAACAAATTATTATGAAAAATTAAATAAATCACAAAAGCGGCACCATAAGTTAAAGATAGAAGCCAAAGCTTATATTAATTTATTTGCAAATTTTTATTTTAAATGTTTTTTTGTTAATTATTTTATATTTCCATGTTCTCTTGTAAATTTAAATTACCAAAAAAATCAAATAAATAAAAAAATTTAATGCGACAAAACTGCGAAACTCGGCTTTACATTTAAGAAAGTTTGGGGACAGGTATAAGAAACTTTAATTTTATCTTTTGCCCAAAGAAATTTTAATTAGCAAAAATAATATTTTAATATGAATTTGTTGTAAATATTGAAAATAAAATTAAGGGTATAAATATAAATTTTCATAGATGCAATTATACAATATTTAAATAAAACCCTAACAAATCAAAATTTATTAATTAGGTATAAATACTGAAAATTTAATACTTTTTTGTGAAGAAAACGACAGAGGAAGAACGAGAATATTTTTAATGGTGAAATCACCAAATAAATAAAGAATTGCTTTTAAAAAATAGCACTATGATGCAAATCAAATGCAAAAAATATGAAATAAAGGGGTCTACCTCAGTTGGGCCACGGCACGTTTGGGCCCCAGCATATTTTTGGTTATAACTTTTTTCTTTGTCAACCAAATCTAACAATCTTGCTATCAATCGAGAGCTCTAAAGATGCTCTAATAGCCTGCAAAAATCCAAAAAATTTAGTCAATTTTGAACAAATTTATGGCCACAAAAATTGGAAAATTTGGTTTTTTTTTGAATTCTTCAGGCCATAACTTTTTTGAACCACAACGAAATTTTTCAGATGACACTTAGGGCTTTATGATACCAATAATTTTTGGATTTGATTATATTTTACCTAAGAAAAAATATTAAGAACACAAAACAACAGTTTCCTCAGTTGGACAAAAAAAATAAAAATTCTATACTTATAACAAATTTTAAAGAAGCAAATTTAAATTGAACAAACTTCAATTCTGCACAATTTATTACGGGAAAGAAACAATTGGACAAGCAAAAATTAATGAATTGCAAAATTTTCAAGCAAAAAATTATAAAGAATGTATTTTATTAATTTTTAAAAGAAAGCTAATCAAAATATAGAAAACAGAATTGTTTAATTATAATTCACATATTTTGAAATACCACTATAAATTGCAAAAATTATCTTCATCTTTTATATAATAAAATAAAAAGTAGCGCATCAGCCAGTGTTTGTGTAGCAGGACACTTTCTGCGCGAATTAAAAAGTAATAAAAAAACAAATTTATATATAAACATAAATAATCATCACATGTTAATTTAAAAATTTATAAATGATAAAATGCGCAAGCAAATAGGCCTCCAACATTATATAAATAAATAACATGAAGAAAACAAATTATGAGTAGCTCTATTAATGACAAAATAACCGTGAACCTGCTTATAGTCGATAAATCAATTTTACAACAGAATGAATTTAAACCAAATGCTTTTAAACTATATAATGAATTATTTACATTTAAAATCTTCTTTGAATATATTGATAACAACCTGAATTAATATTACAGTGTGCAAAATTAGTTGAATTTGACCAAACAATTTAATTAAATCATTTGTTAAAAATGCGTGTGCTTGTTAGTTTTTATTCATCAGAGACTGCTTATGACAATCAGCCAACTTTTAAACAAAATGAGATGCAATTAGCAACACTACAAAATATTAATTAAATAGCTTAACAGAAATTAGATAGTTGGCTTTTATAAAATCAAATATATTGTTAAAAATGATTTATAATTTAGATATTTGAATATTTTTTTAAATCATTGAAAACAATTAGGTTTTTAAAATTATCAATAAAAATATTAATTAAAAAAATAAAAAGATATAAATAAATAATAACCAATTAACTAAGGTATTATTAAGAGTTTAAATATATTATTTTAAAATAGTTTAACAAATTCTTTGAAATTCAAATTTATCAAAAACTTGTGATACCATTGATAATATTACCGATAAATTTGATGGAAGATACTTTAATGCTTAAGCATCACTTGTGATGAAGAGCCACGGAGAATAAACAACTTAAAATTAATTTTAAATTTGCTAACAAAAATAACACATTAATGTTTTACAAAGAAAAGAAATTAATATTCTAATTTCTAATTCATATATACATGATTATTAGAATAAAGACATTAGCGAATATGTATGAGATTTAAATTAGCCTTATTTAGCAAAGTTAAACATATTACAAAAAAATAATAATTAAATAAATCTGGCTATTATTAAAACACATACTTATATAAATCAAACAAAATCCAAGATTGAAATAACAAGAAATTCGATGTGATAGGACATGAAAATAAAAAAAACAAATCAAAGTGAATTAAAATTTAATATAAATCATAAAAGCAAAATTCGATTTGTCATTAAATATTAAAAAAAAAGCAAATTATGATATCTTTTTATAAGCATTTGCAAAAATTAAATGAATAAAATATTGAAAAAATATTATAATAAGCTGAAAAATAATTTTACATAATATTTATATTTTTTTATAATAAGATTAAGAAAAGTTCAAAATTCTTGTTGCAAAAACCTCTTTATTTTGCAGCAGATTTTAAATTTAAAAATGATATTATTTTTTTTATTCAATATTTTACTGTCATTTATTTGGAAAAAATTATTTAAAACTTTTTAATTTTTAAATTCAATAAAAAAGTTATGTATAAATAATAATATTTTTTATTGATTTCTTTCATCCACCACATTCATTTTCGAATTTTAAATGAATCAGTCAAATTTTCAACTATTATTTTTTACTTCTTGTATTTTTAAAATTTTTACTGAACGATGCCAAATTCAAACACAAAAAAATTTAAAACCGTTATTTATAAAGAAAAGTTTAAATATTTTTGCATTTATTTCTAGATTATACATTTTTATAAATTTTTAAACAATTGTATTCCTAAATTAAAATTTATTTTATTTACCATACTTTTCAAAATGAATTTTTAAAGCTAATTCGTGGTGCGAAACAATTACGGATTTAAAAACAATTGGACGCGTATAAAAAAATATTATTTGAAAAAATACCAAAAACAAAATAATAAAAATAAAAACCAATTAAAATTATAAAAAATAATAATCTTCTGCCCAAAATGTAAAAAAAAAAAATCCCGGAAAGCCTGACAAGAAGAAAATAAAAGATGATTGATAAAAGAGGGAAAAAATATGAAAACAATCTAATATAATAGATATATGAAATAAAAATCAAATGATTTTTTTTTGTTTTGAATTAAAATTTATTTATTTATTCTATGTTTGATAATTGCTGTATTTATTTAATCATTTAAATGAAAATTTCTTCAAAATTAGTTTACAAAAAAGAAATGAAGAGCGAGCCAAATAGAAAAAAAAATTCGTGTTATGTTAAAATATATTTAAATTTAGAACTAGATAAGCATTTAAAACATAATTTTTAATGAAAAATCATAAAGCAAATTAATATTTTTAAATGAAAGATTTGCATTAATACATTCATTATATTAATTTATTTTCAAATATTGTGAAATAGACACCAAAAAAATTGATCAAAAAGAACTACGAGTCTAATATTATTTGGAAACAAAAGATGAAATGAAAAAAGAATTAAAAAACATATGTATTGATTTAAAGTAAAATTATATATGAAAAATTTAGAGCAAAAAAAAAAAAATTAATATTCATATTCTTCACAATTTTTTTTATCAAATTTAATATTTATAACCAAATAGCATTGTCCCCAATCTCAAATCGTTTTTACATGCTGTACAGAAAAATAAATTTAAATTGACAATAATGAGTTGATTTCAAGAGATAAAGCTTAAATTATCCCTCACATAAGAAAATATCATCAATTTTTAATACTTTAAAGGAGAAAAAGTAAAATTTAATTGTGATGAATAATTGGGTTGAGAGCATCAAATATTTAAATTTTATCTTTCTAATAATTTAATTTATGAAAAAGGATAAAAAATAATTTCTTGGCCTTCTTTTATTTAATTAGATAAAAAGTTTGTTATTTAATTTAGTTAAATTAGTTCATAAATTTTATTATTTATTAATTTGAGGTATATTTAGTAAAGTTTCGGAAATAAAATGCCTTAGATAATTCTTCAACCTTGTTTAATGCTCCTTCTCATCTATTGGATTGTCATTACCTTCAATTTCGTAATTTGTCACGAAACACGAAATATCGGTTAATTCTTTAAGTCTATTTAATAACTTTAATTTTCCTAAAATATTTAAATCTTTTAAATTAAAAAGGTTAATTGGTTTCATAAATAATTTATTTTTTAAAATTTGATTTCTTTAATGTAGTATTGAAATTAACTTCATATAATATTTGAAAATCTTGTATCCCATCGTGATTCCTAGAGAAAAACGCCTGCCGATCGCAGTTCCTTATAAGGCGCCAAAACTTTTTTTTTTGTCTTTTTTCTTATTTTTACAATCAATTTCAATCAAACCAAAGACTTTTTTTATATATTAATCCCTATTTTATAATAATTTAAAAAATATTAAAAGAAAATAAAAATCAGATATACGCATTACTTTTCATATATTTAAAATTTTTTAGTTTTATTAATTATAGAGTATTTATATTAATAATTTTACATAATATTTATATTTTTTTATAATAAGATTAAGAAAAGTTCAAAATTCTTGTTGCAAAAACCTCTTTATTTTGCAGCAGATTTTAAATTTAAAAATGATATTATTTTTTTTATTCAATATTTTACTGTCATTTATTTGGAAAAAATTATTTAAAACTTTTTAATTTTTAAATTCAATAAAAAAGTTATGTATAAATAATAATATTTTTTATTGATTTCTTTCATCCACCACATTCATTTTCGAATTTTAAATGAATCAGTCAAATTTTCAACTATTATTTTTTACTTCTTGTATTTTTAAAATTTTTACTGAACGATGCCAAATTCAAACACAAAAAAATTTAAAACCGTTATTTATAAAGAAAAGTTTAAATATTTTTGCATTTATTTCTAGATTATACATTTTTATAAATTTTTAAACAATTGTATTCCTAAATTAAAATTTATTTTATTTACCATACTTTTCAAAATGAATTTTTAAAGCTAATTCGTGGTGCGAAACAATTACGGATTTAAAAACAATTGGACGCGTATTTTGTGCAAAATAATGAAAAATTTTCTCATAAATTCATCTCCAAAATTTATTTAAATTTAATATTTAATGTAATTGCTATTATTTGGAACAAATAAAATCATTTATTAATATCATATTTAAATTTATTTTCGTTTGAAATAAATAAAAATTGAACATAAGCTTATCCTTTAATAATATTGTTATTTCTTTAGTTATTCGTCTTAAAGAGGGATATTATTCTTAGTTTTTTCATTATTTTTTTCCTGAGCTACCTATGGTCTGAAATGCACGAAAACATGTTTTCTTTTTTTGGTGGTTGTTAAGCTAGTTTTTGAGTTATTGACAATTATTTTTTAGGTTTTTATTTTTAGAACATAAAAACCAATTTTGGCGTTTTGCCCAAAATTATTAACAAAAGTGCAATAAAAACGAAAAATACACGCCTAAGAATCGACATAATTTTTTTTCAAAAAATACACCCAAAAAGACTCGACCCGAAAGTTTTCAAAAATGAATCGCTAAGAAATGAAAAATTCTCAAAAATTCATCTTCAAAATTTAGTTCTCGATTTGCTGGGCCAATTTTCTTTTCAGTTTGATAGCGAAATCTTTTAACCCTGGCACTTTTTGAGGGGTATTTTAAATTATTTAAAGACGGATTTATTATATGTTTTTACATTTTTGATAATCTTTATGTATTACTAGAAAATTTATATTATAATTCTTTAAAAAATTTTAAAAAACATATATATTATTTTAATCCATAAATTTCTTTATTAGTCATATTTTAATTTTAAAAATTTAATTCTTATAAATCAAAAAACAAGCTTTTTTTATTTTTCATTCGAACACTTTTTTTGACTCTATTTGCTTTTAAGATTTCAAAAAATTTGGTTGTGTTTCAAAAAAGTTGCGGCTTGTAAATTTCAAAATTGGTTTGGTAAACCACAACTTCTTTGAAACTCAACGATTTTTTTTATTTTACAGGAAAAAGAAGAACTCGGGGCTATCAAAAGATACCAAGAAAGTTTAATTTGGATGCTTCTAGAAAAAGTTATAGTGCATGAAATTTATCAAAATATTATATGGTCGTGTCTTTTTTCATGGTCATGTAAACTGAAATAGAGCCAAATATATTTAATATTGTTAGCTTATTATTCAATTATAAATTTTAATAATTAATTAATCATTATAATAACTCTACCGTACTGAAATGACCTTCCGTACTGAAATGACCTACCGTACTGAAATGACCCGCCTCTTCTGATCACCACTCATTTTCCTTTTTGTCACTTTGACACAGCAACGAACAAAAACTTCTTTTTCAATTAGCTTTATATTTTTCATCTTATTTGGCATTTTAAATACAAGAATACTTAGAAGAGAATAAGCATCTTCGATTGAGAATTCCTTTTTATTATTTATTGAAAAATATAGAAATACGTTTTTATTAAGCAATTTTTTTAAAATAATCCTACCCTTAAGAATCAGCCTTTAAAATTTTCAAAAATAGACTTCTAAGAAGAATGAAATAATTTTCTCAAAATTCATCTCCAAATTTTTTTATTTATTTCTTGGAAAGAATTTTAGATTTTAAAAATTATTTATTTCAATACTGTTTGGCTTCATTTTGTTGTTTTGGAGAAAATTTTACGAATTTACACCCCTAAATCTGAAATTTATTACTTTTTCTGTCGAAAAGTCCCCTTCTCAAATTTATAATATTTCTGTCGAAATTTCCTTTGCTGTCAAAAAGTCCGGCGCCCATCGGTATGCTATCCATAGAAAGGGAATTTTGTACGATCCGAACCCTGGTCTAATTAATCTATTTTCTTTCTACGATTTAACCTTTTTCTAGCTTTATTTTTTTGTTAAATTTCAATCGCCATAATTAAATATTTGAAGAGATTTATTTATATTCATATTATTCTATTAATTAAGTATGCACCATTTAGTCAAGAAGACAAGTTTGTAAAAATTTTCAGTTTTATTTTTTTCCCAAAAATTCTTAGCAAATTCATTAATCATTTTTTATTTAATCAAAATAAATTTAAGAATTTTCCTACAGTGTCCAATTCAAATCTTCCCTTCTTTTTATTATTTAATTATTCTAAGATTTTTCATTTACTAATTTTTTTTTTCATTTATATTTTTAAATTCATTTTTTCATTTTTTGATATAATACTTAATTTGGGTTGACCATAATTGATATATTAAAATCTTTATTAAGGGTATCAGAATATTCATAAGAAATATTTGAATTTTTTTTATTATTAAAAAATTTATTTATTTAGTTCTCTTTATTCCAGCTAATTAAAAATTTATAATTATAATAATTCTTAGAATATTTTCGTAATTTGGTTTCATTTAACAATTTCTCATAGTCTCTCTGAGTTATTTTTCACGTGTGTTTTATCTCTTTTTATGCATTTTGAATTGATTTTAATTTATTATTATTATTTTCAAATTAATTGCAATCAATATAAATATCTTTTTAATTAGAATGTTTTGTTTACGAACTAATAATTTTCTACACTAAATGAAATTCAAATTAATTAGTACAAAAGTATTATACCTTTTTGCATTTAAATATTCTTAACATTTATAAATATAATTTTACTCAAAACTTTAATATATAAATCGCTTAAGTTTTTTTACATCTGAACTTTGTGTTTTTTGATTTAATTTAAGTTAAATGTTTATTTATTTTTTAAAATTTTTCTTTATTCATTTTCAAATTTTTTATCTAATTAAAAAAACATAATTGGGTGCGACAATTACTGCCAATTTTCGAAGGCGCTTGGATGCTTGTATCTCGGGCAAATTTGGGAAATTTCGAGCATTTGTTGTGATTTTTAATTCGATTACTATTTTTTATTAATGGATTTATTTGTTTGGCTTATTATTTGTTTTATAAGTAGATACTACTCTTCCACGTAGATCGAAATTGTCATTCTCTTTTGCTCAAAAACTTGCTAAAAATGCTGGTTTAGCTGTTGGTACTTCATTCTTGTAACATGGTAATTTTTCAATGCACTCAGGTATTCTTCGCCGTGGTGAGCCGAAGCTAAAAAAGTATGAGTGATGGGTGATCGGAAGGGGCGGGTCATTTCAGTACCGAATAAATGTTTTTAATTAATTAATATAATTATTTTAATCATATAATTAGATTTGCTGACCTTAATTATAATTTAGATTTATTATTTAAATATTTCCCAAACAAATTACATTTTTGTGAGAGAAATACAGTGCCCACAAAAAGTCATGACTCAAACCTGAAAACTATCTTATAGTTCATTTAAAAATTTGAAAAAATTCATGCTTGCATAACTGTTGGAGCTGATCAAAAAATTTTCTTACACTAACTTGATCAGATCACTCTTTCCTAGTGACCGGGACACCCAAAATACACTGAAAATCGGGGAAATTTTCGAAATCCCTAGGGGGCTGGGAAATTTTTTCAAGAGAAAATGGGCAAGCCCACTGGAAAGAGCACAAAATTTGCTACCGAATTGCTTTTGGAACGGTTTGTCTATGATTTGTACATAGAAAGTTATACTTGGTTGAATATTTGATCACCTTAAAAATGATCAATTTATGATCAGCACCACTTTTTCTAGAAGCATCTAAATTAAATAATCTTGGTATCTTTTGATAGCCCTAAATGTCCTCTATTTGCTTTTAAGATTTCAAAAAATTTGGTTGTGTTTCAAAAAAGTTGCGGCTTGTAAATTTCAAAATTGGTTTGGTAAACCACAACTTCTTTGAAACTCAACGATTTTTTTTTATTTTACAGGAAAAAGAAGAACTCGGGGCTATCAAAAGATACCAAGAAAGTTTAATTTGGATGCTTCTAGAAAAAGTTATAGTGCATGAAATTTATCAAAATATTATATGGTTGTGTCTTTTTTCATGGTCATGTAAACTGAAATAGAGCCAAATATATTTAATATTGTTAGCTTATTATTCAATTATAAATTTTAATAATTAATTAATCATTATAATAACTCTACCGTACTGAAATGACCTTCCGTACTGAAATGACCTACCGTACTGAAATGACCCGCCTCTTCTGATCACCACTCATTTTCCTTTTTGTCACTTTGACACAGCAACGAACAAAAACTTCTTTTTCAATTAGCTTTATATTTTTCATCTTATTTGGCATTTTAAATACAAGAATACTTAGAAGAGAATAAGCATCTTCGATTGAGAATTCCTTTTTATTATTTATTGAAAAATATAATTTAAAAAAATTGCATCATTTAAAGAATGTTGTTAATGAATTTTTTTTTTTGCACAATTGATATTTTTTCCAAAACTATCGATTTTAGGATATTTTCCAAAAAAATTAACAAAAATTATTCATCTTTAGGGGTGTATTTTGGAATTTTTAGTGAAAATGCCAAAATATGGATGTTAAATGTGGAAATATGGACAAAACCTAAAACATGGAAAAATGTGGAAATAAAAAGGCATGCTAGAAGCATCAAACCGAGCTAAAAATAAAAACGTTGAGTTTTTATTTATAATATAATTTAATCGTTTCGTAAAATAAATTAATGAAAAAAAATTGCTTTAATTTAATTAAATTTTTTTGATTATAATTTTAATCCTTTTCATATTTTAACTGTTATTTATTTATTTCATGCTGCATTTCGCGGATGAGTGAATTAATTTCGTAGGTTTGTCGAATTTGCAGACATCACCCTAATATTGTTCATTTAATGCCTAAAAAATATAGGTATTCTAAAATAAAAATGAAATAAACAATTACAGAGGCAAAAATAATTAAAAAACCAAAACAATAATTATATTCCAATTTTTTAAATCTCAGATTTTAGCATGTATAAATACAAAACATTAAAAATGATGATTTCATATCAATGAAATTCGAAAAATTAAAAACATAATTACATAATTATTTTAAAAGGCAAGAAGAGCGAGCACTTTTCTGGATTTGGATTAGATTTTCAAAATTTAAGGACTTGGGGTTCGCCGGTTTTCGTAAATTTTGTCACAATATATAAACGATTTTGCACGAAAAATTTGATTAAAAACAATTTTTAAATTAACTTAATAAATCAGTTGATGTGAAGAAACTATGCTTATTCAAATGTAATTTTGATTTTAAAGAATAGATTAAAAATTATTGTATTGCAACAATTTATGATTTTTGAATTCCTTTCAATTCTACTTTTACTTTTTATTATTAAAATAAAATCCTATACAATATTAATACACGGACAATTTTTAAAATTAACATTTAAATAGCGAAAGGAATAGTATTTAAAAAAAATTAATGAGAAGCAAAATAATTAAAAAACAAGAAAAATCAGCATAATTGAAATTTCAAAATTTAATTTAAATGAAAAATCTACTATAAAGCAAAAATTCTAATCACAAATAATTGAAGAAACAAACCAAAATATCCATATTTTTAATATTTTCAAATGATAATAAAATAAGGAGTAAAATAAAGAATATTACATTTTACGAGAATTTAGTCAGGTGAAAATTTGCTTTTGTGTTTTTTCGCTAAAAATTAATAAATTTATTTTATTTTTTCTTCTAAAATAATTTTAATACCTTCATTTAAATGACTTTTTACTAAATTTTAAAAATTTTGATAATTTACCCTATTTAAAAAAAATGTATATATTTTTAATATTATGTCCATGTTTCTGGATTTTAAATCCATGTTTGTCGTGCCTTAAAAATAAAACTATTGGCACTTCAAAATTTTTCCATTTCTTTTTTTGCATTTACTCCTTGGGATCAATTATATGAAAACTTTTTAAAAATCCACCCCTTAAAAAGAAGATTTTTTCGAAATTTGGCAAATTTTTATAAATTTGAAACAAATTTATATTTTTGTAAAAATGGTGTAAGTGAATAATTAAAATGGAAAAGTTATTATTAAGTGTAATTTAATAGGCGAAAAACACATTTTTCATTTGAAATTTTTTAATGAAAAAAAAACTTAGTATAACTAAAAATAGAGAAAAATAGAAAACATAATATTCAAAGAAAAATATCTTTTAAAAAATATAATCCAAAATTAAAGTAAAAAATAATAAAATGCATTAGAGAGAAAGAAATTTATAAAATCATATAGAAATGAAGTTTAAGAAAACTGCCAAAAAATTTGAAAAATGAAAAAAAAATAGAAATAATATGAAATAATATTAATTGAAATATTATATTATATTATAATAAAAATGATCCAAATTTATTTTTACTTCCAAATCTACAGAAATTAAATGTTTTTCATAAAATTTAAAGATATTTTTATTGGAATTTATAAATTTGAGATAAAATGAAAATATTTAATTAAAATATAGTTTGAAATGAATTAAAACAATAATTTGATAATAATAATAAGTTATAATTTTAATTTTTCAACATTTGATAATATTTATAAAATTAAGTATTAAATGTTTTAAAAAATTTTATACTCATATTTGAAAATGCATTATAATTTAATTTTTTAATTTTTCTTATATTTTTCAAAGTTAAATAATTTTATTTAATTTATTTGGCTATCTTAAAGCAACAAAATTATTATTTTATGTTTTTAAAAATGTAGTTTGCCATTTATTATAATATAGTAGTAATAAATTGTGTTTGGGTTGGTCATTTGTTTTCTGCATAGTTTTAAAAATGTCCACTTCACAACGAACCTATCGTTTTTGGTTTCCTCAAAACTTTTTGTATTTATATATTTATTCCTTTAATAAATAATTTAAAATTTAATATCGAATTATTAAACATTTTTAAATTTTAATTTATGAATTGAAAATTTTCTTTTCAACAGAAAAACAAATTACATATTCTATACTTCATATATGATAGGGTTTTGCATGTTAGTTTATTATCGTGTTGACGCATTTCTTAAAATTGCAAAAAAATAATTTATATTATCATTTATGGTTTAAAAGTTAGCTTTGATTCAACATTTTATTCTTTTCTTTTTTATTCTCATGGTGAAGAAAGCCAGCTTGATTGCTATGACTTCGATTAGCAGGCTCCTTCAATTAATTGTTCCTTTTATTAATAAATGTGATTGAATTTTTTTCTTTTTTGAATTAAGTTTAATTAAATTGTATTTTTTCTTTGAACAGCGTTTAAAAGTTATATAAATATTTAAATTAAATATTGTATTGTTTTTTTTTAAATTTCTTTAAATTTAATTAATTGATTATCTTTTTATTTAATAATAAATATGTTTTTAGTGAGTTTGTATTTAATTTTAATTATTTATTAGTAAATTTATTAGGAATTTATAGTTGTGTTTCGGTCCTATTAATAAAGATGCAAAGTAATTATTTATGTAAAAATGTATTTCTTTGTATTAAATTATTTAAATATTTTTCCATTATTATTTCTGTTTTATTATTAAATGTTAATAAGAAATTAAGAATAAAATAATGTTAAGAAATTATAGGATCTTTTTCCTCCTTTAATTATGATCAAATCAAAATTAAAGCAATCGCAAATATAGTATGTATGTATTAGATTTTAATAACGTCTTTGCTTATGATTTTCTCAATCTATTTTATTTTCTTTAATTAATAATAAAAGTTCTTATTAAAAACTATGCAAGTGTCATTATTCTAAGAAATTGTAATTGCAAATAAAATCAACAAATGTGATGTTTAATCATTTTTGGGTTAAAATAATGTATTAAAGTTTTCTGTTAAAAATTTAATTTAAGAAAAAAAACCCAAATGAAAAATTAAATAAGGTTTTATGAAAATATTCTTTTATATAGAATGCTTATTTAAAATAAAAATACTTTATTTTCTGAAACTCATATTAAGTATTAGAATTAGGATATGATCAGTATAATTATTTTTAAGCTTAATCTTTGAAAGCATTAATACTCAACAACATTTTGTTAAGGGAATATCGAAAATTGTTTTTTAAAGTGTCATGGAATTTGTTTTTGTTGTATATTATTTTATAATAGTTCCTTGGGTTTTATTTCTTTAAAATAAAACTTAATACCGAAACCGAAAAAATGGCATGTATTTTGGACATAAATTTGGTAAATAATATTTAATTATATTCTGATGTATTAGTTTATTGATTTCTTAATATATTAAATATTCAAATTATTTTCTTTTTATATGTAACCCTTCATTAAATTATTAAATAGAACAATTTTAATATTTATAAAAATTTTTATTAACATCTAAAATATTTAATTTCATTATAAAACAAATAATTATAACTTGACACGGCTAATGAATTTTTGAAAAACAGATAATAGACTGGATTAATAAATCTTTATTAGATATTTGGGTTAGTAAAATTATGGCAAATTTTCATATAACTCTATATTATTCATTTAATTTTATCTGTTTTTTCATTTTTCATTTTAATGTGATTTTAAAAATTTATTTACAATAAAAACTAAAAATTTATTTTATTCTAATTTAAATTTCAATAAATATTTGTTTGAGTTAGTAAAATTATGGCAAATTTTCATATAACACTATATTATTATTCATTTAATTTTTTCTGTATTTTCATTTTTAATTTTAATGTGATTTATAATTAGGGTTCACTTAAATATTCATAATTTGAATAAAGATAATTATTAAATTATTTATTTTTAATTTTATGAATATTTGTTTTTTTAATATTATTTTTGGTGCTTAAATTAACGAATTGTATAAAATATTATTTTCGACAATTTTCTGTTGCACAAAAATTTTTTAAATTTATGATTCAAATAAAGGTCTATAAGCAATATTAAATACATTTTGATCATTTAGTGAAATATTGTATTTGATAATAATAATTGGACTAGTTACATAAAATTATAATGCAAAAAAAAATTCATTTGTTAAATCAAATTTTGGTTTTAAATTGTTTTAATTTTTCTTAAAAAATATTTAAATCTGAGAAATTGTTCAATTAATAGAAATTATTATTTAAAATTAGGCAATCTAATATAACATGCTAATTTATTTGCTCATATTAATAATATTGAAAAAAGATTAATACTTGTTTATCAAACTAAACTTAAGTGTAACTCACACTACCTAGGAAAAATACAAAAATCAAAGAAATCTAATTTTATTAAAAATTAATAAAATATTTTGTGAGAAAACCATAAAAATATTGAATTTTTTAATATTCCCTAAAAAGAAGATATTAAATTAAAAATGCTAGATCTTTTTAATAAATAGGAAAAAAGGATTGAGGATAAAAAATAAAAATAAAAAACAAACAATTAATAAAATAATTATTATAAAAATAAATAATTTTTGAAAATAAGAATTATAAATATTATCAGTTAATTAATAGCTATAATTCTACGAATAATAAAATTCGAAACCAATACAATTATTTTTCGAGAAATAAAAACGCATAGAATTTAAAACTTTATTAAATATGATAAGATGTAAATCCAAGCTTTAAAATAAAACTTAATTATGAATTAATTAGATAAATCTTCTTATGACTTTAAGCTGAAACGGATTTTAAGATGGATTCATATCATCATGATATAAAATATAATAAGAATTAAAATCTCAATTTATAAATATGAAAAAAAAAAGATTAAAAACAAAGACATAATTAATAAAATGGATTATAAAGCATATTTTATGTAAAAAAAATAAATGAAGAACTTTTATAATTATCTTTATAACATTAATTATCAATAAACATTTAATTAAAACAATAAAATAATTAAAAACACCGAGCAGGTTTTGGAACACCATCGTTGAGACGGTCTTAACCACGATATTTGAAGACGAAATAAAAATTAAATAATATTGAAAAACCAATGTTATACATGTAAATTAATAATGTAAAAAAGAATATTTATTCTTTGTAAAAAAATAATAGTACTAAAAATAAATAATACCAAAATTTATACCCTTTCCATCATAAGGATTTAATACAAATTTTATAAGAAGTACAAAAAAATATGAGGTTTTTCATATTACTTATACTATCTATGATATTTATCTATGGAGATTAATCATAATGAATTTTCTCTCCAAATAATTACCCATAATTAAAAAAAACAAGTAAATTTTTAATTATTGATATTATTGATTCCTATTTGTAATCTCTATAAGGCTACAAAATTTCCAAATATTACGTATTTCTAAAATATTTATGGCCAAAAATTTTTGAAAACTGGTTCATTTTGTACTTTTGACCATAACTTTGTTCAAGCTTGTGAAAAATAACAAAATTAAGTAAAAATAACAAAATTATAAATTTTCATTTCTTCTTTTTCATCTGTGATTGTTAATAAATAAAAATTTTCCCCAGCGGCGCCTATCGGCACCGCCGGCCCACAAAAAATTCTATTTTTTTCTTAAAAATTAGCCCAAGATCGAAAATTTTTGTAATTTTTTACAAAAATTTGTTAAAAAATTGCATTCAAATTTTCTAAAAATTTTTCCCGTCGGCGCCTAACGGGCACCGCCGGACCTCCACCCTCGCACATTCTCCAAGTTTTTTTTTGTAAAATGTGCAGCAAGAAAAAAATCTTAAAAATCTGAATTCAAATTTTGCTTGAGTAAATTATGAAAAAAAAAATTTATCGGAAAAATCTTAATTTTTTTTTGGTGAATATCAGTTAGAAAATATTGTTTAGATTTCAAAATTCGCCAGGCAGCCTATCGGCACCGCCGGACTACAAATCTATTTTTTCTTAAAAAATTAGCCCAAAATCCCTAACAAATAAGGTCATTTTTTCGAGATTTTTTAATTCTGGCTGCGAAAAGGACATTTTTCTACGGGCGGCGAACTGGCCTCGGCGAAAAAGTCTGCGGCGAAAAAACCGGCGGCGAAAAAACCCCGCGGCGAACCGGCCGCGGCGAAGTGGCCGCGGCGAACCGACCCCGACCCGTCACGGTCACGTTACACGGTTCACGGGTTTTTTCAGTCACGGTGCACCTCTAGTAATTTATGCCAAAAGGAATTGAATCGAGGCGATACATCGACTAAAGGAATATGGAACAAAACACATCATTCATAAAAATTAATTTTTTTTTGTTGGGGATTCACCCATTTCGGTCTACGTCAGTTCGGCCCCAGCACGTTTCGGCCCCAGCGGGTTTTCGCTTATAAATTTTTACTTTGTCATCCAAATCCAACATTGTTGGTATCATTCGAGAGCCCTAAGTGTCCTCTATTAGCCTGCAAAATTTTGAAAAATTTTGTAAAGGTTCAAAAAAATTATGGCCTGAAGAACTCAAAAAACCAGATTTTCCAACTTTTTTGGCCATAAATTTGTTCAAAATTGACGAAATTTTTTGGAAATTTGCAGCCTAATAGAGCATCTGAAGGGCTTTCGAATGATACCAACAATGTTGGATTTGGATGACAAAGAAAAAAGTTATAAGCGAAATCCCGCTGGGGCCGAAACGTGCTGGGGCCGAACTGACGGGTTCCGACCCATTTCCCCCTTTCTCTCTCTCTCTTTCTCTCTCTTTCTCACTAATCCCTTTCCTCCTTTCTCTCTCTCTCTTTCCTCTCTCTCTCTCTCTTTCTCTCATTCCTTTCCCATTTTCACTCTCTTTCTCTCATTCACCCATTTCCCCCTTTCTCTCTTTTTTTTCTCTCTATCTCTCTCTCTCTCTCTTTCACACTATTTGTGGTCTATCAATTATAATTTTATAACTTTCTCGTTTATAAATATTCAAAAATTTGAATAAAAAAATGCTGTGTTTAAAATATATGAACATGAAAACACAAGAAAAGAAACTTTTATTTAAAATATTGTAAAAAAAAATCATTTATTCATTTTAAAACCAAATGTTTATGTTGTAAAATTTCATACATTAAAAAATGAAAATTACAAAATTATTAATCAATTCTCAAAAGTAAAATGATAAGAATGAATTTATAGTAGACAATTTTGAAAATTATTATAACAAAACGCAAATTAATAAAAATGAAATGAATAAAGATGCTTGTGCACTTTTTCTTCATGGCATCTGAGTTGGTTGTCAAAAGAATACCAAACTAATTTTTATCTAAAAATAAAAAAAATTAAATGTATTGATCAATATTAAAAAAATGCTATATTATTAAAATTATTTAATTCACTAATAAACTATTAAAGCATTTATGAAAAATATCATATAATTTTAGCAATTTCCGCTTGAATGATCATTGGAATGACCATCTGGAACATGAGATATAGAAAAATATAGAACCAAAAACTCTTAAAAATATAAAATAATAAATAATTATTAAAAAAATGAAACTTATTATAATAACAGGCATTTATTAAAAAAAAGAAAGTAAATGTTTAAAAAATTAAACAAGAATAAAAGATTAAATTTTAATTTTCTTCAATTGTAAAAAAACTCCTTCGAGAGATTTGCATTGCTACTATAAAATAATTTAGTTAAAAATTATTTTCATTTATTTTATTTTTTAAATGACAGAACAAATTTTGGCATTAGCGTAATAAAAAAATTAAGAATAAATTCACAATAAAATTAAAAAATTACAATTACATATTAATGAAAATTTTGATTTAATAATAACATTAATAATTATACCATAAGTTCATTTTAAATTGTGCTGCTTTATTAAATAATTGATCTTTTCTTTATATTTAATTACGCTAATATAAATTTTAATATTTGTGATCGTTACAATAAAATACTATAAAAAAATAAAAAGTTCTTTGGTCAGTAAAGAAAATGGAATGAATTTTTCAATTAATTACTGTTAAAAATTCTGTTTTTAATTTTTATACTTTTTAAATTAGTTGTTTGTTTTTTTTAAAGTTTGGGATCATTTTTTAATTTAAATATGATTGTAATTTTAACAATTTGTTTGCGATACTATGATTTTATTCAATTAAAATGCTAATAATTTTTTCAACATACCTTTCTTTTTTTTAAATGAATATAAAATATTCCTTTAAATAAATTTATACTTTATTAAAATTTAAAATAAAAAATCAATTCATTAAAGTCACTTAATTCAAGCCAGGTCACATAATCGCAGCATAAATAAAGCCTTCAACAAGATTTTACTCAAAAATGATACGTATAATTAAATAAAAAAAAACAAAATAATATTCAAATAAATGCAAAATATATTAATTCTATACTTGCATATTCCAATACACTTTATTTATTTTAAACATTTCACTTCAATTTTTTCCAATTTATTTTTTCAAGACTCAATACATTTGTGTTAAATTAATTTATGGGTGATGCATCGGCGCCCGGAAAATGCGTCAGTGAAAAAAGAGTCAGTAGAAAATGCGTCAGTGAACATTTTATTATTATAAAAAACCAAGTTCCTTAGGTTTTAGGAATCACTGATCACGAATCCGGTATCCATTTCGGTCAAATTCCGAATCCCGAACGGAGTTCGAACAAAAATTTGAATGTCCAAATTTTCGAATTTAGTATTTTTGGTCAAAAACGGCATATATGCTCTCTTATTGAAGGATTGATGGATTTCAGTTTATTTCCGTATATTCAAACCGATTTGGAAGAAAAACCCAAATTTCGAAAATTTTGACTTTCGACTTTTTGTTCGGATTCGGGTTCCGGGTTCGAAATTCAGAAGGATATTTTTATAGAATTATACTTTTATATTACAATAACAATAATACAGAACTTAATATTAAATATTTGTATCACTGACGCATTTTCCACTGACGCATTTTCCGGTCACGGATGCATCTGCAACCGCAAATCGATGAGTTGTCGGTTGGTATTCCAAATTATACTTTACTTATATTTAAGGTTTTTCCAATCCCTTTTTTTGCCTTATTTTTAATGTATTTTTTTGTTGCATTTTATGGAATTATTCAATGGGATTTTTTGTGTCCTTCAATTTTTATACTTAATTTAAATTTTCCTTTCAAAATTATTTATTTTGAATAAAATAAGCGTAAATATATTTAATATTTTTGTCACATTTTATTTTAATTGTTATTGCTTTCCGAGAAAAATGTTTTTTTAACTTGTTTTAATGTTTAATCATTTTTAATATCATTTTAAATTAATTATAATGAGAAAAGCAATCGTAATGCCAATTTTATCCAACTCAACAAATTATTTTTTGTAATTGAGCCAAATATAATAATAATAGTAAAATAACAATTAGATTTTAATTTTCTTTGTTCATTATTTGTGATCATGAATAACTGAACATGTAAGGTTCCTCATTAATTTTAATTTTTTTAAGATATATTTAATTATAAATGAATTTTTAAAGTTTATTAGTGAATAAACAAATATAAATACGCAAGATGAACATATTTCTTGCATTTTTCCTCATTTAATGGCACATGCATCACATTGCGTGACCAGTCTAACGATGAAATTAGATATTTAAATCTCTTATATTAGGTGAATAATATTAATAAACTTTTTATCGTTGTAAATTAATTGCAATGATTGTGTCGAGGAGCTTAAAAAATTTTTTCTTCTTTATACTGAATTTTTTGTTTCAATATATTATTTATAATATTAACATAGTGTATCTAGTTTTAAATTTCTCTTTTCTCTAAATTTACTTACTTATTTATTTACTTTTATTAAAGAAAAAAAATTCAAAAAATATCTCATTTAAAATGATGTACATATATTAATTTGTTTTTCATTTAAAATAAAATGTTATTGCGTATTAAATAAAAAACCATTAGCAGCTAGATTTATTATTATTTTTGCTTTTATTAATTTTTTTTATTTCCAAGCGAATTATTTTACTTTCAAAAAAATCCGATTATTGGAAATTAAAATTAAAGCAAAATTAGGAAGCGATTTGTTCGTAATCCATTAAACTAATCTCATTCTTAATTATTATATATAAAATTTTTTTTTATTAGTTTTAATGAATATTTTTTTGCTCAATTTTTGATCTAAAAGAGATTGAAGAAATACCGGAATCTCTTCACTTAATTATTGTTTTAAAATTTTTTTAAATATAATAATAATCTTTTCAATTTTGAATTTAACTAAAAGATTTCCTTTGAATATCAAATAATATTTGTTTTTAATTAACCAACTCCGAATTTTTCCTTGTCATTATATTTTATCAAAAATTTATCTAAAAAATTCTTATTTTTACTATTTTTTATTTTTAAAGTTCAAATATTAATTATTTAATAAACTCATTTATATGTCATGTCCTGGTCTTTTGCTATCTTCTAAAAGATAAATATAATTATATATTTTATTTGCTTTTTTCTATTCATTTTTAATTACTTTATTAAAATTTTCAACTTCTACAATAAAAAATATAAATTATTTATGCTCAGAAGAATTTCAAAAAATGATAAAGCGATTTTAAAACCTTTTTACGGTTCATTGATCTTTTTAGATTTCCTATGTAATTAATTGATTATATAAAAGGAAATAATTAGGCAAAGATATTTTTAAAATTAGTTTATATATTAATAATCTAAGGTGTTATACATTTATTTAGATAATTAGGCAATAAATAATACGTATATAATCGTGTTACGAATTTTTTTTTTTTTGTGTATTTGTATATTAACTCTCAAATTAATTTCAGCAATTAAAAATTTACTTTATATTTTGTAATATAAAAAAATTGAATATTGTTTTATTAATTGTTTTAAATCATAACTATTAATTTTCTATTTCGGTCGGAAATATTCATTTTAATTTCGGCAAGTTTTATTATGCTGATCATTAAAAGTCCCATTGTTTTATTTCGTTTATTTTTCTTTTTTTTGACAATATTTGGTCCAACCACAATTCCTCCAAATTCAATAAATTGACCTATTCCTTCAGACACCGACCTTCACTAAGAAATTTTGGAAATGCTTTTTTAAAATTTTCATTCGCATTAATTGCTTAACTCGGTTAACCAAATTTAGAAAAATATTTTTTAATAATGATTAATTTAATGAGATTCTAATATAATTTTATTTTTAACGTCATTTTGTTTTATATATATTATTTTTCAATCAAATATTTTTCATTTAAATTTAAAGTCTATGTGGTATAAAATAAAAAAATGTTATAAAAGAAATGATAATTAAATTACTTTTTGATTATATTTATTGATTTATTTTGAAATTAATTCTTTACTATTTGATATTGGTTATGAATTCATAAATAATGAATTAAAAAATAAATTAATCGATAAATCAATTATTTTATCTATGTATTTTTGTTTTGAATTAATATTTAGTAATACTTAATTATCGTTATCAAAAAATGTTCACATGTAAGATTTAAAAAGAAGCATTTTTTTCTTGCACTGGTATCTCTGACTTTACACCTTCTTCTCCGATGCAAGCTTAAAAAAAAATATATATTTTTTAATATACAAATATTATTTTAATATTGGAAATAATTTTATTAAAAACCTTCAAATAATTAAAGATAAAAATTATTATTTATTTTTTTTAAAACATTTTTTACAATATTTTTTATTTGTAAGGTAAATTTGGCTATTAATTTTCAATTTTGTGTCCTTTTTAATAAAATTTAGGATTTTACTAAGTGGTATAAATTAATTATATTCTTCCAGTTAAAATAATAGACTATTTAAAAGAAAGTTTTAAATTCATTGTTTTTTAGGCTTTAAAACCAATAATTAATTATAATAGAATTATTACTTCGTAGATCATGACGAGTGCCTGTCAGCATTAGACTAATTTTTGTTTTCAAAGTTTTTAAGTTTTAAATTTTGTTAATCATTAGGTAATATTAAATTGAATATTGATTTATTAAACTGTTTTTAATTATAATAATAATTTTCTATTGAAACTGGAAATAAATTTCAATATTTATACATAAAATATTGATTTATAGTAAAAGAAAATTTATTCAGCTAAAAATTTTATTTATTTTTTTAATTATTTTATTTTTTTGAGAATTATCGATTATTTTTCACTTCTCGTGGCAATGACCCCGATAACAGTATTCTTTGAAAAAAACTTTTTATCTTAATTTTATATATAATTTGTTTTACGATTTTTTGTTTTAATATTCTAATAATTGTAATATTTACATTTAAATCAGATATTTTATAATATTCTATATTTCCTTTTTTTAATATTTTTTCATTGCTTTTCAATTTGTATCATGCCTTAGCACAAGCAAATTCTCAAAAGTTTAAAATTAAATCACAGAAAATATTTATAAACATGTTGTTTTTTCCATTATTTAAAATTTGCTTTCATAAAATATTTAATTATTAAACATTTTTGGCCGGTCGGGATTTATTATATATAGTTAATGCATTGAAAACTTTAGAAAAGCTATTTTTTCTTTTTATTAAATGGCACTTTTGAGTAAATATATTTTCCTTAAGTATTTCAATTTTTACATCGTTTAGTTTATTAAAAACTAATAAATTATAGTAACAAATTAAAAATTAAGCAGAAACAATTCCATATTTATGGGCAGTAAAATGGGGGAAATGTGGGCATTTAAAATTCAAATTATTTTTGGATTTGTGCAACTTTTAAAGAAAAAAATCTTGGCTAGAAAAATTTTAAAAACTTTTCTGATTTTTTATTTCTTATAAAAAAAACTTAGTCGCGCAATTTTTTTCGAACGGACTTTCGGGGTTCATAGATTTTACCCTTATTTTGACTCACATTTTCAGCCTCAACTTTTGACAGTTTGTCCTCCTCCGTTCGCTTCGATTCACTCAGTCCCTTCTCCAATTGCGCACAAATTTTGCTCAATTCTTCCACTTTTGAACTGAGTGAATTGTCAAACAATTCTGGAAAATTGATCAGCTTATTAATTAAGTTAATTGTATTTATACTATTAATTAAAAAATTATATTGAATTAAATTTTACTTAAGGTGTCAACTAAGATTCTTTGAAAAATTATGTAATATCATTATTTTGAAAAATTTTATTCAAAATGAAAAATCAATAAAAAAAACATAGCGGCGAGCTTTTTCCAGAAAAACTTTTTTGGGAACTGGGGCCCGCGGGAAAAAATTTCAAAAATTTGAATGCAATTTGTTACCACATAAAAATCAAATCATCATTGACCCCCCTTGAAATCATCAAAATGATGACAATCAGCACATCTGGCAGCCAGCTTAATCTGTCCTATCTTTTCACGGTGAGCCTGTACAGCTCCAACTTCATCATTATAATACAAGATCAGCTTGAAAAGATAGTAGAGATTTAAGGCGTTATTAGGATTATATGCCCTTAATTAGATTATGAAAAATAACTATAGAAATTTTCATTTTTTAATTTTATTCATCATGTCGCAGCAGCCGATGTTTTATCAACCGTTTGTAAGCTTTATTTTTTCTTTTTGCCTTAATTTTATAATAAAAAATAAAACAATATATTACTTTTCTATTTTTCCATATTTATAAAGAATTTATTATATTTAAAATATTATAAATGATTATTTATGTCAACTTCTCTTATCTTATTCCCTTCTCTCTATTTTCGTAAAAGAAATTTCTAGAATATTTTTTATGTTTTTTATCTTTGCACTATTATTTTTTAAAAACATAAAAATAAAATTCATTAAAAAATGATTAAATTCTGATAAAGAATAAATTCTTTAATAAAAAATAATTTTATCCAAAAAAAACTAATATAATTAATAAGAAATCAAATGAAAATAAAATGATAATTAAAATTTAATCAAAGTTATAAAATTTTTATAATTCTTTTAATTTAAGAAATATTAAAAAGTTACATAAATCATTTTAAAATAGTAATATTAAAAGTAAAAAATAAAATTTTAAAAATCAATTCATTAATTATAACTAATTAATGTGATTAATGTAGAAGAAACATAAAAAAATCAAATATATAAACTCAAACAATAATAAAACTGCAAAGATAAAAAATTAATTGTAAAGACAAAACAAAAGATTAATTTGAAAATGGTTTTATTTACAAATATACGACCTATCGCGTTTAAGCTTTAATGGTTCACTTCAAGCACATCGATAGAAAATTTAACTAAAACGAAACCAATTAAAACCTTTTTAAATATTCTATTTAAAATAATTTTCAGAAATAATGATTAAATATTTTAGATTTATCCAAATTCTAACGTAACTGGATAAGCTGCTGCACTTGGTACTTTAAATTATGTAAATTAAAAAAGTAAAAAGACATAATTAGTGGCTATGTAAAATTACACATTAAAAACAACTTAAAATAATTATGCCATTTAATTTTAGTATACTATAAATGATGGAATCAGTCAACACATTTGACACGTTAAATACCGACAAGAAAATTCGGTACTAGTGCAGTTGGTACGCCACAAAAATTTTATTTTTTTTTGTTTTAAGTCATATAAAAAATGTTTCAAGGGTTTTCAAGGGCGCTGGTTATGAATCCGACCTCCATTTCGAATAATTCAGAGTCCCGGACTCAAATTCGGACATTTGGTCCAAAGTCAAAAATTCTCAAAAAACTTTCATGAAGTTTTTAAGCAGAGAAATTATTTAATTGGTCCATTTCAGTGGAAAAGCTGTGCTTTAACTTTTTTTAGATAATCAGATCGGCGTAAAAAAATTTGTCCATGCGAAATTTAATTGTTCTAATTTTTGACATATTGTTGATCATATTTAATACAGGGCTCCCAAGTGTCCTTATTTCTAAGATTTGTCCTTATTTGGAGGGGCCGGATCTTAGAAAATGAAAATGTCCTTATTTCTAAGATTTGTCCTTATTTTGGCACGACCTCCTTGTTTTGTGCTTATTCTTGGATTTGAAAATAAAAATAACAAAAATTGAATAATTTTTTGATTTACAATCATTTTTTTGAAGCGAATATTTGAATAAATTTTAATTTGAAAAAAGTACATTTTAATTCATTTTTGTGAGTGTTCGAGTAGCAAAATATTGAATGATAACTGACATTCCAGAAATCACAATTTTAATGAAGATTAAATGAATATATTTAATATTTAATTTATATATTATTTTATTAAAATGTTATGAATATCCAATAGTTTTCTAGAAAAAAAAATTTAAATAAAAAATATCTATCAATTTTATTCCTAAAATTTTTTTGAAAATGGAATATGAATTTTTATATTTAATAATAAACTAATTTACTGATTGTTATTAATAAAGGTTGAACAAATTCTAAAACATATATTCGATACAAAATTAATGATTAATGATTTACAAGAAAACCAAAATATTTAAATTTATACTATCTATCCGTTGTGTTGGAATTAATTTGGTTATTAACTTCAATGCAATGAATTTATTTCGAAAAAATATAAATTATTCTGAAAAGCTTAAATTAATAAACCAAGAATTATTTTTTTCAAATCTTTTGCATTTAATGACTATGTTGGGCAACTTAAAAGTCTATTATAAATTTATAATAAATTATTTTTTATATAATTTATATTACTGTCTCACTTTCTGTTGCTTATAATTAAGAATAATTATAATATTATTATGAAATCTTAATTTCTTATTATTAAATACACTTCATAACGCAATAAAAAATAAATCAGCATAGAAGAACAAATTATTGAAAGCTGAAAGAATTTGAAGTGGAAAAAAACAAAGAAATATAAAAAAAATTAAGGTTTGAAAGCAATAAATTAAAATATAAATAAAAATAAATTTAAAAAAATATTATTTGAACAATAAATAAAAATACCATATAAAATTCAAAATTCAGTCAAATTGCAAATAGAAAAAATAATTTAAAAAATTTTTACAAAAATAAATTAATTTATTTGAGCAAATCTGAATGTGTCTTAAGACTACTAACACTGTGACAAAATATGATTAAAAATTATATATGAATACTGTAAAAATCTTCAAATGCTGCTATGATTCAAGTTTTTTCATCCGATTAACTGTTTATATTTAAAATAACTTAATTTTTGAATTTGAATTTTTTAAAAAGCATTTGTGCTCTAATTTAGGGATTTATTTTTTAGAAAATTATAAAAAACTATGATTTATAATTTTGTTTTCCAGTTCATTAAAAATGTTGGAGAAGAGCAAAGTACATTTGCTCATGGTCACTTATCGATTGACATTTGTCCATTCCCTCAGTTCCTCCCCCATCTCATTTGTTATTTAAAGGCGTGGACTCTTCCCCCCTCGTTCACTTCTTCTCCGTCTCACTTTATATTTTATTCTCTCCATTCGCCATTTTATTATTTTATTGTTATTTGACTCTTCGTAAATAATTATTTTATTTGTTGGTCTTTCTCACTCGGAC
>SIJG01000177.1:47445-63613 GCA_023374025.1 Heterodera schachtii
TGGCGGACTTCGCACTATCATTGTTCTCCCAGAAAATCAATTTATAAACAAAATTCAAAATTTCAACCGCCCAGGTCGTCTGCAATTCAACCAAATTACGTAGTTCAAAAATTCCGTTTTCTTCAAAAACACAAGTTGAAAACCGCTCAGGTGTCAAGTCGTTCCGATAAATGCCGCTTTGCTGCACCTCCCAGGTGACAATGGCGAGAGATTTATTTACTTTCTTCAAAATTTGCAATCCAACAATCCGTTAGCAAAATTACATTATCGTCTCGCCCAGAGACCGATAAATATACTGATAATTTCCGTTTTGTTCTTACTTTTCGCTTTTACACCCAGTACTTCACTTATAGAAAACAAAATTAAAATGCTTCTTACCTGCTTTACCAGGAGCGCCAAATAGGACAATAATTTCCGAAATAACTTAAACAAGCACTGAATTTGCTGGACTGCCTTCACCAAAAATAAACTCAATTCAAAACAGAGTCAAAGACAACCAATTTTATAAGACCAAATAAAATAATAGGAGAGAGGAAAACCCACAAAATTATCAATTAACAAAGAACAACGAAACAAAAGAAAAATGGGGAGGGAACAATTTAAAACAACAAAATGCCAATATAATTTAAATATAAAATGAGAGGTCAAAAGTCAACTTAATTACTACAGGACATTTGGTCCAAAGTCAAAAATTCTCAAAAAACTTTCATGAAGTTTTTAAGCAGAGAAATTATTTAATTGGTCCATTTCAGTGGAAAAGCTGTGCTTTAACTTTTTTTAGATAATCAGATCGGCGTAAAAAAATTTGTCCATGCGAAATTTAATTGTTCTAATTTTTGACATATTGTTGATCATATTTAATACAGGGCTCCCAAGTGTCCTTATTTCTAAGATTTGTCCTTATTTGGAGGGGCCGGATCTTAGAAAATGAAAATGTCCTTATTTCTAAGATTTGTCCTTATTTTGGCACGACCTCCTTGTTTTGTGCTTATTCTTGGATTTGAAAATAAAAATAACAAAAATTGAATAATTTTTTGATTTACAATCATTTTTTTGAAGCGAATATTTGAATAAATTTTAATTTGAAAAAAGTACATTTTAATTCATTTTTGTGAGTGTTCGAGTAGCAAAATATTGAATGATAACTGACATTCCAGAAATCACAATTTTAATGAAGATTAAATGAATATATTTAATATTTAATTTATATATTATTTTATTAAAATGTTATGAATATCCAATAGTTTTCTAGAAAAAAAAATTTAAATAAAAAATATCTATCAATTTTATTCCTAAAATTTTTTTGAAAATGGAATATGAATTTTTATATTTAATAATAAACTAATTTACTGATTGTTATTAATAAAGGTTGAACAAATTCTAAAACATATATTCGATACAAAATTAATGATTAATGATTTACAAGAAAACCAAAATATTTAAATTTATACTATCTATCCGTTGTGTTGGAATTAATTTGGTTATTAACTTCAATGCAATGAATTTATTTCGAAAAAATATAAATTATTCTGAAAAGCTTAAATTAATAAACCAAGAATTATTTTTTTCAAATCTTTTGCATTTAATGACTATGTTGGGCAACTTAAAAGTCTATTATAAATTTATAATAAATTATTTTTTATATAATTTATATTACTGTCTCACTTTCTGTTGCTTATAATTAAGAATAATTATAATATTATTATGAAATCTTAATTTCTTATTATTAAATACACTTCATAACGCAATAAAAAATAAATCAGCATAGAAGAACAAATTATTGAAAGCTGAAAGAATTTGAAGTGGAAAAAACAAAGAAATATAAAAAAAAAATTAAGGTTTGAAAGCAATAAATTAAAATATAAATAAAAATAAATTTAAAAAAATATATTTGAACAATAAATAAAAATACCATATAAAATTCAAAATTCAGTCAAATTGCAAATAGAAAAAATAATTTAAAAAATTTTTACAAAAATAAATTAATTTATTTGAGCAAATCTGAATGTGTCTTAAGACTACTAACACTGTGACAAAAATATGATTAAAAATTATATATGAATACTGTAAAAATCTTCAAATGCTGCTATGATTCAAGTTTTTTCATCCGATTAACTGTTTATATTTAAAATAACTTAATTTTTGAATTTGAATTTTTTAAAAAGCATTTGTGCTCTAATTTTAGGGATTTATTTTTTAGAAAATTATAAAAAACTATGATTTATAATTTTGTTTTCCAGTTCATTAAAAACTAATAAAAAAATATTCTTTAATTAGAATAATTAAGAACATTGATGTAATGGATAACGAAGTTATTCACTTTATAACATTTATTACTGATATTTCTTGTATTATGAATTTGTATTGATTTTTCTTTTTAAGGTCAGGGTTTTATATCATATACCATTTAAATTTCTAGGCCAAATTTGCATTAACGAGCTTATAATGAATGATTTAATGAATGATTTTATTTTTGGGACGAAATATTCAGCAATGTGTTATAAATGATTAATTAAGAATATTTTTTTACTATTTAAATACAAAATTGTTTTTTTTTAGCTGGCAATATATCATTATTTTTACAATGTTCTTTTGTGAAAGAATGTAATGTTTTATATAATTTATTAAAGTGCGTTTCTCAATCTAATTTACTTTTTTTTAAAAAGTAAGCATTTTTATATGAAATTTAATGAATAAAAATTTTTCTGTAAAGTTTTAAAATATCTTCCGTTATACCCTATATTTCTCTCATACTTTTATTTTATATATGATTTAAGTTATTCATTTTTTTCTTATATATAAAGATATTAAACAAAAATATTTGTTTATTCGTATATTTAATTTCCACTAATTTGTATTTATCTTTGTTTCATGCCTTTTAAATATAAAATTAAATTCTGGAAAAGTTTGTTTAAAATTGTTTTATTACATGAATTTTTATTATTTATTTTATTATTTAATATGACTCAAGGTTTTGGTATTATTACTTAATTATTAATTAAAAAATGAATTATTCGAATATTTTTTAAGCTTAGAGTCAACAATGAATTATTTTTATTTTTATTCTCATCGTGAGAAAACGTGTCATGTTGTTGCAGTTCATCCGACTTCAATAAAATTTCTTTCTTTCTTTTATTAATAATTGTGAATGACTTTTTTACTATTCAATTTGATATTTTGAATAACTAAATTTGTTGAAAAGGTTTCAAATTAAATTTTTCATTTTTATTGAATTTTTTAAACCATTTTAGTTCTTATAAAATTTACCATTTAAATAACTATTATTTTTGTAAACCAAAATTATAAAATACCCTTTCTTAAATATTTTGTTTTTTATTATACCTCAATTTTTATTGCTTCTTTTTAAAATTATTTTTTCGTAGAAACATAGAAAATGTGATCTTAACTTTTCGCAGGCTATTATAGAATTGATTGTTTAATTGGGTTGCATAATTGGAGCTTCGTCATCATAAGTCGTTTTCAAATCAAATTTATTCATTTCCTTTTCACATTTTTCTTTCCATTTTTTTGCCCCATTAATTTGGTCACTTTTTTACCAAATTTACATTATTTTCACATGAAAGCATAATTGGCCAAACGGAATGCCCCTGCGATTGGCCATGAAAAATGCGCTTCCTTCGTTTGTATTTTAAATCAATCAACAAATTCAAACCGGTACAAACTAAATCATAAAATTTTCATCATTTATTGAGAATTTGATTAATTAAATTTTATTCTTTAGTTCAAATAACTTTGAAATATGCAAAAGAATTTCATAGAAATTGTAATTTCAGCTCAAAAATCATTTACGAATAAAAAAAAAAAATGATGCCATTTAATAGTTTTAGCTTGAGTTTAGGCGGCTAAAAAATTTAAAACAAGTCAAATTAAAATTTTAAAAAAAATCTTGCAATGCTTTCTCCCACAATTTAATACTGTCAGCATTAAATTTTTAGAAATAACCAACTCATGATATTTATTTATCTGATTTATATATATATAGATGATTCCATATTTGTTTCAAATTTTGTTACGATAAATTTATATTTTAATATTTATTTGATTTATTTTTTGTTCATTTTCATTTCTTTGTTAATTTTATATTTTATCTAAATTATACGATCATAAATATGATAATTTCAGGAAATTCCTAATTCCTAATTTTGTGTTTTTTAAGTTTTTTTTTCCTTTTTTCTGAATTGATTTTAAGTGCTTCACAATTATGTTTTATTTACCAAAAAGTTTTCTAATAAACTAAAATATTTTTATTTCATAATTATTAAAGTAAATTTATTTATATAAAATGTTTTGATTTTATACCAGTTCATTTTTTATTTATTCATTAAATTCATCCTTTTTTCATGTTCCAGACTCCTTTTTTGCGATTCGTCGATTAAACCGTTTATTTATTGTTATTTTTTTGTTTTCATGTAATAGTTTTTATGTTGCAAAATGATCATAAAGATAAATTTTGCATATAAATTATTTATTTTTTGGATTTTTGATATTTTGTTAATTATGTTGTTTTTGGCATATATTTTTACTTATAAAATTTACTTATTCTATGTTAAACTATTTTATAAGGACTTCAATTTTATATTAATTTTTTAATTAAAAATTTTTCAATAAAATTTATTAAATTTAATTAGATGTAAAAAAAGAATACACAAATCCTTCAAATAAAAAGAAAAAAAAGTGAAAATGAAAATAAAATTCTTTTAATTTTTAAAATCAATTAAAAATCGAATTGATTTGCTATTCAAAACCAAAAATTTTCTGCAGAATGAATGTTTTTTCATTTTATTTTTGCTAATTTTTTTAAAATTATGTAATGATTATTTATTTATATTTATATTAAACATTTTTATGATATTTTACATTAATTTATAGCAATTAAGAATATTTTAATTAAATTATTTTTTAAAGTTCATCAGATAATTTTAGATATTTGAATTAATTTTTTTTTTTACTTAATAAACAGTTTCATTCATAAATATTATCTTTCGCAAAATATTTAGATAAAAAAGATTAAATAATTAAATAATATTCAATATCAATGTTTTCTCTCTTCGTTATTTCTATCTTATTTTTCTATTTAAGTTAAATAATATTATTATTTAATTTAGTGCTCTTTCTTTATCCATCTTTATTTAATTATTTTTAAAATTACAAACTTTTTTTGACAAAAATTTCTTCAGATTTTTCAAAAATATTATCCATAAAGCCGTGAAAAATTTGGTTTTTAATGAAATTATTAAAAAATCATAAAAACTTCTTTAAATTTAACTTCAAATATTACTCTATTGTGAATTTAAATAAAATGTTTTACACTCAATAAAACCTATATATTTAATCATTCGCAGCTAAATTTAGTTTATTATTATATTTTTTGAATTAGATAATTTTAAATTCTCACAAAAATTTTTATCAATCTTATGGCACAACATTTCTTAGCATTTTTTTAAATCCTTAAATTATAAATTCGATTTTGAATTATAAACTTTTACGACTTATAATTAATTATTAAAAACAATTCAAATAAGTGCATATTACTTTCTTCCATTCTCCTTATACATGTCATTTCTCCCAATTTAACGCTCTAATTAATTTATTTATAAATCTTTGTTCTAATTTTTCAGTTCTTCCAATCTACTATAGTAAATTTCTAAAATTATTTATATTTTTTAATTCAATAAAATATTTAATTTTTTGTAATTGAATAATGTCATGCTATTTTAAACTAATGTTTTTAACAATTTTTTTATGTTGTATTTTTCTTTAATTATTTCGATGTTTTATATAATAAATATTTACAGGTGCATTTTTCAATGCACTAATGAAAATTATTTTCAAATTTTTGAATTGAACATTTGCTAATTATGTTTGTTTATTTATATTTATTTTACATTCAATACTGCTTTTCAGTTATAATTTTAATTACTTCATTTTTACGACATCGGTTCGTTGTCTTCAATCATCATTTTTAGTCTAATACTTTTTATACTTAAAATATAAATGTATGCATCATTTGTTATTTTATAAAAAACTATATTTATTAAACAATATTTTCAAACTTTTTCATCATTACTAAGTTTATTCCATTCTTTTTTAATTTAGACGGAGATATTTAAATTTTTTAAATTACCTTTTTATTAGTTTAATTTTTATTATCTCGAGAAAAAATATTTTAAAATAAGTTTTTTTTTTATATATCTTTAACAATTTTATGAAAAATCTTTAATTCAAATATATTGTACAGCGTAATTACTTTTCATATATTACATTTTTAAGGTAAAATTCATTAATTAATTAATTTCATGAATTTGTAATAAATTTAACACGAATTCGGCTTTTTCAAGATGAAGAAGAAACAATTACTAATATCTTGCAGTTTGTACTTTGTGCATTTTACTTTTATTTATGATTATAACTAAGAACTTTTGAAATTTTGTCCGTTTCATTATGATTTTGTCAAAAAATTTTTCCTATTAATCCACAAACAAAAGATTAGAAGGTTAAATAATTTGGTCCATTTGATTTGTAATCAAATATTTTACAGCCTAGTTGCTTTTCTGATATGTGATTTATAACAAAATGTCAAATGAGACGAAAAAAATAAATAAATAAGTTGGAATTATTTTCTTCTATATGCAATTTTTAATTAATAAACATATTTTTAGATTAAATAAAAACAAATTAATTACTTCATTTTTCAAATAAAAAAATTTGCTAAGCCAAAGGTAAAAAAAGTATATGTTCCATTGTGAAGGCTGAAGTTATTTCATATACGTACCTAAGAATTTTACAATACAAGGTAAAAAGCAACAATTTTGTATTTAAATTTTGAAAAAATGGTTTAATTGGTTAAATTGTCTCTTTTTAATATTTTTTTTTATTAATTTTTAATATTTATGCATATTGATTTCTTGCTGATTATTTTGTCTATCTTAAAATTTTCTTAATTAATTAAGAATTTATATAAAACGTTCATTTTATATTTTATTATAAAATTTAATTTCATAAAATTACACAAATGATTTTTCAATGAAATTTTTTAAATTATAATTGATAAAACAAAATAAATTAACAAACACAATAATATCAAAAATTAAAAAAAGGATATTTTTGATAAATCCAGTTCTATAAATAATAAGAAGTAATGATAAAAATTAACAAGTAAAATAAAAATTAAAAAATTAATTAGATATAAGAATGAAAAAAGAATCGGAAAACCTTCAAAATAATTAAAAAAATATTTTGCTTGAAAAATAATAAAATAATTAAATGAGACATATTTTAAATCTAAAATTGATAATTTAAAAATAATTAATTTATTAACTATATTTCAAGTAAAAAATATAATGAAAAATTAATAATATAATTAAAAAACCAAAAAAAATGCAAATTTTAATAAATTAGTATAATTAAATGAATAAATTTAAAAAAAAATTAAACAAATTAATTATTTATTTAACAGAAGTGAATTTGAACTACAGATTTTACAGATCCATATTCTTACCATTATAAGTTTTAGAAAAATTCAACGACAAAAATATTTATTATCTTTAGAATATATATAATAAACACACATTAAATTATTCTAAATTATAAAAAATAATTAAATTTAAAAAATGGATTTAATTTTTTTAGAAAGTTTTATGTTAATTTTACATTCATGGAATGTAAAAAAGTATAAGATTAAAAAATAAATTAGGAATTAGTGGCTAACATAAATAAAGAATGAAATATAAAAATAAAGATGTTAAATAAGAAAAATAAATAAAAAACACGTAAAAACGTCATCTATAAATTAATTTAAATTTGGTTTGTATAAATTAAATTCAAAAATGTAAATTTTAAATTTTTAAATTTTTATTTTGGTAAATTGATTTTTAAAATAGCATAAAAACCCAAACGAATATTGGCATCCCTGTAGAACCGATGAATGAAAGGAGAAGCGGACAAGATTGAAATATTTTACTTAAAGTAAATTTTGATTCTTAAATTATTGAGATAAAAATAATTAAATAATTTTTATTAATTTAATATAATTAATAGAGACCGACTAAAAAGGCACCAAAAACTGCGAAAAAGGCACTATAAAAGGCACCAAAAAAATTGAAAAAAAGGCATGAAAAGGCACAAAAATCCCGAAAAAAATACGAAAAAAGGCATTTAAATTTTTTTATTAATGACTTTTAGAGAGCAAAAACACATAAAAATTAGCAAAAAAAATAATTAAATTTTTTCATTTAAATGATTATTAAATATTTTATAATTTTTTTCAAATTATGAAAATTTAAGGAATGAAAATCCCGAAAAAGGCAAAAAAAGGCATAATAAAAGTCAACGTAGAAGCCTCAAACCAAGTGGAAAATGTGTTATTTATGCTTAATATATCGAAACTAGTGCGTAAAAAAAGGCAGATGCCTCAAAAGTCGGTCTCTAATAATAATCGGAAAATCATTTAGCTTGGAAAATCAAGGATTTGTTTATGAAAAGTTTGAGGAAATGAAAGTACCAAATTTATCCAAATATTTGTTTTCCTGCTCTTTTTTATTATTTGTCAATTTCGATATTTCTTGAAAGGCATTTTCTTCAGCATTTTCAATCATTTTTTCAATTGAAATATTTTACTATAAAAGTTTATGAAATTTGTGACTTAAATTAAAAAGAAGAATACTCAATTTTCAAATTAAAAAATTGAATTACTGAGTCAATTTCAATAATTTTGACATAAAGAACAACATAATGAAATGAAGAATATTGAAATTAAATAAGTATAAAATTAAATTCTTAATAAAAAAACATCAAAGTACGCAATGATGATAAAAACGGGGTGAGGTTTCAACAACAGAAAAGAATATTCCAGGAGAAGAAAAAAGATAAATCAAAAAAAGAAACTAAAAAATTAGCTTGTAATAAAAAATTTAAGCAAAAATAACAGACTAGATTTTCAAGGCATTGCAATTTGTACGGCATGAAATTTGTGAATTTAATAAATAATTTTTTCGAATAAAAACAAATCAAAGGAAAATTATTCCAAAAAAAAAAACTTTAATTATTCTAAAAAATTATTGTTAAGTAATAAATTATCAATTCTACTGCATAAATAATATTATGAATTGCAAATAGATAATGTTGAAGAAAATTTTTAATATTTTTAAAAAAAAATTAGCATTATGCATTGATAATAATCTAAAAAATTCATTCTAATTTACCTTGGATCCTGATCAAAAAATTCAATTCCCTTTTTTGTAATTAATGGATTCACCTTAAAATAAATATTATGAAAACAAGCAAAGCAATTAAATAATAATGAAATAAATATACAAAATTTATTATGAATTTTGAAAATCGATGAAATTAAAACTAAACTCAATAAGTTGCAAATTCCAATTATTTAAAGTAACTTACTTAAAAATTAAAATTATGGGTCAAAAATTCTGCCAATCTTTCAGCTCTAACAGCCACAAGCACGTTGGAAAAGAATTAACGTGGACCCATTTCCGATGTTGCAATCCTTTAAAGTACGGTTGTCATCAAGCCGACGTCCTGAAACAATTTTAATTTATATGCGCAAACGAAATAACAAAGCGATTTATGAAACGAGTTTTAAAAATATTTTTTGTCAGATTGTTATCAAAATGTTTTCAAAATTTGACGCTATAATTTTAAACGGCGAATCTCCGGAAAATTGTGCTCACTAGAGACCGCGCATCTGGGGCCGGAGGGATCTCCTCCCGACCGAATTCCGAAGACTGGAAAAACGACCGGGACGGATCCCGAGGTCGGGATCCCGAATTTAATCCCTCAGGACACGAATAAATCCCGCGGGATCCCGATCCCGTCCAATATCTAGTTGCTCACCTACCAAATTTTGTACAAAAAACTCTACGATTACATGGGCATATTGCTGAATGAAAAGTTATTACATTTTATATAGAAAATCGCAATTCAATATTTTTGAGGTTTAAAATGAAAAATTCCTATGTGGCATAATTTGGAAAAATAATCTACCAGCGAAAACCAGTCTTTGATGATCAATCAGAATGCCTTCAATGCGCTCTATTTTTGTTTTGATTTCCTCGATGGTGTTGCTTGGAAGAAGATCACTGAGTGTGAGTGTTCTTCCGGTCAACATTTTTACATTGATTTTAAATCCATGCCGATTCTGTGCATGGAAAATGGAAAATGCAATTTTAAAAAATAATAATGATGAGGGATGGGAATTTAACTCGAAAGGTACCACGGCAATCATCTGCTAATTATTGATCCCACACAAATAAGGGGAAAATCAAAATAAGCAATTTTAAGGCTAATTCGAGGTGCTGAGTACGAGTCTGAGACCATCTTTTTGCGAAGTTTCGATACTTTGAAATCTCCCCAATGATCTCTTTTTTTATGTTTTACTTTAATTTGCATATGTTGAAACTCTAGCAAAATAATCGTTTTTATAAACTGCAATTCTATAAATTGTTTCAAATATAATTCTTTATTATTGACGAATTTTTTTTTTTTGGTTTTTAATAGACTTTTTGGTCATTTTTCCTCATATAAATTCCCATCCTAATATTGAATTAAAATCCATCGACAATTCTGAAAAATTGCTGAAAAGTTTTTAAAATTTTTTTTTGTAATTTTATTACGAAAAATCTCCTTAGCACTTTTTTTTAAAAATTCAGTTTGAAATTTTTTTTTTAATTTTTCGGGTGGGGGTGAGGAAGGACACTTTCATAGACCGGTTAAGAGCCGCGGTTAATCGTAATTGCCAGTCAAAAATTAATCAATTTCACACCAAAACACAAATTTTAAAAATTGATTTTTTGAGTTTATTCAAATTTTTGTAGAATTAAATAAAATATAAAATCGAAAAAATCTGAGCTGCTTTAAAATAAACAAAACCTAAGAATCCAAAAGCTCGTAAAAAATTTCCGATTTTTTTAAAATTTTACTTTATTTTCTCGCCCTCTTTTTCCAATTCAGCATATTTGTCCAAGCAATTCTTCTGTCCTTCTTCTAAGTTTTGGATTTGTCCAATCATAGCTTAAATATTGAATAAACTATAAAAATATAATAAATTCTCTCACAAATATTTACCTTATCAATAAATTAAAAATACTGTTTTAAAAAAAATTTTGCCGCCGAAATTACACCGGCCGAAATTTCGTTGGACAAAATTTCGCCCTTCTAAAAAAATTTTCTAAGATTTTTTAATTTCTTAATAAAATATTCCTAAGGTTTTTTATTGAAATTTCTTATAAAAAAAGCAGAAAAAAGGCTAAAAATGAAAATTTATTAGCGCAATTTATTTTCCTAAAATGGATTTCCGGGGTTCACAGATTATCTCCTTAATTTTGACTCACATTTTCAGCCTCAACTGTTGACAGTTTGTCCTCCTCCGTTCGCTTCGCTTCACTTCAGTCCCTTCTCCAATTGCGCACACTTTCTGCTCAATTCTTCCACTTTTGAACTGATTGAATTGTCAAACAATTCTGGAAAAGTGATCAGCTTATTAATGAATTGTACTGCATTATGGTGGTAGAGATGAAATTTTTTCGCCGTTCAGCTTAGGGGGTGTTGGATTGATGACTCGTAAAATTTGAAGTCAATCGGAAATGGGTGCACGAGTTTTGCTGCGCAAGTTTCGGGGGTGCGCGAGGGGGCGGGGCGTCGGGAAAGTACTGCTTGAAATGATGGTAGAAACGAAATTTTTTCTCCGTTCAGCTTAAGGGGTGGTGGAATGATTGCCCGTTAAATTTGGTGTCAATCCGATAAGGGGTGCGCGAGTTTTGCTGCGCATGGGGGAGGGGTGAGCGAGATTGTGGGGCGTCGGGAATGTACAGCTTGAAATGGTGCTGGAAACGAATTTAAATTGGCTTTTAATTTTTTTAATACTCGCGCTGCTTTTCTTTTCTTAGCTTTATCTTTTTCTTTTTTCATGGCTTTTCGTTTTCTTTTCTTTTTAAAACTCGTGGGCTTTTCTTTTCTTGGCTTTAAAATTTCTTTTTCATTTTCAGGGCTTTTCGTTTCTTTTTTAAATACTCGCCGGCTTTTCTTTTCTTAGCTGTAAAATTTTTTTTTTTAATGGCTTTTCGTTATGCTTTTCTTTTCTTAGCTTCTAGGTCCGTGCATTAAATCAGCCTAGAAAAAAATATTCAAAAAAAATTTCAGGGGGGGGTGACAAAACCCGGAAGTACCGTTTGCTGATCATTTAAAAAAATGTTTATGGCTCTAGCATTAGTTTTGAATTTTTTGTGAATTTTTAAAATTTTGTCATTTTTATCGTTTTTTCGAAACCTTTGATCACTTTTTTCTGATCATTTTTGGCGGCGGAGCCAAAAAAGCCGAAAATTGGCAATAGTAAATCGACTTGAAATGACATGCGAATATAAAAATATTAATATTAATTTAAACTAAAAAATTAAAGATTCAAAAAAGCCAAAAAAATGGAATTACATTAATTTATTAATGATTGTAAAGCAACTAACTATTTTTTAAAGTAATAAATATTTATTTTCTAAATATTCTCAATAGATATAAATAGAAAAGAATTTAGAAGAATCAATGTTAATAAAAATTAATAAAATTTTAACATTAAAATTAGAATTTAAAAAATTCTTCCGCTTTAATTTATCTAAATTATCATTTTAATATATTCTACAAATCAAAATGACATGGGAAAAAGATAAAAGATAATGAAATTAATTATTAATTCTTATTATCAGGGCTGCAAAAATATTCACGAAAAATGACCAAAATATGCACATAAATATGCAAATAAAATTGCCAAATATGCATCAAATATACACAAAAATCGCAAAATATGCACGACATATGCACAAAAAAGTTGAAAATTAGGTGTGCAAATTCATAAAAAAAGTTTTTTTCATTAGTGCACTTGCCAATGAGCTACATTTCTTTTATAAAATTCTCTTAGCAAATATTGACATTTTTTAAATCAAAAAATTGCCATGAAAAAAAAATTTGGGGAAGAATTTTTGAGAAAATTTTCCAATTCTTTATGGTGTCTTTTTTAAAAATTTTTAGTCGATTCTTAGAGGTCTATTTTTCTGAATTTCTAGGACTGATTCTTAGGGGGTGTATTTTCCGTTTTTATTGCATTTTTTTTTACAAATTTTTCAAAAAATTGCGAAATATGCACAAATATGCATTAACACCCAAAATATGCAAAAATATATAAATAAAAATCCCGATTTTTATATGCAAACACAAAATAGAAAGTGTTTTTGAATTATTCATTAACATAAATCGTATCTTTTTACAAATTTTATTTTTTTTTTAAAGTGTGGGAAACAATACATCGGTTAAAAAAATATATTTGGAGACAAATTAATAAAAAATTATTTAGCAAATAAAAAATGAAACAATTCCCTTAATGAAATTTTTTAGATACAAAATTCTTCCCACAGTAAATAATTATTAATCGAAAAGTAAGAAAGCTCATATATTTGAAAAGAAAGTACTTTGGAAAACACAAATTACGATGAATAAACGAACGTGGCTCTGCTAAGAGAGCGATAAAAATAAAAAAACAATAAATATTTTAGTAAAAATTGAATAAAAAGTAAAAAGAAATTTTAAAAATAATTTAATTTTTCAGGCAAAATTTAATAAAAATAAGTTTATGATATATGAACAAAATGATCATTAAAAAAAAATCATTTCTTTTTAAATATTGTATAAACAGATTAAATCAAAAAATTATAACAAATTAATTTGTAATTTAATTTTTAGAATTTTTCTTCGAAGGACGACATAATATTTAATTTTTTTAATTAGAGCATTAATGATACTCAGTGCTTAAACTGATTTTAAAATAAAAAAATTTTTTTTAATTTATTGCTATTAAAATTAAATAAAATACTGCTTTTATTTTAATAATTGGAATGAAAATTCTTATATAAATTATTTTATAAATAAATAGAAATTACATTTTTTTATTAATCTAAAATTTAAAAATATTCATCTAAAACTAAATTCTTTTGGTTTGAATAATTTTTATTAAAAAACTCATTTTATTTAAAAAAAATAATTACTAAATTTTTATGCAATTAATATATAAATAAAGATCGTTTCATTAAATAAAAATAAGACAACCCATATATTTTGAATACATTTTAAATTTTTTAATCTAATAATTATTTAATGAAAATTTAATTGTTTCTTATGAGTATTCTTTTTGATACCCATTCAGCAAGAGAAAATTTAAGAAAAAATATTATTTTATTCATAATTTGAAATTCAATTAATATAAAAAGTTATTCTTGTAAATAAAGCAAAACCAAAATCGAAACGAAAAAAAAATGAAACATTCAATAAATGTTTATTTTTAATTAAAATTATTATTTATTTGATATTTTTGTTAGTAATAATCATTTTATTAGAAAAAAATCTCAATTCTGTGGAGAAAAATCCTTAACCAGGTAAATGCATTATAATAATTATCTGAATAAAACATAAATTTAATTCTGATTATTAATGACAATATTATAATTAAAGGAAAAATTTATTTTTATAAAGTTTAGCACAAATTTGTCATTTTTGAGAAAAATATGTAGAAAAATATAAGAAAATTGAAAAATACACCATTAAATCAAATTTTTTCGTATTTTGAAAAAAAAAAATTAAAATTTATTCAAATGTCTAAAACAGCCAAATATTCATGATAAGGTTATTCCTTTCTTTGCGAATATAATTATTTCAATATTATAATCACTATTACTTTATTCGCTAATAATTAAATTTCATTGTTTTTGTGGCTTCATTTGTGATTCAACTTTATATGTTTATTTTTTTTTTATGATTATAAATCTAATATAAATTTTTTGATAAAATAATAAATAAAGATAATTGTCCAAACATAATTTAATTTTTTAAAGTTTATTTTTTGTTCTTTTTTTTAATTCATTAATAAATAAAATCATAAAAAACTCTATGTATTGTATTATGAAAATTTCATTTGCCCCTTTTTCACTAGAGAATTTTATCTAATAATTGTTGAAAATTAAATATTAAAAAAAAAATCATCATTTAATTTTTTAATTATTATTTTTCAATCAGAATATATGGTGTCCCTCTCGTTGAAGCGCTTGACCGAATTTCGTGCTGTGCGCTCATCAACAGTTCCTTGGACTTTGACAGCGTCGATTAAATTCAAATAAAAAAAAGTAAAAATTTAAAAATACTATAATAATTATTTTTTGCTATAATATTTTAAAAAAGGACTATTAAAGCACATTGTTTTTAAAAAATAGAAAAGACAGCTGCTCTTACAGTCAGAAAAATATTAAAATTACATTAAACTCTTAATTAATTAACCTCTAAAATATTTAATTATCTATGGGACATAAATAAAAAAACATAGTTAAAGACTAAAATTTCATTTTATTTAAATATAAAATAAAGGCAATTAATTAAAGTCAAAATAATTAAATGATTATGTCAATGCTGAAATTTGTCTTAACATGAACTATCAATATAATCTTAATATTATATTATTATTCAGCTAATATTCAAACCAGGCCAGAATCATCGCAGCATAATCAAGCCTTGAACAAGATTTGTACTCAAAAATGAAACTTATAATTGAATTTAAATTACCAAATAAATTATTCAAATAACTGCAATAAATATTAATCGACTAAAAAGTTTTAGTGTTATGATAAGTATTGAAAGAAATCATAATTATTTAAAACACAATAATGAATTATTATTTCTATATTAGCATTTTTTAATAATTTAATATAGCTAATACTTTCTTTATCTGTTCAGTTTTATTGTTTTGTTTTTGGTTAAAAAAATCTTAATATAAAAAAATTTCTTTCCATATTTATGTAATAATTACAATTATTAATTAAAAGTTGAAATTAACATAAATATATATTAGTAAAATTTCTTAATTTTTGAATGCAACAATTTTAAAAAAGTGAATAAAAAAAGCTACAACGCATATTAAAAGTGAAGATTAACGGTAAACTTGAAAGTGAATTAAAATAATATTCAAATCTGAAAATATTTATCAAATGAGAAAAAAATAAATATCCATTAACCATTAAAATCTAGTGCAAAAAAACGATAGTCACGAATTACAGAAGAGAGGAAAATTAAAATTAACAACTAAATAATGATGAATTTTTGCAACTCA
>SIJG01000177.1:63737-173515 GCA_023374025.1 Heterodera schachtii
CATCATCGTCCTCTTCCCCTTCCATGGCTTCGCCGTCGGTGTTTTCGGCATTCTTCCTTTTTCTGCGCTTCTTCGCCCCGGGTTCCATGCCGAGCACTTCCGTTTCAAAGTTTAGCAACCATTTGGTAAACGCAGCAAGTGGATCCTCGACGACCTTGCGGCATTCCACATCCGTGTGCCAGAATTCGAAGGGCGACCAGGCATATGTGCGGAATCGGCCACAAAGTGCGCAGGACTTCTCCAATTCCTGATCCCAAATGCCCTTATCAATGCAGCGAGTGCAGGTCACATGCGCGAAGCAGAAGTTGACCTTTTGAATTAATTTAAATTGCATGACACAGCTAATGTTTTTACCTGATGCTTGAACCGCATGAGTTGCGGGTCCGGCTTGAAATCCGTGGTACATTCAAAGTCGAAAAAGACGAAGCGTTTCTCCTTCTTGACTTTTGGCCGGTATGGGATGTAACAATCCCGCGGTGCATGGAAACCAAGGCATATTTTGCAGAATTTGTGACCACAGACATGTGGCTTGTCTTTGTGAACCTACGGGATATTTTAATATTACTTTTTTTTAAAGAAAAATCACCCGTGTTTGGTAAATGACCCCACAGTCAACACATTTCTTCGAGCTATTACAAATTGATTTTTCAATTGTTACAGTTTCCGTGCCGCGCTTTGTGTTGCATTGAGTAGTTTTGGTATGATATTCATAACAATCAAGACTTTTGAATGTCTAAAACAAAAAGTAAACCAAAAAAGAAAAAGAAAAAATTTACTTTGTTACACGCCAAACAGGTTTCAAAAAAGTTGTCATTGGCCTGGACGCAGTTTCCTCGAAAGGCTGACCCAACCCGCATGCAGTTGTGGCATTTCCATTTGCATTGTGATGTGTGTCGTGTTTGTTGATGAAAAGGCATCTCACACTGAAGCATATTTGTTTATTTATTATATATATATATATATATATTATATATACCCCAAAACAATAGTTCCGAGCACTGAAAAGTTTCCCAACGTTTTTAACTGGGTCGTAGTGCCCCTCGCCGCCGCCTTCACCATCAATAAAAATAACAGAAAGTTCATGTTTATAGTTGTCCACAGCTGATTTCCATGAAGGCTTCATTTTGCCAGACGTTTCAAAACAGAAAAGTCGAAACATCCCGGGATGGAGCACCTCATAGTAATCCTTAAAAGATAAACCTTACAACGAATAAAATAAAATTTGTGCCTGAATTTTTTCTCCATATTCCTCTATGGAATAGAAGGGTAGTTGCATGTCAATGTTGCACCCCCGCCCCAAAGCATGCACTCCATCAAGCTGCTTTCTCTCATCCCTCTTATACTCAGAGAAGCGTTGTCGGGGCAAAACGCATTTCATTCGAAGCATTTCAAACGCACGGAACAGACAAAGGTTGTCATTGTTCTGTAGCGCAAAAGTAGCACCATCGGCAATACGGTAGTCAACGTTGAAGTCGTTTCTCCCTTTTCCAGCCATTTTCGGTTTGGTGCACTTGCTCTCGATTGCCGTGATGTCTATCACAAAGGGTTCCTCAAGCAGTGATGGCCGTTCCTTCGCTTTGTTGCTTTGATCGACTATTTCGAAGCGAGTCAGAATTCTCTCAGCTGCCGTATTGTCCAACTTTTTAAAGTGTACAGCCACCTCGTAGTCAAGATGTTTTGACGTTAAGAGGAAAATGAAGTGGTCGGCCGAAAGTTTCATCGATTCAGCACCCTCGGCGGCACCACAAGGCACGAAAAAATTTGCTTTGTTTATTTGGCACCATTCCAACACCCCGCCCCCTCCATAACTGATTTGTTTATTTGACCCACCGCCCCTTCTTGACGCACGCTCTCGACCCCTCCCCCCGCTGGTGACGTCAAATTTTCCCTTTATCAGAGCAAATTAATGTTTATTGTTCATTGCCAATGTGGCCAAGTGGTTAGTGCGTCAGCCTGGCCGCCCCTCTGGGGTTCGGATCCGCTTGGTGCGGGGAATTTTTGATGAATTTTAAATGAATTTAAATTCAGTGTCTTAAGATGTTTGACCTTTAAGATGTTTAAAAATTAATTTAAAATTAAATAAAAATTAATTAAAAAATTTGCATAAAGTCGCGCAGTAAAAAAAGTCGCGCAGTAAGAAAAAAAGTCGCGCATCCCCCTGCAATAGGTTTGGGTTTGCAAGAAAAAATCAATAAAAAATTTGCATAAAGTCGCGCACTTGAAAAAAGTCGCGCCGTAAGAAAAAGTCGCGCAGTAAGAAAAGTCGCGCACCCCTGCAATAGGTTTGGGTTTGCAAGAAAAAATCAATAATTTGCATAAAGTCGCGCACTTGAAAAAAGTCGCGCAATAGGTTTTGGCTTCAGTACTGAAAATTTTGGCGCTCAGATGGCCCGCGCTCACTTGGCAGCGCTCAAATGGCTGGTGCTCAGTTGGCCTGCAGCCCTCCCATAGGTATGGGGGGCTACCGTAATCCGGACAAAATGGAGCCACTAACTACTATAATTGTTTAAAAAAGGCAAATATTAATTTAACAAAAGCAAATTGTTATACCAGACCAAATATTTAAATTAAGCTTTCATAATTTTGTTAATTGAATATTTTTTAATTATTTATAAGATATAAAATAATTCCAAAAATGTATAGTATTTTTACCACATTAAATGGTGTTGAAATTTTAAGAAAAAAAGTATGAATAAAAAAATACTAAAATAAATAATTTTTGAATTTAACCTCAATGATTAAATAGGTAAATGCTTACTTTATTGATTAAGAAATTTAATTAAAATTTTTCTAATCTCCTTTTTTTGCCTAATAAAGTATTTATGTTAATTCTTTTTTAAACATAATATAATTTTACTTTTAATTTAAATTATTATTTATGTTAATTCTTTTTTAAACATAATATAATTTTAGTTTTAATTTAAATTATTTTTTAAAGTTTATTTATTTGAATAAAATAGTTTGTTATTATTTTGATGAGTTTATTTTTCTTATAATTCTTATAATCTTCTGTGATATATAAATAATTAAGGTTTTATAAAATTCCAGTTAAATTATCAAAGAGTTAAAAAGTGAAAAAAACTTTTATAATATGTAATAACATTGAATATTTTTTATTTTGAACAATTTAAAAAAAAATTATGCTTAAAAATTTTAGTTAAATAGCTCGCTTTTTATATTCAAATTTGAAAATTGATGGATATATAAGGAAATTATATATTTTTAATGTATAATGATAACTATAAATATGATAAATTTCAACCTGTATTTAAATTTATTTAATTATCATATTAAATGACTTTTATATTTGTTAAAATAATTTATAATTATTTAAAATTGCTTTATTTGTTATTCATATTTTTTCTTATGCGGATAATTTCATTCTTTCCAAAGAATGTTGAAGAAATAATTCTCAAAATATGGTTTATGTTCAATTATTATAGAAAAATTAAAAAATTCCCGTTAAAAAAATATGATATTAATTAGTTTTTTCTTTAAAAAATAAGAATTTATTTTGAAAAAATAATAATTTGGCAATTTTAAGAACATTTTGTTTTGAGTTAAATTTATTTTTATTATTTATGTTTTTATTTTTTAGCTTAGAGTTAACAATTAAAAGTTTTATTTTTATTCTCATGGTGTGAAACTCCAATATCTGTCCGCTTGTTAATTGCCTTCCATTAAATTTTTTGTTTCTTTTTTATAATAATTGTGCTAGATTATAGACATTTTCAGTTGTTTATTATTTAAATTTTTATTAAAAAATATGTAAATTTTTTGATAATTCGTATAATTAAATTTTCTTTAATATATCTTTTTTTATCATTTCTTTATAATTTATTAAATTACATAAACCTTAATTAATAATTTCTTAATTTATTATTTATAGAAAAAATAATTTAGGTGTTTTTCTTTTAATTTTTAGAAAATGAATCTTATTTGGGAAATTGGCCTATTTAAAAAACGTCAAAGTTTTTTTATGTAAAAAGAGCGTCGCAAAAAAGATGCAATAGTCCTTTTCCAAAAATGTTCTAAAAGAATGTAAAATGAAATGAAAAAATGACTTGATAAACATCATTGAATAATTTTTCAAGCTAATATAGAAAAATTCCAAGAATACTTTTTTAGCTAATTACTTTTAAATATGATCCATTAGCTTTTTTAAATAAAAAAATTTTTATATTCTTAATGAAAGAAAAAATTAAACAAAAAGATTAAAATAAATTTTTGTGTTATTAATTTCAATATTTAAATCCATTAATATTAAATAATATCCAAATTTAATATTTAAAAACTTTTTGGGATTGTTTTGACTTTAATTGTTTTTTTAATTTATTTATCTATTTTTAATTTTAATCGCACCAAAATATAAATTATTTATTTTAGTTTAGAATTAGAAATTTTTATTTTAATTATGTTTAAATGGGAATGCTCTTGAATTGAAACTGCGGTATTGTATATTTTATTTAAACAAATTATTTTTTCTTTATTTTGGTTTTTAATTATTGGGTATGAGAGAATGATATGTTTTTTAATTTCTACAACAAAATAAATAAAATATATTTTTCAGTAAAATCAACTAAATCAAATATATAATTTGCAAATTATGAATAAATAAAATATAAAACAAAATATAATAACTTAACAAAAGATACAAACTAATACAATAATAAATATCTTTAATTAATAAATTTTTTATTTCTTTTATTAAATTCTTAACTTTAAAAATGTTTTATCATTTATGAATCATTGAATATAACAAATTTTAAAATATATTTATACAAGTGTAAACAACAAAAATTTTATATGAGTGATGTTTATTCTTTTCTCATTTTTTGCTTATTACATAAAAATTTTTAAAAATTTATGTAAAAATTCTGACTAATTTATATCAATAGAATTAAATTATGGCTGATTAAAGCAGCAATAAACTATTATATAAATAGAAAAAGCAAAAATCTCCTTGAGTAAAATTGTAGAGCTATTGAATCGTGTACTAAAAGTTTGGAAAATGATAGAAAAGCCAGCCAAAAAACATGTGTTTGCTCCTTGATTGTAAAAAAATCACAAAGATTAGTTTTAGCGATTTTGTGCCTTTTATTTGTTAGCAGATTTTGTCTAAAAATACCAAATTTTGAGATTTGGGACTAATTTTTTAAGAAAAGATAGCTTTTTGGGGGTCGGCGGTGCCGATAGGCGCCGCTGGAGGAAAACTTTAAGAATTTTTAATGAATTTTGTTTAAAAAAATGGCCAACTGATTTGTCAAAAAAGTCGATCGATTGTTTCGGTTTTTTAATTATTTCGGCCGAACGGTTTCGGTTAAAAAAATTGATAACAATATTAGACTTTTGAAAAAATAAAAATAAAATATTTTTTATTCACAAAAACAATTATTAGAAGAGTAATAAAAGCAAAATCAAACATTTTCGCCATTTTCTAAAAATTGTTTTTGTAAAATAATAAAAATCTTTTAATTTTATTTTTTCAAAAGTCTAATATTGTTATCAAATTAAAAAATTAAAAATCTGCAATTTTTCTCAAATTTTAGAAAAACATTTTAAATTTCCATATTTATTTAATTGTGCTATTAAAAACACATTTTTTAAAAGACCTAAAAATTATTTTTTTAGTGAATTATTTAATTATTATTTTTTTAATGATTGGTTATATTTTGAATTTTTTTTATTTTTAAGTTTGTTTTATTTTTTAATTTAAACTAGGATTGCACCCCCGACCGTCGGAGTCGGTCGGGGTCGTGGTTGACAAAATCGTTCGGGGTCGGGTCGGGGTTGGATTTTTCAATTTTCCGTACGCTTTATTTTATACAAGCATCAAAAAAAAATTAGTCTTAATCTTCAATGCGCTTATATTTATAAACTGAGAAATAATTAAACCTTTGAATTTGATTTTTAAAGGTGCTAGGTCAAACCTAAAAATTATCAATGATAATAATCTTTAAATTTAATTATTAATTTACATTATTTGCAGAATAAAAAATCATAACTTAGCTTAAGCTTCGTCAAAATTAATGAAACTTGGTATTGTGCGATAGCTCTTTTTTATTTTGCCCCTAATTTTTTTAAAATCAGAAAAAAATAGCGAGCTAATTATAAAATAAAAAAAATTAAAATTGGTTGTTTTTCTTAAAAAAGTTATTAAGAAACCATTTTTGCATGAGAATTAACGAAGGCCCTGTTCACTTAAATGGACCACACAAGATAATTCTTGGTCTCTCTTAAGGGGAATAAAAGGCCCACATTTTATCATGGATAAAACCCAAAAAATTACCCCTGAACCAGACATAAAGTTCCAAACATCCAAAACACTGTTCCTGATTTCATCAAAAAGGTCATTATCGGGCATAAGCTACCATTTGGACTAAGGCTTTATGCCAAGCCAAAGAATTTCATCTGAGTAACTATTTTTATGCATTTGACACCTTGTAGCCCTCAAAATCTATGAAATTTGACTAATTTCGAAAATCGCCCGAAATCTTGTGAAATAAAAATAATTTTTAATAGCAGTCAATCACATCTGAAAGAGCAAATTATGTTAGCTAATTATATGGTTTTAGTTAAATAGAAACCTTTATTAATTTTGTAAATTAATGCCCGAAAAAATATTTTCCAAGTTGCGTGCCTTAGGGGTTTCCCCCCATTTCATAGACCCATAACTTTTTTATATAGATGGTAATAAAATTGGCTTTACATATCTAAGAAATGAATAATAATAGTTCATTTTTCTATTTATCTAAATTAATGCATTTTCATTTTGACTCGGTGCGAAATTTTATTCATTGAAATCAATGATTTATTATAACTCTCGTTTTGATGTTTTTTTTCTGACCTTAGAGACAGTAATTACCACTGTTTTCATGCTTATTTTAAAGAACTATGTTATGCCATATTCTCGACGAGAATTCATTGTTTTGCTATACTTAGTTCGGTTGTTAGAATTTTTTTATTCTCTAAGCACAGTGAACTTTTGGCGCCAAGAATGGGTCACAATTTTTGATGGTTCCATTATTTCATTGAGAAAATGGTATTTTTTTTTATAATTCAGAGTGCTTTAAAGAGAATTGAATGGGCTTCAAAATGAGCATAAAAAGATTAAAATCGGTTTACTGGTTTATTAGATATTAGAAATTTATAGTGGTGCAAGACTTATTTGTCACCCTGTACATACTTAATTTCTTAGCAGTTTTATTATTGTGTTTAGTTACGTTCTTTGTAGTATTATTTAATATGATTACTTTAATAATTTATTTGACTTAATTACTTCACAGATTTTGATGTAATAAGTGAGAGTTGATTTCAGATTCATAATCAGCGTTCTAAAAGAACCGTAAAGACATATTTTTGGACCTTTTTTTTTAAAAAAATTTTCCACTCAAAAATCCTGTTGTCCCGCATCCCAAAATTGGTTTTATTTTAACATCAATTCACAAAAACGGTGATAAAATATGAAACAAAATTTATTTGGTAGAGCAAATATTGCGGATTTTATGAATATTTAAATATATCTTAGAACCTTTTTTGAAGTGAGTTATGAATTAATTCTGTAAAATTAAATTTTTTCAGAAATCCTGGCTTAACTTTCTGATTTTCAGAAAAAGGAAATACAAGTAAACTTTCAATTCTCCCGATTTTTCTGCATTTTTTAAGATTTAAATGAGAAGGACCATTCTTAGGGTAGTTATGAATTTTTTTATTTTTGCTCGGATATTCGAGGCCTAAAAATTTGTTTAAATTTCGAAAAACTTTCTACAATCACAAAATATCGGAAACTCAAAATAGTGCATATTCTTCCTCAGCACCCTAAACTAGACAAGAAAAATATTTTTGGAAAATAAATCGCGCGAATGGATCCGCAGGCTTTGCGAGGGCTTATGCATTACCGGAACATGCTTGGCACCCCATCTCTCCCCCAACCCACGCCCACACGATCCCCAAAATTTTTTTTTGAGGCAAAAAATGTTTATCAAATAAAACAATGGGGTCCCAGCAATGGTCTCAAATACTTTAAAAGATAAAATTTATCAATCTTTCTTGTTTACACGAGAATTTCAAAAATTGTTAATTTTTCAAAAATAAAATAAAAATAGTTCTCAGAGTTTTTTGGCTTTTTCAATATCTAAGCCCACTATGTAGGTTGGATTCAGTGTTTTTAGTAATAAACTGGAATTTAAATATTTATTAACTTTTTTAAATGTAATTAATTTAAAATTATGCAAAAGATCTTCTATATGAATAATTCATCAATTTCCTTTATTCATGGCCTTTGTAAAATGTAATAATATTTATTTCCTTTAGTGTAGCATTTTAATAATTTATTAAATACTTTTAAATTATTTTTAATTATAAAATAATTGCCTATTTAAAAAAAAATTTTTGATAAAAAATTTATAATTATTTAGTTTAACTGTTTTTTACACTTAATTCTGGTATTTTTTTTTACAAAATTTCTATTATTAGAAAATTTGTTTTTTATTTTTATAAGGGTTAGATTTATTTACATCTGATAAAATTTAATAAATATATATTAAATTTTTAAATAAATTTTATTTCATATTATTATCGTCATCCGGCTTATATAATTTTTTATTTTATCATCTTTTTAATTTATTTTTTATTTTTGTAAAAATTATTTTAAATTAATGATTAAATTAAAATGAAGTTGATAAAAAATATGAGATCGCTATACTTTTAGGGAAAATTTAAATTTTTTTTCTTTTTGTTATAGTCCCTTTTATTATACTTTTGGGTGGAAGAAAAACCGTTTTTATTTTATTTATTTTAAATTTTTCCTTAAATGCAAAATGTTGACGACATTTATTATAGACAAGCGAATAAATAATTTTACAAAAGAAAATATAAATAAAGGTTTAAAAATTATTAGTCGCATATCTGGGCACATTAAATGGTAGTGTTTATCAGTTAAATTAATTTATTTTAAATCTTTGTTTACTTAAACATTCTTTTTCTATTTTTATTTCATTAAATCATTTAATTGTTGCATCTTTTTTTAAAACCGACATAATAAATATTTTTAGAAATGGCTATTTTTATTATTACTTATTTATCAGTTAAATTAATTTATTTTAAATCTTTGTTTACTTAAACATTCTTTTTCTATTTTTATTTCATTAAATCATTTAATTGTTGCATCTTTTTTTAAAACCGACATAATAAATATTTTTAGAAATGGCTATTTTTATTATTACTTAATAAAAAATATATTATTTATTTATTTATTTAAGTTATATTTTTGTTAATTATTTTATTTTGTTTCATTTCATGTGGAGTACAAGTCAAAATGTCTACATAATTCACGCAGATTTTTTTCCAGAAATTTTTTTATGACTATAATTCGTTTATTAATAACTTTATATATTCACACAATTAATTACTTCTTTTTTTAAATTTATTATCAAATTAAATTTTATGTAATAATTAAATTTAATTTGTAGGTCAAAAATATTTTGACTCTTTTTAAAGGCCAGAAGTTTTAGAATTTTTAAATTCCTATTTATATTTTTTTCTTTCAGTTCTAATTTGTAAGATTCATAACCATAATTTAAAAATATTATTTTCCATAAACTTTAAATTAAGCAATGTTTTAATGTTTTATTATATTGAATGCATTTATGATTCTGTTAATATTATTCATTTTTAATACGAAAAACCAAAATTTTGGTTTGATAATTAAAAAAAATGATCATGAATATTTTTACGGGAATTTTCGGTGTCAATTACCACGAATATGACATAAATTTCTGCCAAACTCTGAATTAATTAACAAAATTCAAAAAAATTTCGATCTTTGTTCGAATTTGGATTAGTGACCGGAAATGGGCAAATTCGGTATCAGATTTAATTATAGCTTATTTTAAATTCAATTGTCTTGGCTCTTTCACTTTCTTTTCATTTACGAAACTTCCAAAATGTTTTTTTTTTATATAAATTGTTTTTGCATAGTTCTTTTTATCCACAAAAAAGAATATTCATATCCACAAAAAACTCAGTGATTGGTAAAATATTTAATTTAATTATAAATTAGTGACAATGAATTTGATTCTTTTTTCAATTTTAGTGTGAAATTTCATGCTTTTTTTTTTTTTGCATTTTCTTCCCATAAATGACAAAAGAAATTTGTGCAAAAAATTTAGATGAAAATGTTTTTTCTTTTTAATTAATATTTAATGTAATTTTTTTTATTAAAAAAAATTATAATTTTGGGACTATATCAATTTATAAAAAAATAAAATTTAAATATATTATTAAACATTTGTTTATCAATCATTTTTTTGATGCCATAAAGTCCACCTTTCGTTTGATAAATATTTTCATTTAATTTTCTTTATAAATATAAAAATAAAAAATTTCATGAAAGATATTTTACGAAAAATTCATAAGTAAAAATGAAAATTATTGTTTAATAAAAAAAGACCAGTAAATTCGAATTATTTTATTTTGAAATTTTAACAAATTATTATTTTAGCTTTAATTACTTTTTTTTTGTTTAGATTTACAATTAATTCTTTTTGCTGTTTACTCTCATGATGGATTTAGTCGTACTTTTAGTCGTATTCGCTTCGTTAGATTATGATGACAAATAATTAATTAGTACAATTTAAAAAAGAATTTCATTTTAGTTAATTTTCTTTTGTTATTGTTATCCAATTGACTTAATTTCTCGCAATTAACAAAAAAAATTAGAAATTCAAATTTTTTAAATATACAGTTTTTTTGATTTTTATATTAAATTTCTTAGATTGGTAATTTTTTCATTAAACTTTCTTAAGATTTTTTCAAAATATCTTCCTTTTTATCGTTTTGTTTTTATAAAAAGTGCATATATTCAATATTTGTTTAAATAAACTTAAATAATGGATTTAAACATTGTTTTCCATTGTATGAATTCCTCCAAGGAATCGATGATCCATTGGCTAACAAATTTGTCTATCAATTCTGTTGATAACGTTTTGCATTTTTTAAATTGTTCTTTTTCTCGTTTATTAATTTTATTTGATTTCCATATAAATGTAATTGTTTTTATTTTCCATCTTTAAATAATTATAATTTGGATTTTTAAATTTCGCTCATCATTTAGAAAAATTAATTAATGATTTTTAATTGGATTTTGCAGAATAAAATAATAAATATTTATTTTATGAGATTATAAATATAATCAAATTAAGAATTGGGTTCTTTATGATTTTTTGATAAAATATTGTTTTTAATTATTATATTAATTTTAATTACATGAAGATTATGTCACACTAACATTTCTATTTTTTCATCATAAATTAAAATTTGTTTTTTTCAAAAAAATATATTTTTTTTGATGTAAATTTATTTTTAAATAAATTAACAAAAACATTTTTTTAAGAAATGAATTAATTAATTCAATTATTCTTGTCCTGTATCTTAAAATTTTGTTGTTTTAGTATGAAGAATATTTTGACTGAAATTATTATTAATTAAATTATTTTCACTTTTGATTTTATTATTATTACTAAAAATAATATATTAAGGCTGAATTAGTTTATTTTATTTTATTTATATAAACATTTTTTTAAATAAACTTTAAAAAAAAAATAATACTGATTGATAAGTTAATATTATTAGTCACATTAAAATTAAATATAAACGAATTTTTATTATAAAATATGTTTTAGATTTTTTTAAAGATAAAAAATTTCCAAGGTAATAAAATAAAAAAAAATAAAAAATGATACCTTATAAAGGCAGAGATGTATCTATTAAATCCAATTAAAAAGGATATAACAAAATAATGAATAACGAAAAAATAAGGTTTGTTAAGATTTTCCTAAATCATCATTCATATTTGTCATTATATTATATTAATTATTTAATAACTAAAAAGTTATTAATTAATTATTCAACTAATTGTATTAATAAATTTACAATCTCTTAAAATGGTCCCAACAAATAGACTACAGATGGCAGGAGTTATAAAAGTGGAGTGAAATAAATTAATTATTCACAAAATAATAATAATAATTTAACTATAGGGTTAAATCTAAAAAAAAAATATTCGTTCACACTAGAGCTGAGCGGGACCGGGACCGGGGCGGGAAATCCCGGTTTTTCAGGTCCCGGTCCCGATTCCGGTTTTTGGAAAAACAGCTAGTCCCGGTCCCGGCGGGACTAAATTAAGCACTGGTAAGAATGGGGGTCTAGTGAGAACAGAAAGGGAATTGGTGAGGAATGAGAAATTTTAGAAAAAATAAATAATTTCTTTATTTCTTTTACAGCATTTGTTCATATGCATAAGTGGTCAAGTGGCTAAACCTTTTGATTTTCATTATTTCTCTCTTGGGTTCAATCCCCCGATTGAACAGGAAGTTTTTTTGTAATTTCTTTACCATTATTTTAATTGAATTTAATTAATAAAATTATCAACTTAAAAATTATTTTTTTTTCATTTTTGAAGAACCTAAACACACAAATTAACCAAATATTTGGTATTTTTTTGACAAATTCTGTTAACAAATCTCACTCAAAATTTCAAAATTTTCCGGCGGCGCCTATCGGCACCGCCGGACCCCGCCCCGACCCCAATTTTCCAAAAAAGTTTTTTCGAAAAAACAGCGTCACAAAAACAGCGATTTAAGAAATTGTTAATATTTTAAAAAATCCAGAATTTTGGGACCCAGAAAATTACAAGATCCCCCCCTGAAATGAAAATTTTTAAAAATTTTACTCGAATTCGTCCCCCAAAAGGAAAATACAAAATTTTATGGGTACATTTTTGATTATTGGCAATTTTCGTAACAAAGTGCACTCAAATTTTCAAATTTTTTTTCAAAAAATTTTCTTTTGGAAAAATTCCCGGTTGGTCCCGGTCCCGGCTTTTCTCGTGGTCCCGATCCCGGTCCCGGACGAAAATCGAGGTCCCGGTACCGGTCCCGACTTTTCTGGTGCCGGCAAGTCCCGGTCCCTGTTTTTGTCAAAAATCCCGGTCCCGCTCAGCTCTAATTTAAACCTAAAGTTTATTATAATTATCAAAAATTTTATAAAGGGCGTTGTTTAACCGCTTAAAGCGCCAAATGAAACTTAAACTCAAAACTTATCTATAAAAAAAATATAATATTTATTAAATAATATAACATAAAATTGGACTATACCTTTTTTATATCAAAAAACAAGGAAAACAGCTCCCTTTAATTAATAAATGTTTAAAAAATATACAAGATATAAAAGTTTAATTTAAATTTTTAATTTTTCTGGACAAATTATTTTGATCATTTCGCATAATATTTAAAATTTAAGTAATTTTACATTTTCTTTAATAATTTTGAAACTAAAATTTCAAAGAGCATAAAATGTAAAAATAGTTTCAAATAATTGTAAGAATATATTATGAGATTATACAGAAAATAAACTGACAAATTTATTGAGAAAGCCAAAAAAACATAAGAAAATCTCGGCACTTTTTCTTTTAGATATAAATTTATCTTTATCAAAATATTCTCGAAGTTTGCGTTCTCTCAATTTTACTAAATTTTGTTTACCAGAAAAAGCCACTAAAAGGGATTAATTCATAAAAATAAAAAAAGTAATACAAATGAAAATTAATTTATTGGCTATCACTAAAAGATTAAAAATGATAATACTTATAAAAACAATGCTATACAAATGATACTAAAAATAAAATAAAAGCTAAAGATAATAACAAAAAAAAATATAAAAAATACCACTTAAAATTTATTTGAAAAAGATAACTTATAAATTAGCAACGAATCAAATTGGAAAGAAAAATTATAATTTATTTAAGGTTAACAAAAATCAAAATATTATACGTAATTAAAAAATAAAAATACCAATTTATAAACATAAAGTTTATTCATTATTAATGATTTTATAATAAAAGCATCAATTAGAAAATGTACAATGTCCATTATTCCAACTATTATAATTTAGTATAATTAATTATTTAAATGAAATATATTTTGGAAAACAAATAAAATGAAAAAATTTCAAAAGATAACTAAAGTACAATAACATTTTTGTTCAACTAATAGTTTAGATTTAAATTTGCTTCTTTTTTTAACTTTCGATTTATGGTTTCGCTGTTTTTTACAAGAAAATGTTATTTTATTAAAGTTCTGTTCAAAATTATGAATTAAATAATTTTTTCTTTCTTTAATTTTCTCTTGCTAATTGGGTTTCAAATAGAATAATCATAAGAATAAAATAATTACATAAGAAATTTTCATTCAAATTATTGAAATAAAAGAAGTATTTTATTTAATTTTAATAAACCAAATTTTTAAAAAATATGCAAACAAAACTGGTTATTAAAAATAATATCTATTTGTGGAAATGCGTCAATTTGCGACCAAAAGAATATGAATAAATTTATTAATACAATTATTGGTGCATAACTTTTTTATATTCAACATCTTATAGTATATTGCAAAAACAAATAACAGCATATATAAATTGATATTCCAACTATTATAATTTAGAATAATTAATTATTTAAATGAAATAGATTATACAAAAATTAATAAATTAAATATTTTAAACCTTTATTTTAAAAATTAAATTTAAGCATCGTAAAAATAATTTAAGACAAAATATGATGAAGGATGAGTCAACCATTGAGTCGTGAATTATTGTAACTTAGAATATTTAAATCTAAAATGAATTCGTTTTGTGTGTCATATCCTAAAATAAAAAAAATACCAAAAATAAAATATTTTTGTTTTTAAGAGAAAGCACCAAAAACACCTAAACATATGTCACAAAAAAAAGCACTGACAAATGAGAAATGTTTGCAGAATAGAGCTTCATTCTGCTAGTAGAACAGCAAAAATAATGAAAATCCAAATTAATAAATATGAATCAACAAAATTAAAAAAATATTTTCAATATATAAGTATAAAAATAGTGATAAAAACGGACCCAAATAAATTTAAAAAATATCTTTATAATCTTTAAAATTTAAAAAATTAATTAAATTGAAAATGAATAAATCAATTGCAATTATTAATAAAAAGAACCAAAAAAATTGAACCCATCTAAATCGACGTCGAAGCGGTTTTACAACACGAGAGTAAAAAGTAAAAAAAGAATAATTGTTTGACTCTAAGCTAAAAAATTAAGCAATAAATAATAATATAAATTATTTAGCATTATTAATATAAATACAATAAAAACTTAAAAATTCTCAAGTTTATTTATTATTATTTAAAAATGTATTCGATAAATTATAATTTGACAAGAAAATCATTCTCAACAATTAAACTAATAAATAATTAGAAGGATTAATTAAACAAAAAAATCTAAAAATACCACAATTATTTAGTTTAAATAAAAGATATAGAAAATATAGGCCAATAATCTATATACTTAAAAAAGTTAGATCAAAATATGATTATTAAAATTTAAAAAACATTTTATAAAATAAATAAATCTTTGAATAAAATTTGCATTATTTCAAAATTAATTTAAAAAATAATTTACAATTTGTTAAAAATCAACGTTTTTTATCCTAGATTATTTCTTAAATCAAACATTAACCATAATAATTGAAATCTATTTGGGTATAAATACAGAATATAACATTTTAAATAAAAATAAATTAAAAAAAAATAAAATTATGCATATACTTTTTTTCAAGATTTTCTAATATAGAATGGATATATTTTTATAATTATTTTTTGGTTAAATGCATTTAAAAGATTTTATAAATAAAATATTATTTAAAAGACGAAAGAAAATTATTTACTTTATACAATTAAAACTTTCTCAACGTTGAATTCAACAACAACATTTATTTCGTCAACATGAGAACTAATTTTAATAAGATTTATACAAAATACTAAACAAATAATTCTTTGAAAATATTTAAAGATAATTTATTTTCAAAAATACAATTTAACCTTGGACATGGAATATTTTCTAATGTCATATTTCTGTATTTTCATTAAGATATTTTGTTGGATTTTATATAATTATTTTAAAACATGCTTGCTTTTTTTCTTATGATATACTAAATACTGACTGAGTGATGAATTATAATAATTTTAATATATAAGTATTTTAATTCATATAAATAGTATTCTTAAAAACCAATGATGATTGTAGAATTTATATAAATAATAATTATTAATTTTCTGTTCAAAACTATCCTAATTAATGAAATGATTTGGAAAAAACTTTATAACCTTTTCCATTAATAATTTGTATTTTAAATGGTATATATAACTGTTAAATATTTATTAGGTTAAAATGATTAATTAATATAATGTTTTGGAACTATGAAAAATTTTAAAATAGCCACTCCACTTTATATTTAATGTATACATAATTTTTTTTTTAATTGACAATATACATTACAATTTAAATTAAGCATCGAAATTAATTTTCCCTATAATATTTTCATTCTTGTGCTCTACATACAACATACAACTCACTTGATACTGCAGCTCATGTAGGCACTATTTCTTGTTTTCGGCTTTATTTTATTTTTAAAATGAATTTTCATTGAGTTCAATCAAATCAAAGATTTTAATTATGTTTTGAATTTTACTTCTTATCATTCCATTAATAATGATTCTTTTATAATTTTATTTTTATTTTAAAAAGACATTTTAGAGTATTCATATTTGCCTTAAAGTTTCTCACTTTTATATTTTAGTTTAAAATATACAAAAAGAATAATGAATAAGGATTTTGATTTTCCATATGTGCTTTTATCTTTAATTGACATTTTTTAGTATAAAAGAATTTATTTTTCAATATCGAAATTAAATTATCTTTTTAAAAAATGTATTTCACTTAAATTATTATTGTTTTTTTAGTTTTAGAGTCAACACTTTATTTCTATAAATGTACAAAATCAACAAAAAAAGAATGACAAAACATTATCAAACATTATCAATTTGATGCAAAAATAACATATTGAAATGTTTGGTTTTTTTCAATTTTCAAAATTTTCAATCCTTTTAAAAATTATTTTTCCTTTGAATTTTTGAAAAGCAATGGATTAATGTTTTTTTTCTTTTAAAGTTTTTAATATTTTTTCATCCGTTTTCATATCCTTGAAATGATCATAGCCTTCCAAACTTTAACCTTTATGGCTTCTTGCTTTGTGATATTTCTTGAATTTTATAAATATTATTATAATATTATTTTTATTTACTTCGGTATTTTTCCTTTTTAGCCAAATTGATCGGCGCACTATAATGTTCTTTAAGTTGAATATGTTTATATATATTTTATATTAATTTTTATCTAAAATATTATTATTAAAATATACAGCTTTTTATATTGTTAATTTATTTATATTTAATATAATATTATTTTTATTAAAAAAATCTTGTTGAGAAGTTGGCGTTTGGATTCAGTATGCTTCGTCCTTTTGGCCATAAATTTTTGATTGCAGGTTAGTACAAAATAACTTACACCTATCGACTAATATCAAGTAAATAAAAAATAAATATATAAATAGTTTATATGTAAAATTTTTTCAATAAAATTATTTTGTATTTCAACCATTTGCTATTTTTCTTCGCTTATTTAATGGAAATCATCACAAAATCCTTAATTTGTTAATTATTGTGAAAGAATTTAAATTAAATTTAATTCTTATCACAAAAATAAAATTTTCTTTCACATTGTCACTAGATTTTTTGGGCCATTCATTCTGTACTTGTTCGCCTTCATCTTTAGATTTATTAAAATAAGGTTTGTTTTTATTATTTTAATGGTTTTTTTTTTCATTGAACTTTAGCTGATCAATTAAGTTAATTTAAATTAGAGCTGGACAAAAAGCCCCCCCCCCGCTTATTTATTTTAAATATGATTTAATATTTTAATAAAATCATCTTTCGTTGAAATTTATTGGCTGTAAAGATATAACTGTTATTTTAATGTAAAAAAATATTTTTATATTTTTGTTTTTAATGGACTTTTTACGGTTTTTATGAATGAATTATGCGTATGCTAAATTTTAAATTTCTCATGAATTTTGTATAAAAAAATTTATATTTTTAAGTTATTTTTCAAATAAATAGATTTATAAAATTCAATTTATTTATTTATTTAAGATTTCCATTTAATTGAATAAATAATGATCGATTAAAGCTATTATTTCATACCATTTTTTTTATATTTAAATATTTTTATCATTCAAAATAAATAGTTTAATTTTGAATAGCATAATAAAATATTTTAAATTTAAGCTTAAAATGCAATACAAATAATTAAATAGGCTTAGAATCGCTTTCACTTTTCAGTATAAAAAAACCAATTTCTGATATTTCTTTTTTTGAAAAATAATTTTTTTAAATTTTTACAATATGATTCCCCTATTGATTTATAAAATTAAAAAAAGTTCGTTTATTATATTCAAATTCTTTTTTTGGCCGAGCCATAAAATACTTAAAAAAATATATGATTTTATTTTATCTTCGTCCATATTTTTTTTACCTGAAAATAATACAAAAAACATTCCCCCAAGAAATGACTCAAAAAATTTTTCAAAAAATACACCAATAAGAATTGAAAAAATTTTCAAAAATTGATACCAAAAGTTATTTATTAAAATAAAAAATAAAAACCACAAATCCTTATAAACGGCGCAAAATTTGATTTTAAATAATAATCAATAGTAGAACCCAACAAAACTTTATTATTTAATATAATTTGTTTATTATATTTAATGATGATGCAATATTTACAAAATAGGGATTGATCATCAGTAGGATTATTCAAATCATTTTTTTACTTAATGTAAATAACAAAATATAAAATAGAATTAATTTTAAAATGTAAAACTTTTAAAATAATAATACCCTTTTGCCTGTATCTATTTATAAAATTGCGAATTTCTAAGAAATAAAATTATGCTTGAAAAAATTGACAATAAGAAAATATAGAGAAGCATTAAAAAATAAATAATTTTAAAAGATTTGCAATAATTTAAAAATATCTAAATGAACATAATTAAATAATTTCTTGATTTGCACAAATAAAAGAAGAAAATAAATTAAATTCCAAAATTTCATAAATAAAAATTAAAAATTGGAATAATAATTACTAAAAAAATAAAAATGTGATATAAAAAATTGGTATTTATTTGTAAAAATGATGAAGGCAATTAATTTTGAAAGGTTTTATTCAATTCAGCACATAAAACTTTTAATATTTAGAAAATTTATTTTTGTTTATTAAAAGTTTATTTGAACAATATACTTTAAAAACGGAATATAAACTATAATTTATATCAAAAATATTAAATCATAAATAATATTAATAAAGAATACTGAAGCATTTTGAGAATTAAATGGTATTAAGAATCTTTATCAATAAATGACCGAGGAAAAAAAAAGAAAAATTATTTATTAAAGAATTTCATCAATTGACTAACAAAATATTTAAAATTAAAACTTTGAATTTTATCTGAAAATAATTATTATAAATTGTCCAATATTTATTTAAATAAGGGGAAGTTTAAGTCCGCATTTTGATAAAGTCTAAAGATGAAGGCAATCGAAATGAGATAAAACAAATCAAGGTGAGAGATTTATTATTTTTGATAAAAATTAAAGCTTAAATAAAATTAGTATAAAATTAATTAAAAAAAGAAAATACCTAAATATATATTATACATTTTAAAACATTACTAGAATAAAATGAAATTTGCATGATTGTTTCTAATTTTTTAACTCCATTCGGCAAGAGAAATTGAAAAAAGAAATTTTTTTGAGAAAAATTATATTTTCATATATTATTTTTGAATGTTTCCTAATTATAATAAGCTAATGAAAAGAAAAAATGAAAGTAACAATAATTTACAAAAAACTAAAAAACTATTAAATGCTTTTACAACGGTGAACAACACCTTCTCTTCTCCAAGATTGAAAATATAATTAGGAAAAATAATTTCCGAAGCATAATTTAATATCAAATTAATATTATAAAATAATTTAATTTAAAGGAGAAATAAATTAAACTCAACATTGAAAAATAAAAAATATTTATTAAACAACAAAAACGAAGTGGGAAGTTTAAATTAAAGACAAAAAGCTAAATTAAAAATAAACTTCATTATTCTTAATTGTTACATTTGTATTATAATTTATCTATTAGTTTTGTTAAAAAAAGAAGGAAATATGTCTGTTTATTAAATAGCCATAATTTAAAATAGGATAAAAAGAAAGTAAAAATGTTTGTTATAAGAAAAAAATTCACAATTAGTTGCCTCAACCAAAATATATAAGACAAAATAAAACTTTTAAGAAACCGTGATGGAATTTTCTCAAATCCGCTAATGACAATGCAAAAAAGGAGAGGAACTTGAGATCGGACGGGATCATGTGATTTCTTATGGGATCCCGTGGGGGGATCCCAACCCGGGATCCGTCCCGGACTTTTTTTCGGATATTTTTTAAATCAATGTATTTTCCAAAACACTTATTAATATGTTTTTAGTTATATTCTCAAATTTAGTTTTAAATTTTCCAATTTATTTTCAAATTATTTTGCAAAAATTTTTCTCAACTTTTTAAAATAATTTATCTAAATCTGATTCAACCGCAAGTTAAATAAGTAATTAACAAAAAACAAACCAATAGGAAAAAATAATCAAAAATTAGTTAAAATATATCTTAGTTGCAATTAAAAATTTAATGGTCAAAGAAGTTAGAATCTAAATTTATCATTAAATCTCAATTAAATAAAAAATAATTTACTAAATAATTTGGCTTTTTAGATTCCCAAAAAAGAACAAACACGGATTTTTTTTTTTGTTTTTTAGTTTATAATTCAATTTATTATGTAAATATATATAATTGAATTACAAATTAAAATTGAATAAATTTATTTTTTAACCTTCGTTTTTTCGACTATTTAACAGTTCAATATATAATTAGAACAAGATTAAAAAATTAAATAAATAAAATTACCAATAATTAATTATTTACCAAAAATAATAAATGACATTAAAATTTTAGTGATACTATAAATCCGATTATTGGAAATTAAAATTAAAGCAAAATTAGATTATGTTTTAACTTTAAATTTTTAAAATCATTATTAATTTCATTATAATTTTAAAACCAAAATTCTAATAATGAATAAATTTAAAAATTATTGAGAAAAGATAAAATAAATTTAAGCTTTATAGTCGATAATGATAATTATTTGAAATCTTATCTTAACATTTTCATCACTTTTCTTTACATTTCTTTCTGATCCATGCATCATGAGAATAATCAGCAAAAAGAATACTTAATCTAATCATCTTGCTTAATTCTGTTAATTCAAAGACAAATAAGTTCAATTTTTTAACATTTAAATTTTATGCGAGAAACATATAAAATCAGGGTTCCCAGATGTGAGGCTTTAGCCTCATTTGGTGGTTTTTTGATAGGTCAATGAGGCTAAATTTTCAAAATGAGGCTTTGAGGCTTTTTGTGGTTTTTTGAGAAATTTTGAGGATTTTTGATGTTTTTGGGGGAAAATTCGTTGATTTTTTAAATTTTGATTTAATTTTGATAAGTTGGCATAATGTTTGACAATTATTTAGTAATTTGGGTTTGTAACAGGGATGGCACGGAATTCCGATTTCCGAAAATTTTTGGACCCCCGGAATTCCGATTTGCGATTTCCGAAAATTTTTGGGGCCTCGGAATGCCATCCCTGGTTTGTAACAAAGCATCAAAACGAAAATCTCATCCAAATTTTCCAAAAAATTTGCTAATTTTTTTAAAAATCAGAAAATAACCAATTTTTTCCAAAAAAATCACAAAATTAATAATTTTTTTTAATGAAAATCTGCTAAAATATGGCCAAAATTCTCATTTTTTCCCCTGGCGGCGCCTATGGCACCGCCAGCCCCTAAAAGTCTTTTATTTTCTTAAAAATTTGCTCAAAATCACAAAATTTTGCCATTTTTGTGGACAAATCTGTTAAAAACTAATTAAAATAAATGAGGAGTAAATAAAAAATACACTTATAATGTATATTTTTTTATAATTCTTTAATTCTTTGCATTTGTTATAGATTATTTGTTGAAATAATTTAATGAAATTCTTTTTTTGCTATGAATAAAAATATATAATAAATTATATTAAGCTTATATTCAGTTATTATGTTGGCAAACAACTGATTGATAGTCTAGACAGACACTTCTTTTCACGGATAACAAAAAAAAATATATTCAATCGAATAGTTTTTATAATAATATTTATTTTTTTTTAATTTTATCTATTTCCTAATATATATATATTTAATTTTTGAAAAGTTCATATCCATAATACATGCAATGTCCAAGTGAAAGTATTCACTTTTTCGGATATTTTTGGTTAAATTCATTATATTTATTTTAATACTTGAGTTTTCTTTTATTTAAATTCAATGTTCATAATGAGCTTTTGATAAAATAGTAAAAATAAAATTCTCCTTAAAATCTTAAAAGCATTAAATCACCAATACTAACAAAATATGTTTAAAAATATTTGAATTAAAAAAAAAGTAAATTAACCCAGATGGAATAAAAATAATTTACAATTAGAAATCTATTTAAAAAAAAGTTTTCATAACGCATTTTGTAATTTAAAATTCAATATATAAAAACCTTTCTTAGAAATAGCAAGAAAATAATATTAAAAATTACCAGGGATTTTTAATTTGTTAAAAAAGCATTTTGAAATTTAGTTCTGTAATAAAATAAATTTGATTAAAAGTTTTATCATAAAATTTGTTTAAAATAAAAAATGGAAGAAATTATTTTAACCAAATCAAAATGTTTGAGTTACCAAATATCTTTTATTTTTGTATAAGGGCTAACAAATAAATATTTATTTAAAATGAATTTTGCACTTTTCTCACAAAAAAGTAGTAATTATTAATTCAAGAAACAAAAGTAAGTATTTGAGTAACTTCGGAATGCAGCAAAATTATTATGAAGAACAAAAATAAATGCAACTTTAAATGAATTAAACTATAATTACTTCTATATTAGAAATATTTAACTCATGTTTTCTTGCTGCCCTCATATGTAATCTTTTCTGCCTCTTCAACCATTATCGTTTAAAATAAAGTTTTTAATTATAATCGCAAGCAAATAAACTATTTAAAAATTTAAAAGGTATTTTGCTTTGATTGGCAATTTTAAAACAATAAATTTATAAATAGATTAAATAATTTCAAAAAATATAAAAATAATAAAGAAAATAGAAAACCATCCAATAATTGTTTAATATCATTTTAAGCAATATTATTCATTGAGTATCATGTAAAACCTTAAACCAATGTTTAAAAATAATTAAAACTATTTAATATCCATTATAAATAAGAATACAAATAAAAAAAGAAAAAAAACTAATAAATCACCTTGCTAGAATTAATATTTATTTATTAAAATACCTCGTTAGAAAATTGCGGAAATCCACATTTGCGATTGGAATTTATTTTTCATAATTAATCCAATAGCAATGAAATAGTACATCATAATTCTACAAAGTAAAAATAATAAAATTTGCTATTAAAATCAATGTAAAAATTTTTCTATTTATTAACAAAGTAGTTTCTCATTTTTATTTTTTCGAAAGAAAAGTGCATTCTTCAAAACATATATTTTAAAAATTATTAAAGTAAATATATTTTTATCAAAATATAAGATAAAATAAAGAAATTTTGTTTAAAAAGATTACATTTTTTTGAACAACAACAAAAAAAAAATTCAAACCTAAAAAATCTTAATTTTTCTCGCTCATAAAGATCATAAAATTAAACATTTTGTGCTAAGCTGCCTGCAAAATCCGCCAAATTATTCAAATTGTTCACGGCACGCGCTATAAAAGAAATTCCATTCCATTGCTTTCGTGAGAAAGTGAATTGCTATTAATGCAAGGAATATCAAATTATTTACTATAGTGCATCTTTAGGAATCTGTATGATATAATTAAATAAATGAAATAATGCAAAATATTAAAAAATCATCCCATATTAATGATGTCGTAGCTGTTTATAGATTGTATTCTTTATTTTAATTTTAATTATTTTTTTTAAAGTTGAAATCAGATTAAAAAATGTAAATATAATTCAATTTTTCAAATAATCTAAAATTACTTTTTTACACAAAACTTAAATAAGTTCGAACAGAATTATCAAGAAAACAAAGTCAAAATAAAATTATATTGTAACCTAAGAATACAGTCTAATTTTAAATTAAAATATATTTAATTAAATGCAATAATTCAAAAGTAATTTATTTTATTTCGATATAAAAATGTTAAATGTAAATAAATTATCAAATTAATCTTTGTCATAATAATTGAACGAAGCGAATAACGTCACGACACGCCAGAAACAATAAAATCAGCAACAGCATGAGATCAAACAGCAAAAAGTATAAATTATTTACAAAGATAAACTAACGATATAATAATAATTATTTAGATCAATAAAAAAATAACGAAAAAATGAAAAAATAATCATTTTAAAAATATTATACCGGGAAAAAATCGATTTAATTAAAATTTGTTTACATATAACCTAAATTATTTCAAATTAGCACGATCTAAGTAACCTTTTAATACATTTTATGACCAAAGATTTTTATTCTTCAAAAATTATCGACAAATGTTTAATTAGTTTATTAAATTTAATAAAAAATAACTTATGAACATAATTATCATAAAATAAAAAAATAAAAAATACATAAATAAAAACCCTCACCCAGATCAATTTTAAAATTTTAACCACCCCTTGGGTTATTGCGCGAAATTGTATAATAGATTAAAGATGAAAACATATAAATTAATTTTTCCTAATCTAAAATTCTTTTAGTTTCGATTTTTATTTATTTTTTTATTAAAAACAGAACTTTATGAAACAAGCAATATTTGTATTTTTTTAAAACTTTTCTTGTATATTGTCAGGTGTATGAATGAATTAATTTAATGTCAATTTAATTAAAAAATCCAATTATTTTATATAAGTTATTCAAATATGCACCATATCTTCAAAGAAATCAAAATTTCAATTTAATTAACTCATTAATGTTTTTGGAAAAGAAATTTGAATACATTACGTATGCGAACACAAGCAAAGACCATTGAGAAATAAATTTAAAAAATGAAACATCTCTTAAAAATTAATACCCGAGAATTATTAATTTACCGGATTTATTAAATGTAATTTTATTTTAAATACATTTAATTATTTAATAAATGGCACATCACTATTGATCATCGATATCAGCAGGTCATAATTGATAATCTAAGAAATAAATTTTAAATATAAATATAAGAAAGATATAGCAAAAAGGAAGAAATTATTTATTGGATTTCTGTTTTTAATTATTTTACATCTGATAAAATTAAAAGATTTAATTAATTTGGTCATTCTTTTTTTTATAGATTTTTCTATATTTAAAAGAAATTTTATTCATTTTTAACGTAGATTTGTAAATATTTTTGTTGTTATTAATTTTTAATTCTGATAATGATAATAAATTTACTGAATTTTTTTTTGTTAGATTATACTAAAATTATTTTTATCAATTTAATTTGTCATGATTTAACGTATAAAAAGAAAATGAAATACTACAATATTCAAATTTAGTTCAACAAATTAAAAATATATTTATTTAAAAAACTCCTTTTAAATATATTAGTTTCTTTGGTATATTTTGATAATTTTTTTTAAGAATATTTTAATTAAAAGATAATAAACAAAGTTATTATTAATTTTAAATATATAAACCCAAAAATATAAATTATAAAAAGTAATAATAAAAAAATATTTTCGCAGTAGATAAAATGTAACGAAAATAAAGCTTAACAAAAAATTCTATTTTTTGCTATCACTTTCTTAAAAATTAACTATTTAAGCAATTCAATATATATTCTTTATTCTAAAATAATTAATTTAGTGAAAGGAAAAACAAAAGATTATTTAAAAAAAAGAAATATAAATGTATTAATAATATTAAAAAATTGCTTTATATTTAAAATTATTTAATACACTTATAAACTTTTAATTGCATTTATAATATATCTCAATAATTTCAGCAATACCACTTGATATGATCATTGGAAAGAACGTCTTGAACATGATATATTAAAAAAATCAAAAAAACCATTAAAATATAAAATTAACTAAATAATTATTAAAAAATGAAGAAACGAATTAAAACTGGCAATAAGTAAAAAAAGAAAATAAATGTTTAAACAAAATATACAACAATAAAAGGTTTAATTTAAATTATCTTAAATTGTAAAAAAATGTAACAAAACTTAATTACTCCTTTGAGAGATTGTGAATTGCTAGTACAATATGTGCAATTTAGTTAAAAAATATTATCATTTTTTTAAAATGACAATACATATAACAAAAAATAGCATAATTTTTCGTTCGAAAATTATTTATTTATTTCGTAAAAATAAAAAAGTCATCAGAAGGGCGAAAACCACTTACTCTGACGACTGTTCATTAAATGTGTCGTAGAGTAAGTGACAAAATATATGGATGATCACAGGAAATTAAAAAGACAAAAATACGTGAAAATAAATAAAATAAATTGAGTATTAAAAAATTGACTAAATATAAAAACACAAAAATATAAATAAAAAAGATTTTGCAAATTGGTCAATAAAAAAATGCAGTAAAATGAAGTGTAAATTAATTTTATTTAATTCAACAAAATAAAGGAAAAAAGAGTATTGGCGTCAACGACAACATTGAAAACTCCTTTATGCTGCACAAGATTGAACATAATCTAGGGAAAGTTAATTTACGATAAAATAAATGATTTCGGCGAATTAATATAATAATTAATTTAATATAAATATATGTTGATAATCACAAATAAAAGCTTTGAAGAAAAAAGTAAAATGACCATATGGAGAATAAAAAGAAATTACCAATGTATAAACTAATTACATGGTAATAAAATCATAAAATAATCAATGTTAAATTATACCTTAAATTTATACTTATTTTATAGATAAATTAATAAATTTAAAAAAAAAATCGCAACTGAAAATAAATATGAAATGGAATTAAATGATTTTTTTAAATTATAACATTTAGAATAAACTATGACAAAATTTATTAATTTATTTTTATTTCAACGCGACAGTTAAGGGATGGAGTCATATTTGTACAATTATAAATTAAAAAAAAGGATTATTCTGTAATATAAATAAAAGTTAATATTTAAAAATGCTCTAAATTGTTTTCGTTAATTAAAAAAATAATTTAATTGATCGATGCAAAAAATTAAACAAAAAAAGTATTTAGGAACATAATTACCATCTTTAATTTTCATAAAAACTTTAAATTCATTATCATTAATAAACTTTTATAAAATAAGTAAATAATAAATACAAAACGTTTAATAAATCTGTTAACCTACTCTATAAAAAATTTATTATAGGATTATTACAATATTTTTAATTTATAAATAATTATATTTATTGTTCAAAAAGATTTGAATAAACAAAAACCCAAATTCAATAAAGTTTTGAAGATTGAAACTAAATTCCAAAAAGTAATTTACTATGTTTTAACTATACAATCTATAATTTTTCTGTGAATAATTGTACCAACCAATATAATTAATACATGCATTAAATATGGGAAAAAAAATAAAAATATAAATGCAAAATTTTTAAGCAAAAAAAAAAAGCAATCTATTAAAGAAGGTAACAAAAATGCAGCATTTACAAATATTATATTTGTAATATTTCTTATAGAATTTTAAATGTTAAATAAAAAATATATAATTCTTTTTCTTATTTTAGGTATATTGTTAGGTTTTGAACTTTGTTTTATTTATTTTGTTTATCTGATATATATTCTGAAAGGGTTGAATTAACTAATTATAATAATATTTTAAATGCTGAATTGGGTGATAATACTAGAAATCTTTCTTTAGAGAATACAAATTGAGATGCTTTAATGAAAGGATTCGATTGGCTGCTAATAGAATTGGGTTTTTAATAATAATTTGACTAATTTTTATAATTTAAATGGTTTAGATTGTTGTTTAACACATTTACCCTATAATGAAAGGGTTTTATATAAAGCTTTTAATTATAATTATGTAGTTGATTTATACCCAAATCAGTCTCTTACTTCTAATTATTAAATTTTAATTATCTTTTATTATAGGAAAAAAGAAGGCGTTCCCTTTTTTCTATAAATAAAAAATTTTAATTATGAAATGAAAAACGATTTAATAAAAAATAAATTTATAATTGATTATTTTATTTGTAAAAGGAAAAAAGTCCTAAAAATGAAACTTTCAATAAAAATAATTTAAAAAAACTTAAGTAAAAAATATTAAAAAGTCATTTAAAATGAAAAATCATGGCGATGATAGAGGAATTTCAAAAATTGAAATGTTAATGAGAAAGGATTTTTACAATTTATTTCAAACCATACCCATCAATTCAAAAATTCTATGCTTAAATTCCGGACACTAATGATTGGGCTTGCTTTTTTAGGCACAAAAAATCACGAAATAGGCACCTAAAAAGGCATAAAAAATCGCAAAATAGGCATTAAATAGGCAGTAAAATAGGCAAATAAAATTTTTTATTAATGCTTTTTAGGTAACAAAACACGTTAAAACTTAAATATTTCAATTGTTAATGAAATTATAAAATATTTTAAAGTTTTTTCGAATATCTTAAACCAAAAAATTTATATTAATAAAAAAATAAAACTTTGAAACGCGTTTTTCGTGCTTATCTATGCGTATTAAGTGCGCCAAAAGATTCTTAGCACACACAATTCATTCAAATGACGGACAACTTTAACCAAGATTTTTCATTAGAACAAATATTTATATTACAAATATAAAATAAATAACAATATAAAATATGAATATTTTTTTAAAAGTTACATTCTTTTTTAAATATTATCAGCAATGAAAAATTTATAATCGAAAATATAAGGTCAAAAAAATGAGATAAAAAGTGAAGAACGATAAAATTCTAAAATTTAAAAATAAATATATATTTAATTAACTCAAATTATTGAAGAAGCAAACTAAATTATTAATAGCCTCCAATTCTGCTCATTATTGGTGAATTTGAGCAATCAAATTCAAATGCCTACCTTTTAAAATATCAAATTTAACATAAGTTATAGCAGAAATAGTTTTTATTTTCATAAAAACTATAGTTCTTTAATTTTTTGAAATTTTGCAGGCTTTGAGAAAATCTGGGCTATTTAAAGATATCATAAATGTAAAATTTTTTATTAATTTTATGCCATGTTTTGTTGAAAAAACTACTATACTATTGGATTTACAAAATGCCAAATTTGCGGGTTTTAATAACGAATAAGGCAAATAGCGAAAACAAATCAGAACTTTTAAGTGTGAATTGTTTTTGAACAAATAAATGTCCACGGAGAATAGCACTAATTTGAAATTTTATCGCAAATTTGAAAGTGCAAAACAATTTCAAATATGAAAATAAATGCGTTTTAATTTTAAAAGTGAAATTTAATAAAATAAATACAATAATAATTCTGAATTTTTTATTTTTTTTTCTTTTGGCAAATTTGGCCACAATTTATTCATTTCCTGCAAACAAATTATTTCAACTGTTTGTGTTCGAATAATTGTATTAAACTAACAATTTAGGTATCAATTAAATAAAAATTTCAGTGACGCTATAAAAATGTTCTTTTAATCTGATTTAATAAGAAAGCCCAAATATAATAGATTAATTTATGAATGATTGTTAAATTTAACAAATCATCATTTATAGTTCAAATAAATAATTAAAAGATATTTATATAAAAAGAAATAAATAAGAAATAAAATAATATTATATTTGGTCTCTTGAAATTCTGCTGTGAAAATGAATTGATTGAATGTATTTTTTAAAACAAATAAGCAATTAAATGTTTGTCTTTAAAAATATTTTATTAAATCGGCTCATAAATAAAAAATATTAAAACCAGAAATCAATAATACTATAAATAAAATAAAATAAATAAATAAATTGGGACGAGCAAGAGTTAAGAATAATTTATAATAATTTATTTTAAATGAAAATAATTTACAAAAAATTAAAAATAGTTTGAAAAGTACTGATAAAAGAAAGTTTAGTTTTAATTTTCTTTTTTCAGATTGCGAGAGCAAAGCACATGAGAATTAAAAATATTGAATAAATTTAATACAACAACTTAAATCAATTAACGAAAATCAGTTAATAATTAATATTTATACAAAAACAAGCAATTAAATAGTTCAAAAAAGCTTAATTAAAAATACAACACAAATCAAAACATTAACAAAAACAAAATCATTAACTAAAAACTATTTGTTAAAAAAATAAATTCTAAAAACAAAGTTTATAAAATTAAAAAAAATTTGTCTTTACCAAATCAGGTTAAGTTAGTCCGTCTCCTTGTTTCAATAAATCTCTTTATTTACAAGTATTGACTAATAACGAAAAACAAGATTAAATTTCAGTAAAAATGATTTAATTTAATTAATTTGGTGAGGGAAAAGCATAAAACTTTTTAAAAAATAAATTTAAAAAAGACCTATTAAAAATTAGATAAAATTTTCTTGTAATATTTTTTATTAAACAGAATAATTCGAACCTCAATAAGCATTTTTATAATTTATATAATTATTATAAATACACTCTTATTCATTTTGTTAAAAACAAAAAAATTATCACCTCATTATTGTCCAAAAAATTGAAAACCAAATAAGCTAACTTAAGCATAATGAAAATAAATTAAAAAATAAATTCTTTACGGATTAAATGTTTATAAATATAAATTAAAATAAAAAGTAAATATTTACGAAAACAACAGATTTTACACAAAATCAAAATTATTAAATTTCAAATAAAAATTTGTGCAAAAAAATTTCTATACTAAAAATGCCAAATAAAGAATATGCATATTTATATACAAATGTATAGAAAAATAATAAAAATGAACTTATTACGATAATTTAAATGAATTAAATCTTTAATATATAAGTAAGCTATAAAAAAATAATATGTTAATGTTGATATTTAAAAAAATAATTTATGGAAAGAATGGATGTAAAATAATACTCATAAAAATAAGTAAGAACTTCAAAAACGATTTAAAATAAAATTCAAATTATAATTGAGAAATTATAATCAAATAACGAAAAAATAAAAAAAAACATATTTAAAAAGTAAATTAAATAATTATAAAAATTCGCCATAATCTTTGTCATCTATACTCATTCACAAAACATAAAAAGGTAAAGAAAATTAAATTGAAATAAAATTCATGTTCGTCTACTATTCATAATGCGTGCAATTGTCATGAGAAATGCTAATAAATCGGAAAGAAAATAAATAAATACAAATAAAAATAACAATAAAATTTGTACTATTTATTTCAGCGAATTGGATATTTCGGATATAAATTCCGAAATTTGAGAATTTAACTCATTTTTCATTTTTTTAATTTTTAAGATAGTTTTCTCTTAAAAAATAAAAGATACACTAACCTTTTAAAAGATGTAAAATAATTTTCTTAAATAGTTTCACAAATTTTTTAGAAATTTATGACTTTTAATATTAATAAAATTCAAAAAATATTAAGTTGATCTTCTTCTTCATAATGAGAGAAATTGTCATGAGTAAATGTTTATAAATTGGAAAGAAAATAAATAAGATACTAATAAAAATATGTACTAATAAAAAATAATAATTTATAAACCTATTGATTTAGAAAAAATTTTTTCAATAAGAATTTAATTATAAATATTTATAAAATTATAACTAGAAAAGTAATGGAAGAAAATAATTTATAAACATATTGATTTAGAAAAGTTTTTCAAAAAGATTTTCTTTGAAAACTGGATTATTTAAAATATAGTCACCTTATTTCGATAAAATAGTAAATTATGGAAATTAAATCTTCTCTGGACATAACAAAATAATAAACGGAGCTCGTCCATAAATATAGTAAAATTAATTGAATAATTTATTTTCGAAATATAAACCTAAAAAGATTACTTAGAAATTTTAATAAATTTAAATAACAAATCTACAAATAAGCATACAAAACTTATTGTACTGTTTATTTCATCGAATTGAATAATTTCATAACTTTATACGGTTTTTATTAAATAATGTACTTTAATAGTAAGAATATTTCTGCATAATAAGAATTTAATAACAAAGCATTAAATTATAATTGGAAACAATATAACATAATTTATCAAAAAACTATGACTCATTGTAATGAAGATATCCCCAAACAGGAAATAGCATAAAAACTGAAAATAAAGATAAAGGAAAATAAAAGACACAGAAACGTTTTAAAAGATATTTTGAGAAAAATGGATTTTGTTTATTATTTTTCATTGAATTAAAATCCGACCTTATATTATTTGAGGAATCATTGCTTAATCAAATCCAAAACAATTCATATAAAATGAGAAAAACTGATTTAGGAAATCAAATATAAAAATGTAAAAAATAATTATAAATCTTTTAATTTTAACTCAACTAGACCGAATATCGGAAAAATGGAAATTAAAATTAATTTTGAATAAATAATCACCCCGTTCATTAATGTTTATTATGACAAAAAGTCTATATAAAAGTAAGGATTACATATGTATTTCCTTGTTTAAAAGAAGAGGAAAACTGTGATACTTTAGTTGAATATAATTTAACAATTCAATTTTAAAAATGCAATGTATAAAAGCCCATTTTAGTAAAATATTTTCTCATCATTAATTACTAATTTAGTCAGCTTAAAATGTAAAATTAATAATCAACAGATGACGAATGATTATAATAGGAAAAGCAGCGACCAAACAGAACATTAATATGAATAGAAATAGACAAATTTATAAAATTAAAAAATTGTATATAAAAATTATTTAAAGAAATGGATAAAAAAGATAATCGAACTTTTAATATATTTGAATAAAAATTTAATTATAAATATTCATAAATTTATAACTAAAAAAGTAGTGGAAGAATTGTTGGTTGGCATGAGCACAGGGAACATTTTGTTCAAAAATAAAATCGAGAAAGAACTCTAACAAAAACAATAAAAAAAAATTCAAGAAACAACTGCTCAAAAACGAAATAATAAGGTAACCAATGATATTTGTTAATTGAAAAAATAAAAGCGTAAATCAATTGAAAAAAAATATAAATAAATATTAAATTAATATAAGTGCAAATTGAATCTAGTAATCAGAAACACAAAATAAAAAATATTGAAACATTAAAATATTTCTGTAAAATTTGTCCTAATACAACGAGCATTTATTTGTTTTAATTTAATTTTTTTCATTTTATTTTTGTGTTATTTGCGTTGGATTCGAATGATTAAAAGTCAAAACAAAAAATATTTATTGTTGTTAATTTATCATTAAACCACAATCTATTAAAAATATTGAAGCAGCTCAAATTTTTAATTAAATTTTATTCTCACTATTTAAAATTTCACATCCCTTGCAAAATATGTTAAATAAATGCCAAAGGAAGTAATACGTTCTATGATAAATTATCATTTAACACTACGTGAAAACGAATTTTTGTAAAATACAGGGCGACAAATAAGTAATGTCCCACTTTTAAATTTCTTATATCTCGAAAAGAAAAAAACATAATTAATATTCATATTAAAGCCCATTCAATTCTCTTTAAAGAGAACGGAATAAAAAACAAAAATCTCATTCTAACTTAGTGTAATGGAAGCATCAAAAATTATGACCCATTTTTGACGCCAAAAGTTACTGTGCTTAGAGAATAAAAAAATTCTAACAACCGAACTAAGTGAAGCAAAACAATGAATTCACGTGGAGAATATGGCATAACTTAGTTCTTTAAAATAAGCTTGATATCAGTGATAATTACTGTTTCTAAGGTCAGAAAAACATCAAAACGCGAGTTATCAGAAATCATTGATTTCAACGAATTGCTCATCAAGTCATTCTTACCAGTGTAATTTTACTCCCGTTTTTGGGGTAAAATTTCCAAGAGCGGGATCGGGAGTTCAAAATTTTCCGGGACGGGAGTCTCTAATGAAAATCCCGTAAAAATCCCGTTCACCGAAAAAAGCGGGACCGGGAATTCCGTAAAAATCCCGCGGGCTCCAATATATTACAATATAAAAATATCAAACTAGAGGAAAAGGAAAAGTATTCATATATTACACTGATAAATTCTGACAAAATAAATTAATTAATAACTAATATTTTAATTAATAAAATGTTTAATGAATAAATACAAAACAATGAAAAAAACCTCAAATATAGAAATAAATAAAGCATTTATGATTATACGATATTGCAAAAGCTGAAAAAAGCATTTACAATTTTCTTACCTGAAATTAAAGGTATAATTGAATTAATATAACAAAAAACTTAAATTTTTTTGAACATTTATTTTGTCATTTAATTAAAATATCATTTTTAAATTAATTTGTAAATTACAAAAATTTCTTATATTCAAAAAAAATATTAAATTTTCTTAAAAAATCATTTAATGCTAATTAATTTAAAAAATAAATATAAAGCAGCTCATTTAAGCTATAATATAAAATGTTAAGAATATGGTCAATTTTGAAAAATAAATACTAAAAAAGAAAAAAGCATATTAAAAAAATAATATTAATAAACTCAAACAAAATATTCAATTTAATATTTTTCATACGATTATACTAAAAATAGAAAGCAGGAAAATAATTAATAAAAAATAATAAAAAAAACAATGATAAAAAGACCAGTATATATTCATAAAATTGTAAAAAAAAAGTAATATTGAATATTCATCCTCATCGACAACGATATCATCCCTTCATCAAGATTAAAAGACCAATATACCAAATTATAAAAAAAACAATATTGAATTCTAAATATATTAATATATTTTCAAATAATTGTTAAAATTATAACAGCAATAAAAATATAAAAATCAACATTGTAAGAAATAAAATAAACTAATTTTCTTAATGAAATATAATATAATTAGAGTTGCACGGGCCGGGACCGGGGACGGGAATTCCCGGTTTTTTCAGGTCCCGGTCCAGGTTTTTGAAAAAATTGAAATCCCGGTCCCGGTTTTGGCAGTTCCGGTCCCAGCGGGACTAAATAAGCACTGGTAAGAATGGGGGTCTGGTAAGAAAAGATAAGAAAATTGAGGAGGAGAAATTTTTGAGAAAAAAAATAATTTATTTCATTTAAAGCATTTTTGTTCAATTGAAATTTAATTAATAATAAATATTTCAACTTAAAAATTATTATTTTTTCTTTTTTAAACAGCCTAAAACCACAAATTAGCCAAATATTTGGTTATTTTTTGACAAATTCTTTTAACAAATCTTACTAAAAATTTCAAAATTTCCGGTGGCGCCTATCGGCACTGACGAACCCCGGCCCCACCCCAAATGTTCCCAAAAAGTTTTTTTTTGAAAAAACAGCGTCACAAAACGAGCGATTTAAAAAAAATTTAAGATATTTAAATTTATTAAAAAATAAGAATTTTTTAAAATATTGATAAGTTTTTATTATTTTTCGAATTTATCTATTTTTATTTATATTAAACTCTTAGCGAGTTCTAAGTCGTTTCCTAAAAACCTCCAATGGGTAGAAAAACAAAAAAATGTATAACATATAAATTCATAACTTGGTTTAATTTCTCATGGTTTCATTTAATAGCTCTTAAAAAATAGTTAAAAAGTTTTCCCTAATTTAACCTAAAAGATAAATTCAAAATACATAAATAAAAATAATAATTATAAAGCAGAATTTACAAAATTGAAATTTTCTGATTTTTCCCACAAAAGTAACAAAAAATGCATTTAAATACTTAATAAATTCTGTAAAATGTTCAATTAAATTATTTCAAAAGAAGGAATGAAAATTACACATTCAATTAAAAAAATCACATATGGAGTAATGAAAATAACTACTTAAATAGAAATAATTAAAACATAAAAATTGATCTATTTATGTATGTATTTTCTTTTTAGAATTATACTTTGCAATTCACAATATTTAATTAACATTTTAAACGCTTATTACGATAAATATTTTTTTAGACTAATGAGTATGTTTGTTGACCCTGAACTAACGACCAATTAGCACAAAGTATGAACAATTCGTGATTTTGAAAATAAATTTTATAATGTTTAAAATATACATATTTTAACACCTAAATAATTATTTAAATTTAATTACTTAAATATGAAGAAAAAATAATTAAATTCATTAAAAATAGTATTATTTTAAAAACAAAACATATAAACAAAAAATACAATTTAAAAATTAATAACTTTTAAAATTTCAAAATAGAAAATAAAATAAATAATTAACACCATTGCTTTGATGACTATATAATGAAGAGAGTAAGAAAATACTATTGAAAGTGACAATAAATAAATAATTTATTTAAATAAAATCTGAATTATTTCTAAATATAACTTCGCGTAACGCACAACAAATCAGACTGAGCAGGCCATGATTAATTGGATTAAAAAATTAAGATTTAATACACTTTTATTAATTAAACTTTAATCTACATTAATAAACAAAATAAAAAACAAAATTTTAAATGCAAATTGTTACAATAAATATTTAAATTATTTTAGTTCTTTAAATTACCAAATGATTGTGTCGACCACTTTAGTTGGATGTCGATTGTGGATTACAAGTTTATAAAAATAAAAGGTTTAATAAATAATTAATTAATCTATCAAATGTTCATCTAATTAAAAAAATATATAAATTAAAAATATTGAAATATGTAGATAACGGAAAATACGAACAATTTGAAATAAAATGCTGGCGAACAACATCCATGCGTCTAACTGGTACTATCTAAAGCAAGGAAATAAAATATTAAAAATATTATCTAAAAAAAAAGAAGTAAAATCACTGAAAGTTGCTGGCCTATAATAAAGAATTTAATTAATAATTAATTTGATAGAAATTGATTTGGATCAAAATCATAAATAAATAATAAAAGGAATAATGATTACACCTATATTTTAAAGAAATATTTTTGTAAATAAAATTAATTTCAATGTGAATTTAATTTTAAAAAAACTAAATTAAATGCCAAATAAACAATGCACAACGGATGTTGACCGTCGTGGAAGAGGTCAAGGAAAAATTGGAAAAATAAAAAGTAATGAGAACAATGCAAAATGAAGGCATAATAAACATATAATTTTCCTGATCATTTTGTCGGAAATGGCCAGATTAAAAAAAAAATCTTGAAGAAAATTGGAAATTAAATAATTGAATAAAATTTTTAATATTGTATATAAATTTAGAAATGCAAAAATCCATTATTACCTTTTTGAATTAAATCTAAATTTAAAAAAAAATTATTTTCTCAAATTTATATTTAAAAAGTAATCTTCCGTTAATTTTTAAATCACCATGAACAACTACGTACTTACGATCAGCTAGCAAGATAATATTTATTGAAATAAACCCATAATAATATTTATTAAAACTTAAATTAACAAATAGTTAAAACTGCTTAAAAATATCATTTCAGTGCGTATACCCAACTCAATATTCAGGGATTTAAAGAGAATATAAAATAATTTTTTCATATCTTATAATTTTTAATTCCAGAAATTAATCTTTTAGGTTTTTTAATAAATAAAAAAACAAAAGATACAGCAATGATTTTTAAAAGAAGGAAATGGAAGAACTTTTGCTTTTTTATTTAATACATTTTCTTAATAATAAATATTTATGTAAATATTAATTATTTATTTCTTAACCAAAAAAGGCATTCTTTATCATCCAGAGACAATAATAGAATTTAAAGAAAATAAAAAAATTATTATAAATTTAAAACTTCATTATAAATATTCTTTGAAGCTTAAAAATTAAAGTTAAAAAACTGAAGCAAAAAAATTTTATTAAATCGAATATGTAAATTCAGCCTATCAAAATAGCAAATCTACAAATAAACAAAAATTTTTAAAATAACTTCTATAATTAAGTACATTAATAAGTATTATTTTTATCGATATAAAAATATAATATCTTTATTAAAATTGCAATAATTTCAAATAAATTTTCTAATAAAAAAATAAAAAATAAATTTCTTAATTTAACGTAAATTAGTATAATAAAATACAACAAATAAAAATTTATTAAAAATATTATAAAAATGAAAATGAAAGGATACAAAAACAAAACAAATTATTACTTAATAATGTGATTCACTCTTGTTCTTTATGAGTGCCAAAACCATTATAAATTTAAGAGATCCAAACATTTATCAAATATTTGAAAATAAGATTAACAATTCATTAAAAGGAATAAAAAAAGAAAAAAAGGATGTTAATAAATTATTAAAATCAAAAGCTATCCAATCCGAGTGCGAATAATAGTAATCATAACTTTAATCATTAATAAAAAAATTAATTAAATGAATTGAAAAGGCAAAAAAAACATTTTTGTTTACATATATATTACAAAGAAGCTGCTAAATACTCTGGCTGTATTCGTTTAAATTGGTTTTTAAAAATAACATTTTATGTGAAAAGAATTTTAGACAAATAAATTTAAAGACAATAGTCAAAGTGTAAACTAAATTATTTTTAAAAAACATCTAAAAATATATAATAAAATTTTATTAAAAAATAAATTTGTTTACGAAAAGATTGAAAGAGTAAAAAAAAAAAAATAATTAAACATTAAATAAAAAATTGAATTAAAAACTTGAAAAAAAGAATAAAACTACTGAATATTTATTAAAAATGAATTTACAAAGAAAATATTATTCATAATAAAATTAAACTAAGAGTTTATACATAATTTTGATAAAATTATATTGTAATAAGCGAAAAAATAAGAGAATATATTCACAGAAACAAAAATTTTGTCCCAAATAAGTATTCGGCATAGCGTTTTTCAAAAAATCACATTCACTAAAAAATTAAATGTTTAAATGATATTTTTAATTAAAATTGAGTTAACATAAATTGTAACAAATTAATTTAATTTGCGTTAAAATAAGTGGATTTTGCTGAAAGTAAGCAGTATTATAAAAAATAATAACATTAATAACATATTACGAAAAAAATTTAAATTTATAAAAAATAAACATTCGTATTCGAAAATACTACGAGTTTAGTGATAATGGGTAATTCGATATGAAATAGGAAAATAACGCTAAGATTTGCCTGAAAAATTTAATTTTTCGAGTTTTTGCGTGCAAAATTCACTTCCATTTTCGCTTTCGTCCACAATTCAATTTTTAATTTTTTTATATTTTTAAAGCGAAATGACTATGCTATCTTAATTCTCAATAATGCGTTAATAATCTATTTTTTTAATTATTATATTATTTTATTCCTTGGAAAGCATGTCGCAAAACAATCATATCTTGTGTTTTGAACTTAAAAGATCGGTTAAATTAAATTAAAAATATAAAAAATATATATATTAATAAAAGTTAAGCTGTAATAATCTAAAAAATATTTTTTGGATTAGGATTTCAAAACTAAAATTTGATCTCGAAAATATAAACTTTAAGAAATCTTCACTACTTTTTAAAATTAAAATTACTGCATGGCAAAAAAAAGATTAATATTTCAGTTAATTTCTTCTTAAACGAAATAATATTCTTCACTTAAAAATTTTTTTTAAGTATAAAATTATTTTTATTTTCTCTAAATTTTTTCATTTATTCCATGACTTGTTGCGCGATAAAATCCAAATAATTTTGATTGAGCCATAATTTTTTGTAAATAATAAATATTAATAATCAAAAACTTTATTATTATCGCTTTTTGATTTTATAATTCAATAATTTGTCACTCTCCTAATTATAGCAGTTGCCAAAAGCAACTTATTAATAATTTATTTTATGTTCTATTTAAAGCCTTTAATTAATGCCGCGGCCATTTTCCTAATCACTTGGATTAATGCGTGGATAATCGGTAATGGTATATTATTTTTGTTAATTTTTGCAAATTAATTTTATTTTTTCTTATTCTATTCTTTTTTTATAATTAAAATTATTATTTACAAAGTTTAATTTTTTTTGTTAGTCTTTCGTACTTTTAGTCGTTTAATAATCTTCACGAATGATATTTTAAACAGTTAAAACTGATATTTTTTTAATTTATTTTTTTAATTATATTATTATTTATATTATTAGTTTTATGTTATTAATTTTTTTTCTTCTTCTTCCAGAATTGACGTTTGTCGGGTGCCATTTGCGACCAAATTAAAAATTGCTTACTGTTTGCTAAATATAAATTATATTTAATCGATAAAACCAATATGGAGTTTATTCAAATTTTGCACTTGAAAGTCATTTTTTGAAATAAAAATAAAATTTTAAGCAGAATTTATTTAAGAGAAAGCTATTATTATTATTATTATTATATATATCGTTTAACGTTCCAACGTCTGTGAATTGATATAAATGTTTAAAGACTTATTTTATTATATTTATAAATATTCAATTTACGAATTTTTAAAGATTTTTTTATTGGTCTTTTTAAGTTCATTTCTTTCGTAAAAGAAATTGGATATGGATAAAGCTTTTAGTTTAATTTTTATTTTTATTTAAAATTAAATTATTTACGTTTTAAAAAATAAGTAAATGTTAAAATATAAATCTATTCGGATGCTTTTTGATTAACAGGTCATTTTTAATCCCGGTGATTCAATTTAAAAATTTTAGCGTTTAAATGAAAGTCGTTTGGCTTTTCGGGATTACGGGTTCTTTGAATTTGGAGAAAACTTAGAATTATATTTAAAAAATCTACAAAAAACAAAAATAACCAATTGAAAATGAAATTTTAAAGGACTGGCGGCACGCAAATTTTTCATTGTGTATTATGCTTTCAGATTTTTTTTTTATCTGTTTTTTGGTTCTTTTATATAAGTTATGCTTTTAAAATATAATTAAAAAATAATTATTAGTATTAATATTTTTCACATTTGAAAATAAATCGCTTTTTCGTATTTAATTTTAAATGCCTTAACTAATTCAATCTGACTATTCGAAAAAGCTATAAGCTATTTCTAGCAAAAATTTTTGCGAAATTAGAAAGAGGGAGGCCTTAGAGGTGGTTCCAATAATGAAAATTTGGAAACCATAATTAATAAATACTTTATTTTTCCATTGTTTAGTTTTTTGTCCATATTTCCATTCGGATAAAAGAATTTAAAATTTAAAATTTTAACATTTTATCTCCTGAATTTTTGCTTCTATATGTTTTATTAATGATGCTTCTCTAATATTAGGTTTAAATAAATATACCAAGCAATTTTATCAACTTTATCAATGTTATAATAAATTTTAATTTTTTTTTTTAAGAAAAGAGATACAAAACTAAAAAATTTGGAAATAATTTTTGCTAGAGTGGTTGGGACAGTTCTTTTTTAAAATAATGTGATTTTTAAAAAATGGAGAAGACAATAATTGCGGAATAAATAAATAGTTAATGAAATTTAAATATAATTTTTTTATTTGCTTTAAGAAAAAATAAATTTAATAATAAAAATGTTTTAAAATGTTTCTTTTAGTCCATATATAATATTTTATATAAAAGTGGTACCAAAGTATGCTAAAAAAACAATTAATTTAATATTTCAATATAGTATTATTTCGTATCTCTTTTTTCTAAATATTTCATTGACTACGTTTATTATAATAAAAATTATTATAAGGTTCAAAATAAATACAATTTAAAGCACCATTAAAAGAAATAAAATAGATTAAATATGTTATTTTCTTAACTGTTGAAATGAATTTTCTTTATCATAATTCCCCGTTTTTACGCCGCGGAAAGATTCATTTTATTATTATGCCCTACAAAATTTTGTTCAAAATTTATTTAGATATTTTAAATTATCGAATGTAAATTCTTTTTAATTTATTATAAAAAAATCAAAATTAAAATTCAAAATATAAATTTTCATTTATCTTTTTCATTTATAAATCTACATTCGCCCCTTATACAAATGATTGATCAAAAGAAAGATAAATTTTAAAATGATCTTTAATAATTTTCAATTCCAGAGATTTTTACAATTTTTCAACTCCATGACAATTTTAAAATAAAATTTTATAAATTTTAATTTTTAATTTTTCCTAAAATCCATTATTTTTTGTCTTAATTAGTTTCAGAATCGAGGGCTAAAAAAAATTTGTTTGATTATATTAGTATAGAAATAAAATACTATTCTTTGAATTAAATATATTATTAAAGAAATGTTAAACTGATTAAACAGTTTTATTATTTTTGATATACTTTTATATTCATAATTTATCTTTTATTAAGTTTCAGAAAAATATTACCAATTCCTTAAAACTTTTAATAAAATTTGTGTTTTAAATCTAATCTATAAAAATAACAATATTAATTAAATACATGTATTTTTAAATTTTTATTTGATTATTTAATTAACTTCATTAATGATTTCAATTTTATATGGCTTTTATTTTTAAAGAAAATTTTCTTGAAAATTTTATTATTTTTTATCTTGCATTTTGGCTCAATGAATTTCCATTTAAATATTATTTGCTAAATTCAATTAGTTTTATTCTTTTATTCATTATTATTTTTATTATTATTATTTTATCAGTATTTTATAATATAAAAATGCAAACTGAAGTCCATTGCTAATTGTAGTTCGGATAAACCTTCTTGTTTAATTTTTGATTATTTTTATGTAATATTAGAGTTTATTTTGTCACTTTTTACATCATATTCAATTTAGTCGCAGATAATTAGAAAAAGATTTTGTTATAATGCTTTTTTTAATAATTATTTTATTACCAATTAGAAAAAGATTTTGTTATAATGTTTTATTACCAAAATTCGTTTTTTTAATTGTATATCACTTTTTCATATCATTTTTATTATTGATTTTAGCAGTTAAAAAGTAAGTTTAAAATTATAAGCTCTGATTATGACTCTTATTAATGTAATATTTTTCAAAAAATTCAAGATAAAATTATTATTGATTATTTTGATAGCTATTTAAATTATAAACTATTTTTACACTCTAAAAGATTTGTTTTTATCATGACCAGTTAAGTGTTTTTAAGAATAAACATTTTTAAATCTTACAAAAATCTTTCGTACAATTAATAATTTAAATTGATTCTTTTAAAAAATTATTTTCCTTGTTGTAACAATAATTTTTGATAATTTATTAGGCATCTTTCCATTTTCTTCTTAAAATTTGGAATCATTCAAACAGCTCTTTGAATAAATTATTTTATTAATTAATTATTTATTTTTATTTTTTTGAAATATAAATATTTTTTAGAATTAGTTCATTTTTTATTTCTAATTCTTGCATTCTTGCATAATTGCTGCTACTTCTTCTTCGCACAATTACACGTAATTTGTTTATTGTTTATTTGTATATTAAAAAAAGGAATTTTCTTCAAAATTCTAATATACAGCCATTACGTATTACATATTTCGGAATTTTAGACAAATATCCAATCAATGACCAAATTTATGAAAATAAAATTTTCTTTTTGAGAATTATCTATACAAGAATAGAAGGTGTTGCTATTTTTGTGGTAAAACCTCTAAACGTTTAAATTGATTTGACTCACAAAAGCCGATTGGATGCACCAAAAAATTTCTCCTCTCGAAACAGAGAAGTCCAAGCTTGTCAATAATTTAATTAATCAAAAATAGTGGGAGTTCTAAAAAAGTTTTTTTTCGAAATTAAAATAGCAATTAACTTCTTTAGGGTTTTCTTGGGCGCTGAGAACGATAGGAACAGATTTCCGCTGTTTTATCGTTCTCAGCGCTTAAGAAAACCTTTAAGTTTTTTTATTTGATTTTGAGTTGGTACCGTATTCGGCAATTTTTCCATTTTGGGTAACGCGAGGGATCGGGGTCCGGCGGTGCCGATAGGCGCTGCTAAATTAAATAAATTCTGCCATTTTTTTAAATTTTTTTTAATAGTAATTAAAACGCAAAAAGTATTTATTTTGTAATATGATTTATTTTCAATTGTTATGAATAGTTTATAATAAAAACGGACAGTAATAGCAGAAACTCAAATTAATTCTAATTAAAAATAATTCGATATTGCAATTAAACAAAAATTAGTCATAAAAACCAATTATATTTCTTGAATAAATTGTTTCTATCTTTTATAATTTTCAAAATTTTTATGCTTCGGATATATTGTGACTTTTGTTGACTCCAATAAAGAGGGATGAGCAAAATAAACTTTTTGCTGATCACCAATAAACACAAAAAATTTTTTGTTTAAAAACAAGAATTATTTAAAATGAATATATATCAAAAAAAGTGCATGTTTTAATATTATAATTATTTTCTTCTTTTTCTTCTTAAAAAGGTCGAATTCGACTTAAATTTATTAAAAATTGAAGAAATTAATTAAATTAATGAATTTTCCTTGAAAATGCAAATATCTGAAAATTACGCTGTAAAATATATTTGAATTAAATGTTTTCCATAAAATTGTTAAAGATAGTTAAAAATTTATTTTAAGATATTTTTCCACGAGATAATCAAAATTAAACTTAATTCTTAAAAGTAAAAAGATCGATCACAATTATTGATAAATAGAAACAAAAAAATAATAATTAAAAGAAGCCTCTTGAACCAAAGTTCAAAAAATGCTCAATTATTACACATGAGAGAAATGTATACTCTAGCTAAAAATAAACAATAAATAATAACAAAAATTATTTTTATTAAAAAATATATAAAAATTCATTTATTTCTTTTAATTAAAATCATAATTTAAGAATTTAAAAAATATCTCCGGGTAATAAAACAAATTAAAACTGCAAAAAATTAGAATTTCAATCATTCAAAGCTGTTAATCCAAATTTGTTAAAATATAATTTTAAAAATATTATAAACGCATATTGAAAAAAAAGATTTAATGAATTTATTTCATTGATAAATAACGAATATTAAGCATTTAATGAATATTTATTTATTATTTTTCAATTTTTTGAACATCTCTTTCAATAAAAATTTGAATTTTTGACTGCAAAATATTTTTCTCGAAAAATTTTAAAAAGCAGGTTTTTTTCTTTTTCAAAAAACAAATAAAAATTTTTTATATTCTTAATTATTTGATTATGTTTTTTCTTAAAAATATCATCGAGTCTGATTTTAACGAGCAATTTCTCTGGAACTCATTTCACTTAGTATTATTTTAATTTTTTAAATTTAAATCCCTTGTTATGCGATTGAAATTTATTTATTATTTTGGTATTATTATATTTGGTGATGCGACATTTGCGGCGCTGGTAGGAAAATAAGCAAATCGTAAATTTCAGTGCATTCGGGATCAAAAAAAAAAATTAGATTTTTAACATTTTTTGAGGCACATTTTTTCAAAAAAACATTTGGGAACTGGGCGGGGGGAGAAGGTCCGGCGGTGCCGACAGACGCCGCCGGAAAATTTTTTGTAATTTCGTTCTGATTTGTTAACTGATTTTCACCAAAAAAGGCCAACTTTTGCAATTAAGAGCCAAGAAGGCTTTTTTGCTTTAAAAAACACTTTTTTTTGCGGCGCGCTTTTTCCTAAAAACTTGGTATATGTGCGAGTGGAGAGATCCGGTAGTGCCGATAGGCATCGCCGGGAAAAATTTTTGAAAATTTGAGTGCAATTTGTTAACTAATTTTGTCCAAAAAATTACCAAAATTTGCGCACTACACCAAATCAGAACATTTCTTAGAAATAAAAACATTTTCATTTTCAAAGATTTGGACATTCCAAATCAGAACATTTCTTAGAAATAAGGACATATAGAAACCCTGGATTAGGTTGCAAGAATTATTGTTAAATTAGTCATTGTTAAAAAATAAACTATTAAAATAACAATCTGTTAACTTAAATAAATTGTTTAAATATTTTTGGGGTCATTTAATTCTACGCCGCAAGTATCGCTTTGACTTGGCGCCGCAAATGTCAGCGCCGCAAATGTCGGCCAATCATTATATTTAAACTTTTTTTATTATTTCAAATTTCGTTAAACATTAACATTTATCAACTAAAATACTTACAACTATTTATTTTTTTTTGCATTTAAAAATTGAATCTGACAAAAAAACGTACATCAGTTAAAAAGGTGCAATAATTTATTATAAAGAGATAAATGATATATTTATTTCTTTAACTGAGGGTTAAGGATTTTGTTCTGGTCAAAAGTGCCAGTTTTATATCAATGAAAATTTTTTATCATCGAGAAAAATAAATGTTAAGTTGAAGTAAGCAGGTAAAATCATGTCCAAATAACAATTCCAAGTTATTTTATTATAGAATTAGATTGCATAAAATTACATAAATTTAAATTCTTCTTTTTTAAAAATAATAGAATATGGTATTGCAAAAATTAAAAATTGTTTTTTATTAGAGAACATTGAGATATTTTCACTATTTACATAATTTAAAAAAAGATGCTCGTTTTTAATACTTACTGTTTTTGGTTTCCAATTTTAATGGCCTTTTTTATTTATTATATTTTTAAACATTATATTTTTTCCTTTCATATTCGAGTTATTTTTGCTGAATTTATTATATTATAGTTCTTTATTATTATTAACTAAATTATCATTTTTTAAAATAATATTTTTTTATTTTGCCGATATAATGAAATTTTTTTTCTCGAATATGAATGAGAAATTATAACTAATTTTAATTTAATTATCTAAGATTATAATTATTTCTCATTCATTCTGTAATTAATTATTTTATCTCTTTTATGTTTTTAATTCATTAACAATATGTTGTTTTAATTACTTTTAAATACTTAATTCCTTTTCTTTTAAAGTTTGTTAGTTCTGAAAGATAATTAAAATTTATATTAAATTTTTTTTAATTTCTTCTCATGTTATATATAATAAACCTTTGTTAAGCCTTTATAATTTAAAAAATATATATTTTAAAATTCCATCTATCAAATAAAGTTGCAAGAGTTTATATTAATTTGTATTAATTAAAGAGCTTTATTAATTTTAATCTTTTGTATTTCTGATTTTATAGCCTTTCTATATTACAAAATAAATTTTAATCATTTTTTTAAATTTTTACGTGTATTTGTTTATATTGATATTGTCTTTTTAATTCTAAAAAACTTAAAATCTTGTTAATTGTCAACGTGATTAAAAAATAGCTTGTAATTGAAACATAAAAGATTTTTTGCCATAAAAAATTTATAGAATTTGTATTTCTATACTATAATCTATAATCAGTTGATATGTAAAAAAAATTTAATCATAAAGAAAATTCTTGCAATTAAATTTAATTCTTCAAAAGATAATTAAAGCATTTAATATTTACTGGCCTAGAATTAAAGTCGGGGGCCGGGGACCATCGGGGGCACATGTCGGGGGTCGGGATCGGGTAGTAATCAAGAAAATTTTTAAACAAAAAAACAATTTTTCTTTATAAATGGTCGTAAATCTTCCATTTTTTTCACTTTAATCATTGGATCAAATTCATTCATTGGCGCCAGTAAAAATGCGTCAATTTTGACATTTTATTAAAGGCATCCCAGGCCCCAAAAATTTTCAGAAATTGAAAATCGAATTCCGATGCTCAAAAATTTTAATCTCAAAATTTTGACTATTTTAGCGGTACGCTTTTCAAAAACTTTTTGGAAACTTGGGGTGGGAGGTTGTGGTCCGGCGGTGCCAATAGGCGCCGCCGGGAATAAAAAAATAAGGGTATGTGCAATTGGTCTGGTCGAACATCGGCCGAAGGGAATGAATTTATATTCGAAAAGTATTTTTACCTAATTTTCATATTTTCGCATTCATTATTTTTTCGGTGTTTTTAAATTTTCACTTACTTACATTTTGTATTCTTTCTAGATTTTATAATTAAAGTAATTTATTCTTTTTCATTTTTTCTTATCTTTTGAAGGAGTACGATTTATTCATTTCTTATCTATAAAAAATTGTACACTGTGTAACATTAGAATAGACGCACCCCGTTTTTTGTGAGTTTGACCACTTCCAATGAACCAATCGAGCTGAAATTTTAACTGTACGTGGCAATTCTGAAAATATTAAGATTCTAAAAGTGACAAGACGAAGTGAAAACTGAAAAAAATTTTACGAATTTTTTTTCAAAATTGGGGTGTAACATTAGAATAGACGCACTTTTTCAGAAGGCTGTAACTTTTTGAGTTGAACATTAAAAAATCTGAAAAAATTCATTTAAGCTAGTCTTAGGGTATTCTTTAAAAAAGTCAATTGCACCAATGTGATCAGATCCCTCCTTCATGCTGATCTGGAAACCAAAAAATGGCTTAAAACCGGGGAAATTTTAGAAAAAAATTCCTAGGGGGCTGGCAAAAATTTTCCATGAAAAATCATTTAAGCCATTTTAAAGAGAACATAATTCTCTACAAAATGGCCTTTGGTTGGTGGCTCTCCGATGCGTCTCCGCTGAGGGGCATTTGGTTGAACACTAATGTCGCAAAAAGTAAGGAAAAATGGCGTAAAATTGGTCTTTTTTGGGTAGTCGATATTTAACCAAACGCTTCTCAGCGGAGACGTGCCGTAGAGCCATTATTCAAAGGCCATTTTGTAGAGAATTTTGTGCTCTTTCTGTCCGTCATATCTGTTGTCTACGAACAAAATTTTCCAGCCCCCTAGGAATTTTTTTCTAAAATTTCCCCGGTTTTAAGCCATTTTTTGGTTTCCAGATCAGCATGAAGGAGGGATCTGATCACATTGGTGCAATTGACTTTTTTAAAGAATACCCTAAGACTAGCTTAAATGAATTTTTTCAGATTTTTTAATGTTCAACTCAAAAAGTTACAGCCTTCTGAAAAAGTGCGTCTATTCTAATGTTACACCCCAATTTTGAAAAAAAATTCGTAAAATTTTTTTCAGTTTTCACTTCGTCTTGTCACTTTTAGAATCTTAATATTTTCAGAATTGCCACGTACAGTTAAAATTTCAGCTCGATTGGTTCATGGGAAGTGGTCAAACTCACAAAAAACGGGGTGCGTCTATTCTAATGTTACACAGTGTATATTGATATTATTGTTTATATTTAGCTTTTGTGTTTTTGAATTTTTTATAGGTTTTTCAAGAAGAAAGAAGCAATAAGTTTTATAGCTTGTAAAAAATTAAGGAAAAATTAATAAAGTTTAAAATTATATATTCAATTAAAAAGAATTAAAAATATAAAATAAATAGTTCGTGCGTGGCTGACAAAAATGGCAAGTAAAAAATAATTTATTTGTTTTTTAAATTATTTATTTATTATCAATAATATAAACTATAATATCTTTCAAAAAAAATAAAACAAATTAAATCAGTGAATAAATTAATAAAGATTCTATGGAATATGAAATAATTAAAAATAGAACAGAAAAGGAAGCATTGCCCACATAACCAAATTTATTTTTGTTTAAAAATAAATATGTTGAAGCATTTACAAAATTTAATAAATTAAAAATATGAGAATAAATACCGAAATTAAAAATTATGTATTTGTATTTCATTAATTGAAGTCATTATTAGGGCGAGGATTTTTAGTGGCCAAAAACCCCAAAATAATTAACTAAATAGTGACAAAAAAATGCCAAAATAGTGGCAAAAATAGTGTCGAAAAAATTCTAAATTTAGGGGTGTAATTTTTTAAATAGCTGTTTTTTAATTTGAAAATAATTTAAAATTGAGGTAAATAATTTTATTCACTGATTGCAATTACAAATAAGATACATTTCAAAATTTGTGGGGGTAAAAGACATACGATTATCGGCCAAAAGTGATTTGTAAACGGAAAAAGATCGTTCCACATCGCAAGATGTCAAAGGAGCAAATTTATAAAATGGGATAAGGTTTGGGGGACATCTGATTCAGTGTTTTTTTCCGGACAGAATCTGGCAAAATTGGGAGACTTTTTCAATTCCATGGTTCTTGGCCACAATGTCCGCGAATTTTTTGCGAATTTCGTTTGCCTTTTCGCCATAAACATTGTCCATTTGATTGTGAACGCCTGCGAAAACATCCATGGCATCAAAAATGGTCATTCCTTGTGTTTCCAATTTTGTAATTGCAGTAGCCAATTGCCCAAAATTTGAATGGATGTAAGCAAGGTCCTGCCAAACTGAATTGTTGAAAGTCAATTGACATTCCTTGATACATACTGCATCATCCGAATTGAAAGAATTCACTACCTAAACAATCAAACCATTACTACAAAAAACTAAAATAAATAAGCCACCGCTTTTAATGCCTCAAAATGCTCCCAATAAAAGGACACGGTCGTTATCCAGGTCGTCCAACGGGTCAAAACTGGCCGAGGGGGGATGGACAATCCAGGGCACATCTCACGATAGACAGAAAGGCGCTGCGGCGCTTTCAGAAATACTTGCTTGGTTTTGCTTATCAATTTGTCCACTTGCGCGAATCGTCACGAACTTTTTTGGCCACACGATGCAATGCATGACACAAACAAGTCACATGCAACAAATTGGTATAAAAAACCTGAAAAAGAGAAAAATAATTATTTTAATTTTTCTAAACTTTTAATTGCTTTCCGGCCTTTTTCATGTACGCGGCCCCGTCCGTGACCAAAAACAGCACTCGCTCTTTCTTAATATCACCAGAAAAACTGTCTAAAATTAAAAAATTATCTAGGAATAAAAGCTAAACGACTACCAAGGCCTTCATTGACAAAACGCGCCATTGTTCCACTGTCCACCTTTTCAAGCGCTTTCACAGAAATTAAATGCGGGGTATGCCATTTTTTGCCATCCAATTTTCCTATCAACAAATTGGCCATCATTCGTCCCATTTTATCAGTAGTCTCGTCCACTGAAATCCAAACAAATGCTTCACCAATTTCGTCCTTAATTTTTGTCATTGTCTAAAAATCAAAATTGAAAAAAAAATTTTGAACAATTTTTAAAACCTCAGAAAAAGGTTGGACCAAATAATTTTTTCGAAGAGTTGATTGGTCCGGCACGGCGCGTTGACAATACTTTTCCAAAAACGAACTCAAAACTGCGTTGTCCAGCTTACGAAATGGTATGTTAGCAGACACAAGTGCTTTGCAAAGGTCGGCAGAAAATTGGTCCTGTTTGTTTTCATTCGTTGTCAAAAAAGGCTGATGCTGCTTGCTTTTCTTTTTTGAAAATCGGTCCAAATTAGCGCGATGTTTTGCCGTTTCATTGTGTTGTTTTAAATGGCAATATTGAGAGCATGGAATCTGTGGAAAATGATCATGTTGCTGATGTTGTTTGTTGCAAGTCGTTGTTGTCTTTACCTGCTGTTCACAAACTTGACAGAAGATTATTTTTCCATTAATGGAATAAATTTCTTCGCCTTCAACTTTTTTGATCCAGTCACGAATAAATGCAGATTTAGATTGAATTTTGGGCATTTTGGTTCGATATTTCCTTTAAAAATATGGGTTTTATTTGGTATATTTGAAGAAAATTAGTGAATTTTCCTTTGCAAATTTGAAAAATCGCGAAATAGTGGCAAAAATAATGACAAAATGCCAAAATAGTGGCAAAAAATTATTTTAGTGGCCAACTTCCAAAATAGTTTTTTTTAGTGGCGAAGCTCCAAAATAGTGATTCCTAGTGATGAATAGTGGCGTTAAAACGAAGAATTTCCGAACTAAAAATGTGTTTTTCGTGCATTTCTCGTCGTAACTAAGCCGCAGAAAAAATAGTTAAAAAACTAAGAATCCTCGCCCTAGTCATTATACATAGTTAAAGATTATTTTATAAATGTTTATTTAAATTCTTTTAAATACTGTTCAAAGAAAAAAAACAATAAATTAAATTTAATTCAAAAAGAAAAAAGTCAATCACAATATTAATAAAAGAAACAATAATTTAAATGAAGGAATCTCATAATCGAAACCATGACTTCTTCGTGACTGGACAATCGGACAGTGGACAATTGGACAGTGGACAATTGGACAGTGGACAATCGGACAGTGGACAATCCGACAGTGAGGACAATCCGACAGAGGTGGACAATCTGACAGTGGACAATCCGACAATAAATTACACTAAAAGATAAGAAAATGCCGTCCCGAAGGGGACCGAATGTGCCGATATCAAGAAAAAAAGGAAAATAGGCAAATAAATTGATGAGTTTTGGAGTAGCCCTAAAAATCAAACGATATGAATATGCGATTAGTATCGAAGGGTGTGAAAGGTCATTCAATAGCCAGTTTTAAACAATTTTGTCAAAGAAATGAAATAAATAGGCATTGTAATTTGATTGATAAAAATTTCACCTATAATCCAAAGGACGGCATTCGTGTTCGAGGAATGTAAGAAAAACCGATTATGTTCAACAATATGTAACAATCGCTTACAAAATGCCAAACTCAAACTAATTTGCAACGCAAAATGTTCGAAACTGTTTAGGCACTTATTTTATTTGCCTATTTTCCTTTTTTCTTGATATCGGCACATTCGGTCTCCTTCGGGACGGCATTTTCTTATCTTTTAGTGTAATTTACTGTCGGATTGTTCACTATCCGATTGTCCACCTCTGTCGAATTGTCCTCACTGTCCGATTGTCCGGGAGCCCTTTTTATTCCATGAGAATAGAAATAAAGAATAAAAAGTTGACTCTAATTTAAAATATTAACCATAAATTAAATTTATAGCAAAATATTATGTCTATGAGGATCGGTAACCAAAGAATTTAAAATCAGGAATTAATATGCATCATAAAATAAAAATAATAAATCAAAAAAGAATTTAAAATAATTTGCTATAAATATTTTAACTAAGAACAATTTTGAAAAATTTAAAATTTACTAAAATAAAAGCAAAATTAATGAAAAGTCCCAGTATATTTTAAAGACTTTCTTTTTAATAAACTATAAAAAATAAATTTACCAATAAATAATAAGAAAATATAAAACCATGGAATTTTTTTGGTTCCTTTCTAAAGAATAAATAAAAATATTTTACTATTTTTTGCAAAATACTAAGAAAATTTATTTAAGCGGATACAAAAATATAAAAAATAAAATAAAATATACATAATTTGAGCGATGAATTCTTACTTTTATAAAAAATAAAATTATCTATAAATAGATTAAATGATAAAAGTTAATTAAAACTAAATTAAATTTTAGAACAAAATTGGAATAAATGAGAAAAAAATGAATAGAATAAAAATTTTCATAATATAATTATTCATGTGCATAATAAAACAGAATCATTATTTATTATTAAACTTAAACAATAAATAAGAATGAGATATCACAAAAGAAACGCAAAAAAGGCCCATTTTGCTTGAGGTAAAAGCGCAAAAAGATGAATTTTAAAGCTTTTAAAAAATTAAGAAAAATAATTTGATTGAAATAAATAAACTTTCAAAATTATATTTTCAATTAAAAAATCAAACAAAAATTAAACTGAATAAAATTAAAATTTATTTTATTTAAATGAATATACTTTTAAGTTAACAAATTGAAACAAAATAATTAAATTAATGATTTTTATATTTAAGGTAAAAATTCAGAATTGGCGAATAAATTTTCAGCAGTTAAGCCAATATTTACAAATTACATTATTAATCAAATAAAATTAATTTACGTCATAATACTCTGAATGATATTTCGAAATGTGTTTGGCAAAAAGGTAAAAATGAATTGAGCAACATTGATGCTATTTTTATGATGTTTTTGTTAAATTAGGTTGAATTGAATTATGAAATTAAGAAGGGAAAAATTGGTTTAGTAAATTTAAACAAATTTATTCGTATGAAAAAAGGTGCAAAAAAGGGAAAGAAAATTTTAAATTTAATAAACAAATTTGAAAACAATTTTCGGCAAGAATTTAAGCAAAAAATGGAAGAAATGTATGAAAATACGAATGAAAAGGCAAAATTGGAAAAACAAAAAGCAGCAAATGAATATAGGATATCACTTCAGGAAGTGGTATTTAAATAACATAGAGGGTTAAGCTAAGAAATAATTTTTTGACATTTGAAAGTTATTTTTATTTATTTTTTGTTTGAATTCAAATTGATTTAATTCTCTATGCCATAGAAATGCCCATTTCGCAGTGGGACATTTGCGGACGGACATTTGCGGACGGACATTTGCGGACGGACATTTGCGGACGGACATTTGCGGACGGATATTTGCGGACGGACATTTGCGGACGGATATTTGCGGACGGACATTTGCGGACAATTTCGTGCAAAAATAAAAAAAATTTCGTAAAATTTTTTTTTAATTTTTCTGAAAATAAGGATTGGAAACTTCAAAACAAATAAAACTTTGCTGCACTAAAACCCGATTCCCAACATTTTTAGGGATCAGATTTCCGACTTTCTGAAAATTTTTGGGGTCTCGAATGTTTTCCCTGCTAATGAACAGTAGAGCAAGATTTATCTTGGTTCTTCACTACACCGAACAAATAAGGAAAAGAAAATTGAGGGGCGTGTAGCAAAGTCAAAGATTTGTCTGTATGGCTAGAGAAATTTAAAAAATGACGGTGAAAAATCCTACTGAAAATAAATTTTCATAGATTTTTGGATTTTCTGAAAACGACAGCACTCTCACCCGAATGAAAATTACCAGCATTGCACTTTGACTAATGAAATTAATTTTTTAGAAGTGTAAAAATGAGATATTAGGCTTTAAAACCAAAAAACAAAGTTTTATTTGTTTTGAAGTCTCCAATCCTTATTTTCAGAAAAATTTAAAAAAATTTTACAAAATTTTTTATTTTTGCACGAAATTGTCCGCAAATGTCCGTCCGCAAGTGTCCGTCCGCAAGTGTCCGTCCGCAAATGTCCGTCCGCAAATGTCCGTCCGCAAATGTCCGTCCGCAAATGTCCGTAAGGCGCCCATTTTCATTTTGCTTCTGTCTACTTCTCCCATTTCGGTATTTTTCAATTTATTTTTAATTTTTGTTTTAATTTTCTTATAAATTTTTTTAAATTTTGTTGAGATAGATTTTTTTAGAATTCATATTTTCTTTCAGGTCGATATTTATCATAAATATTTATGAATTGGTTTTAATAAATTTATTTTTTAATTTTTTTTTACCAATAATGTTTATATTTTTGAAATATGTGATTTTCCAAAACTTATTGAAAATTTTTTTGTTCTAATTAATTATTTCTTGATTTTGATAATATTGATATTAATAAATATTCACTCGTTTTTCACCTTGAAATATTCAATCGTATTGTTGGACTTCTTAAAATATATGCTCTTTTTATTCCGAATAAAGTAAATGTTTTTTTCTATTTATTAAAGTTTTTATTATCTTTAATAATTTCATTATGGATTTTTTTTGAAATGACTTTCTCATTGCTTTTTTGATTTTCTTAACTTAAAATATTAGAGGAGTAAAATCAGACAATTACAGAAACCAATATAACCAAATTTTCGAAAAATTATTTATTAACTTTAATTTTTTGTTATATTTTCAAATTTGGTATTTTTTGGATCACTAACCTTTCTCGAATTTTTATGGTCAAAACGAGACCAGATATAACGAAACGACGTTATGACCGATAATTGATAGAAATTCATTAGAGTTTATAATGAGTGGCATATTGAATGTGTTAAATTTAACAAAAAAATTATAAAATTATAATTTTTTAAAATATTTAAATATTTTTAAAATTATTTTATATGAAAATTAAATTAAAAAATAAATTTTAAAAAAATCGATGCTTATTTGATGTATGCTTTTAATTATGTTTCTATATTATTTTATAAAATTCAAAATTTCTTTTTTATGATTATACTATATCTTTTATGGTAATTATGATTTTATTATAATTTTTGTTGAGAGATTGTAATTTACAATCGGAAAAAATACTTTTTTACAATATTTAAAACATTTAAGAAAAAAATATTCATAAATTATATTTAAATTATTTATTTAAAATTTAATTTTCTCGTATTATTTTGTTGGTATTAAAAAGAATTTTAATGATGTTACTAATTTTGGAAGACGGAATATTCTTTAATTAAATGAAAATTTTTTTCTCAGGAAAAAAATGAAGGCAAATAACATTGTGAAAATTTATAATAAATTAATAATTTAAATTAAAATTCAAAAAATGGGCACCATTTATATAATTGAATTTAATTAAAATTGAATATATTAAACAAAAACAAATACATTTATTAATAATAAATTAAAGAAAATTATGGCAAATAAAAATTAATTAATTAAAAAAACAAAAAAAATTTAAGCAAACTATTAAAAAAAAGAAACAAAAAATTTAATTCAATTGCGAAGTCAAATTCAACAAATAGCGATTGAAAAGAATTAATTGAATAAAAAATCATAAATATATATATTTAAAGACAAAAAATATATTCAAATTAGTTTTAAAGGAACTGTTGAAAAAACGAGGAAAATTCAAAAAATTTAAATTTTAAATTATTAATAGCTTAAATTTATTTTTAAAATTTAATAAAAAATATTAATATAATTGATAATTAAAATTCATTGTCTATTGGACAAGATTAAAAATTAAAATAATAAAAGTAATTTTAACAAATAAATAGGTGAAACTAATTCCAAAACCACCAAATTTAAAATTTATTTATTTTTTCAATATTTTATAATTTTGGAAATAAAAATTGTATTTTTAATTTTATGTTTTCGTGTTAGTTATTTTCAAATAATGGCAATTATAGATGAAATGGGTAAAATAATGAAATGAATTTAAAATCTATTTAACTTTTTTCTATTAAATGATTTTGAATTTTTAAATGTTTTATGTTACTATTTAATATTTCTGAGATGGAAATGATAAATAAAGTAAATCTTTGCAAGTTTGATTATTTATGTATAGAAATTTAAATAGCATCTATTTTCAATTTATTATTTAACATGTTTTATATTTTTAGGTCTGGTTTATTTTTTCTAATAATTTCATCTCCTTTTTTTTTAAATTATGCTAGTTCCCATATTCTTTTTTGAATGAAAAATTATGATTATTTATTTTTAAAAGTTTTTACATTTTTTTTTGCATTTCTTTTTGCAAAATTACGATTATAAGAAAATTGAATTTTTGAATATTCGTATTATTTTCTTTGACTTAATCGTGTAAATTTTTATTAAATTTTTTTTTCTTAATAGATACAGTTCTTTAATGACCGGGACCGGAACCGGGATTTACCGGGACCAGAAAAGTTGGGACCGGGACCAAGTTTTTCGAACGGGACCGCGAAAAAACTAATTATTTATAATACATATGCATATATATACGTAATAAATAATGATAGGTAAATAATTTGTTCATAATTTAAATTCTTTGCATATAAAAAATATTTTTCAGTTAAATTTACAATTAATTAAAAAATAACCAAAAAATATATATATAAATGAAATAGTCAAGCCCAATTGAAAATTTTCCATATTTATATTAAATAAAAGAAAAGAAATAAAATGACTAAGATTATTTAATGAGCAAAAAACTGAAACATTTATGTAATTTAATAATTATAAAAGAAATGATAAATAAAAGTAAAATTCGAATGCTTATTACAAAGAATATATACAAAATTAGAGCATAACTCTATTAAAATGTAAATAAAAAAGTTAATAATTTTAAAAATCAATAACAGTTATAAAAGTAAAAATAAAATTGCTAAATTGGATAAAGAATCTTTAACATAAAACTCATTATGTTCTTATTTTTAAAATATCTAATTTTAAATTAAATTTTATTGGTACAAAAATTCAATTAAAAAATCATTTGGTGAAACGGCCAACATAAATCCATTTACAATGAACCAACTCAAGAATTAATTCAAATAATATTAAAGCTCAAAAATGTACAAATATAAATTAATAATGAATAATTAGAAAAAAAAAAGAATAAATAAAATGGATAGAATTGATAATATGCTTGAATTAAAAAAGATAGAGAATCATTAATAATACTAATAATATTTATTGAATTTTTTTCAATGACTTCAAATATATGACAAATTTAAATAATTATATTTATTTAAAAAATATAGGAAAGGAAAACATTAATGAATAAAGTTAGCTGCATTTTGTAGATAATCGCAGAATAAGAAAAGGAAAAAGTTACTAAAAATTTAAATAGAAAACTAAACATATTAAAAAGTTTAGAGAATTTAAGATTTAATGAAGAATTGATCAAAAATAATGAAAAAAATTTGTAAATTAATGGCTTAAAAATCAAGGAAAAATAATTATTTATATATTTTATTCATCAAATTAATTGAATATAAGTAGAAATATATCAAAATTATTAATTTTAACTATACTAAAAAATGCAATCCTAATTTGGAGAACCTGGATGGGAAGATACGCTTTAATGAATGATTAAAAAAATGAAGAATTAAATTCATACATAAGTGGCATATAAAAGCATGCAAAAAATAATTTAAAAAATGTATAATTTAAAAATAGTACAAAATATTTCACTGTTTATTATTTTTTAAATTTGATTAAAAATTTTTTCTTAACTTTAAAATATACGTTTTTTCAAATTATTTTAAGAACCCTTACTAAGAAAAACAATTTATATAATGAAAATTAAAAATTTTAAAAAATATATACCTTTCTTTAAAAATAAGCCTAATTAAATTTTAATATGATATATAATGAATTTATACAAAAGTATATCATTTGTTCTTTAAAAAATTTAAAAAAGTGATAGTAGAAACAAGTCATTCGAACAAATATTCTCAAGAAAGAATAATCATCAAGATGATAAAATGGCAAATAATTAAAAATCTAAATTAAAAACAAATAAAAATGAGTGTGTCGGAAAGGATGAACACGCCTATTCAAAGCGTAATGGCTTTTAAACTAAAATAAAAAAACAAATAAGATTAATATAATCGCATAAGAGTATTGAATTTTTTTTTTTTGCAATCACTTCAAATATATGCGAATTTAAATAATTGTATTTATTTAAAAAATATATATATAAAGGAAATAATGAATAAAGATATCTGCATTTTATAGATAATCGCAGAATATGCTTTAACCAGTAACACAAAAAATATCAAAAATTTTAACGGAAAAGATAAAAGTTAATGAAATAAATATTGATAAAGTCAATTTATAGTTTTTTATAAAAACAAAAAAAAATGAATCAAAAAACTATTGTTACGAATTGGATATTTTCAAAAGTAAAAAAAATATGTTATTTACTTAAATATCTCGAGACCAAGAGAATATTATTAAAAATTAAATCTTTATTCATTTTTATCAAAGAAAACCATAAAAACAATTATTAAAACAATTTTAATGAAAGAAAAGCCACACAATCTCCGTTTCAATTCAAACACATCGTTTATAAAAACTTTACAATTGCAAAAATTCTTTGTTAAAAATTTAATTTTTTATTAATTGTATTTATTGGATTTACTTAATTTAACATAATTGAATTTATTATATGGAGCAATTAAGTTTATTTTTATTTACATTTAATATTTTTTCTTGGAATTTTGAGTTACACATTTTATTGCATTTATGCGATAATTAATGAGAAACAATAAATTTTAAGATATTCTCGACCTTAATTTAAATAATTATTTTATACAAAATAAACCCATAGGAAAAAACAATAAAATCTCAGTAATAAATTATGATAAACATATACTATAATTAAAAACTTGTTTATATTATTATTATATATTGGCAATTCAATTAAAAAACTAATTTGTGGAGTTAATAATTTAAAAAAATAAAAAATTGAAAAAATATTAAATAATTGTATAGATCAAATAATAAAAAGAAAAGAATAATGTTTAATGTTTAATATTTAAATAAACTTTATTTGTAAAAATATTTGTCAAAAAAGCCACATTTAAAAAAGCACTACAAAAGACAAGAATAGAATTTTGTATTTTTTCAATAAAATAAAAAATGATAATTAATTTAAATAATTATTTATTTTCTTATTATAATATCAATAAATAGGACTATTAAAGCATTATTATACTAGAAATAATAAAACAATTGCCTTAAATAATCAGAAACTATTAAATAAATCTAAAATATTTAATTACCTATGAAACATAAATAATGAAAAATAGCTAACAAATAAGACTATAATGATGAGAACGACCAACATCAACAATGTTATCAAACCTGGGATCTTTGACATATATTTAAATTTATAAACGAAATAACAAAATAAATATCTGAAAAATGAATTATATAAGAAAATTAAATTAATTTTATTAAGAAAATTTGGGCAAAAATCCTATTTTGTGTGATAAGAAAGCTTTAATTACTTATTTTTGTCTCTTATCTGTTTTATCGCTACTTTCCATTAATTGTCACTTGAATTGTTATGATAAAACTTATGAGTGTGTATATTTAAAACTTATATAAAACATTATTCATTTTTCTTTTATTACTATTTGAATAAATAATTGCTTGGAATTATTTTTTTAAATTTTAAACTATAAATTGATCAAATATACAGTTAAATAAATAAGCTTAGGAATTACGATTATTGTTTTAAATGTTTAAATATTAATAGTTGTTTTTTATGAAATAATAAACATATAAATTTAATAGTGAATAGGTTTTTTAAAGTGAATATTTTTTATTTAAATATTTGCTATTGTAGATTTGGGTAACTATTTATATTACTTCCTCTTAATTAATTTCACATTTATTTTACTCATATTATTTTAAATTATATATAGATTTTATTTATATATCTTATTTTCCACGCAAATTTCAAAACAGAAAAAATTCACAGTCTTCTCTACTTTTATTTATTTTACATAATCCTGATCAGAGTTTTTTTAATTTCTCTTTAATTGAATTAGATTTTAAAAAAAGTATTTTTCCTTGTTCGATTTTTTACTTTAAAAAATTATTAATGATTAAAATTTTTATTTTGAAATTTTCTTTTAATTGATTGATCTATTTTTTATATTTTTTTTTTATTTTTCAAAAATATTTATTAGAGTTTATTTGCTTTTTTGTTCTTTCTCATTAATTGGTCTTGTAAAATTTAAAATTTTAAGTCTACTAATTAAATTTAGAGAAATTTATTTAGCAAAATGATAAGCTATCTTTTAAGAATATTTGCCGCGTCTCTTAAATTCTAATCATTAAAATATAATTAATTTTTTCCGAAATAAAAAGTAAACAATTGAAAAAAAATTTTGTTTAATTCATTTTTTAAATACTTATTAGTGTTATTTTTTTATTTTCTTGCTGAATGTCATGGAACGTAATTATTTAATGCAACTTTAAATAAAAAATAGTCTAAATTTATTTATAATTTTTAAGCTATTTATAAATTATTTTATTTTATATTTTTTGATGCTATTAATTTCTGGTTTTATGAATAAAAACTTAGTCATTTCCCTTAGTTTCATTATTGTCGAATTTTACGCTGCTATATATTTTTTCAATGATGTTTTATATATTTTTTTGATTTATATTAATTTATTTTTTTATATAATTAAAAATTTATTTTTCTTTTTGTAACTAATTTCTATTTAAAATTATCTCGTTCCCGCGGCGAATTATCGTATATCAAGATGTTGCTATTTTAATTAAAATTTTACTAAAAAAATATTGTTGGCAATTTTAGTCATCATAAAAAGGAATTTTTTTTAATTGAATTTGATAATTTTGAATTAAAATTTTTTTTTCTTTATCAAGCATTAATAAAACAACTAATTTTTTAATGTTTGATGTAAAAAATCTGATTTTGGCTGATAGATTATTTGTTTAAATGATTTTAACAATACTCTTAAAGCTTATTGAAAACATCTTATTAAAATGCAAATATTTTTTTTGTTGCATAAATTAATAACGTTTAAGCAAAAATCCAAATAATTAAACAAAACTATAATTTTAGTATTCTTTTCCGACAAAAAATATTAAAATTAACTGAAAAACTAATAAATGTTAAAATTGCCAAAATACATGTTTTTAACATTTTTTTGTGTATCTTTTTGGCGTTAACATCATTTATAAATATAACTCTTATTATTTATTTATTTAAACCTAATATTAGAGAAGCATCATTAATAAAACATATAGAAGCAAAAATTGAGGAGATAAAATGTAAAATTTTAAAATAAAAATTTTAAATTCTTTTATCCGAATGGAAATATGGACAAAAAACTAAACAATGGAAAAATAAAGTATTTATTAATTATGATTTCCAAATTTTCAGTATTGGTACCTCCTCTATGAATGTGAAAAATATTAATACTAATAATTATTTTTTAATTATATTTTAAAAGCATAACTTATATAAAAGAACCAAAAAACAGATAAAAAAAAAATCTGAAAGCATAATACACAATGAAAAATTTGCGTGCCGCCAGTCCTTTAAAATTTCATTTTCAATTGGTTATTTTTGTTTTTTGTAGATTTTTTAAATATAATTCTAAGTTTTCTCCAAATTCAAAGAACCCGTAATCCCGAAAAGCCAAACGACTTTCATTTAAACGCTAAAATTTTTAAATTGAATCACCGGGATTAAAAATGACCTGTTAATCAAAAAGCATCCGAATAGATTTATATTTTAACATTTACTTATTTTTTAAAACGTAAATAATTTAATTTTAAATAAAAATAAAAATTAAACTAAAAGCTTTATCCATATCCAATTTCTTTTACGAAAGAAATGAACTTAAAAAGACCAATAAAAAAATCTTTAAAAATTCGTAAATTGAATATTTATAAATATAATAAAATAAGTCTTTAAACATTTATATCAATTCACAGACGTTGGAACGTTAAACGATATATATTATAATAATAATAATAATAGCTTTCTCTTAAATAAATTCTGCTTAAAATTTTATTTTTATTTCAAAAAATGACTTTCAAGTGCAAATTTTGAATAAACTCCATATTGGTTTTATCGATTAAATATAATTTATATTTAGCAAACAGTAAGCAATTTTTAATTTGGTCGCAAATGGCACCCGACAAACGTCAATTCTGGAAGAAGAAGAAAAAAAATTAATAACATAAAACTAATAATATAAATAATAATATAATTAAAAAAATAAATTAAAAAAATATCAGTTTTAACTGTTTAAAATATCATTCGTGAAGATTATTAAACGACTAAAAGTACGAAAGACTAACAAAAAAAATTAAACTTTTTAAAATAAATAAGCAATCAATATTTTAGATTCTGCCAAAAAAATGGACAACAAAGTTAGAAATCCTAGTAAAGCCACGGCCGTACCCCAAAATTCACTTAGATTTTTAGAATTTAATTGGACTAATAAAAACCCGAAAAAAAGAATAGAACAAGAAAAAAATAAAATTAATTTGCAAAAATTAACAAAATTAATATATTAAAAAACTAATTAATTTTCATTAAAAAACAATAAATTTAAAAAATAAACACAAACAAATTACAATTTAAATTCTAACATTCTTTCATAGAACATAAAATAAATTATTAATAAGTTGCTTTGGCAGCTGCTATAATTACGAGAGTGAGAAATTATTGAATTATAAAATCAAAATGCGATAATAATAAAGTTTTTAATTATTAATATTTATTATTTACAAAAAATTATGGCTCAATCAAAATTATTTGGATTTTATCGCGCAACAATTTTCGAGATCAAATATTTTTAATAATTATTTAACAAATTTCTATTTGTTTTAATCAGAAAAAAGTTTTTCTTTACTAAAATAAAAAAAAATTCTTTTTTAAGTAGATTAATGAAAAGATTTATAAAAAAGTGATAATCTTTAGATATTATTAATTAGTTTCATTATCGCGTGAAAAAAACAAACAAAAATTTATTAATAATTCAATTCATCAATCAAAAGAAAGAATGGAAAATGAAAATGTTTATAAAAAATATATTATAACTTGCACAAACGAAAATTAAGAAAAAAAATAGCGAAACGTCGCAAACTCTTTAATATTTAAAAAAAATAAAAATAATAATAATTAAATTCAGCAACAAATAATTTTTATATAATTGGCCCTTAATTAATAATCATTTATTTGTTTTAATATATTTTTATTTTTTTAGTAAAGTCAAATTTAAAAAATTCACGACAATATGTTCAATTTAATAATATTAGTTTGATATACTTTTAATTATTAATAATAATTTGGAAAATGTATAAAATAATCTCACTTTTAAAATTAGAACATATATTAAAAAAAGCTTACTAAAAAAATTGGAATTAAGAACTTACAAAATGAAGCCACCTTTAACTGTTTTATTTATATTATATGATTCAAATGGGTTGTTTTTGATAAATTATTTTATTTTATAACTTATTTGTTAGAGCTAATTGTTTAATTTTATTGAATATTTTCTATTCTTAAAAAAAACTTCGTTTACTTTTTAAAGATTTGAAATCGAACACAAAAAAAGAATAATAGATATAATTTCAAAAAATTTGTTTAAAAATCGATAATAATAAAATTCTATTAAACGACAAATACCTTGAAATATATTGCCTCTTATTGTTAAAATACTTTAGTTAAACTAATTTTCATTAAATTTATTATCAGTTTTTCAAGCAATAATTTTTTTGAATCACATTATGGTTTTTTTAAATTTATTTATGTGTCAATTTTTTTTGCAAAAATTAAATTTTCTAATAAGATATAAACGATTTATTATAGGCATAAGCAAAGAAAAGAAATTTACAAATATAAATTAATATTAACAAGAAAATCTTTGGCATAAATTAATTTAAATGTGCAAAATAATAAACTATTTATTTTAACGCTAATAATTTATAAATAAATTTGAAAAAATATATTATTACTTGCCATTGACAAGAATTAAATGATTTTGATTGAATTAGCCAAAAATATCATTTTAAATTTAACCAACTGAAAAAAAGATCCCAAAAAAAATTATCAACTTCATTCTACAGAAAAAATAATACCAAATTCTTTAAAAATAAATGTTTAAAAGAGATAATACACCAAATAAAATTAAAGAAATTGAATTTTTTCTTTTAAAAATTGAAAGAAAAGAGAAATAACGTATTTTCTTTACAGGGGGTGGGGTTTATTTTCCAACCATCATTTTTTCAAAAACACAGTAAACTTTTTGCCAAAATATCGATGTTTTTCAATGTTTTTAATTAAAAATATTATTTTTCTTTTTAATTTCGGCATTGATTTAGGTAATTAAATAATATTACAACAAAAATATAAATGGAATTTGTAAACTTAAATATCGACCGAAACATCACTTTCGTCCTCGTTCAAATTCTTAAAATAGGTTAATATTCAACGCGTTAAAAGTCCGCGTAATTCCAAAATTCTATGATCATTTTGGAATGAAAATGATCTTTTTTAAATTAATGTATTAAATAGATTTTGATATTTAAATTAAATATAACAAAAATATAATAAAACAAATGTGGATAAAAATTAAAAATTCTTAAGGTAATCAGAATATATCTCAAAAAATATTTATTTTTCAACTCATAACACAAAAAATTATTAATGTTTTTCAGGTTTAGGAGATTCAATAAGAATGCGAAAAACAATTTCATTTTGTAAAAAAACAAATAAAATATCTATTTCAAAAAACAAAGTAAATGATTTTCCTTAAATTCAGTTCATTTTTAAATGAAAGTTTTATTGGGCAACAAAGAAATAAATAATTAAAAAATAAAATACCGTAACATAATCAAACCGCAAAAATTCATAATTTATATCCAACAGAAAATATTGAGAAATCAAAATAAGCAATAATTTATAATTGCTAATTTAATTTTCAAATATTAAAATTAGATACGATAAAATGCAAAATTATTAAAGAAATCAAATGACAAATCTAACTTGAATTAATTAAATTAAAATTAATAATTTGAGATGTAATTAAAATATAAACTGAATAAAAGTAAGAAATAATATAAATGATTTTTTATCAAAAATAAATTCTAAACCCATGAAAATGAAAACATTAATTAAATATTAAAAGAGAAGGACAAAAAAACAATTGCCTCATTAAATAACGCTGTTTTTGGAGAGAAAATAAATTTTTTTAATTAAAACTAAAAATTCTAATAAAAGTTTTTTGAAAAGTTTTAAAAATTCTTAAATTTTTGTGCTTTTGATTTAATTAAAAATTCAAAAATAAATAATAAATAGATGAAATTGAGCTTTGACTAAATAATAATTAAATAATAATAATAAATCACTTTTCTATATTTGCTTTCTTTAATTCATGCCCCTTTACAAGAGATTCAAAATGATTTACATTATTTAAATGTCAAATTTTTAAGTTAATAACTCTTAATTAAGCTGTATGAACATAATTGTAAATTTACAAATAACCAATTTATAAATTGCAATTATAATTTTTTTTAAATAAAAATGCAAAGAAATGAAAAATAAAACTGTATTTTATGGTGCTAAAAGGAATGATTTAATCTTTGTTCTTTCCAAACCAAAAAAAATTAATTATATTTATGTAATATAAAAAGCAATTCGCAGTTTTATATTTATCTAAAAATATTAAATTCAGAAAAAATGTTTACATTATTTAGTGAAAAGCTATTTTCATTAAATAAAATAAATTATTTAACATTTTAATCAAAATATTTATATATTTATTTATTTATATTAATTTTGTTCATATTAATCGGTTTTAAATATACATAATTAATTTTAGAAGCAATGTAAAATAATAGATTTTTAAAAAAGATATATGTTTTCCAACTATTATAAAGAAATTTAAAATTTATAATGCAATGAATTTTGTTGTTACTAATAAAAATGAAGAAACTTTTTTAACCTATCCTTAATTTATTACGGTGAAATTTCTTTTTTCTTATTGTAATTTTCATTAGAAAAAAATATATATTTGGTTAATTTACTATGGATACTAAAAATATTAAAAATATTAGAAAATATTTTATGCTACATTTTTAAATTAAATAAAAAGGAACCCTCAACTCATTATTTAAAATGTTCCTTAATTTATATTAAATAAAATCACCGAAAAATTAACGTAAAACAAACAATTTGTAAGTGAAAATAAATATTTCAAGTGAAATTTAAATTATAATTTTGGTTTTGTCAAATCTATTTAAAAATCAATATAAATTTTTTTTTACAATAATTAATTGAAAAATGGATTAAAGAAGAAATATATTATAAAAAGGTTCTCAATATAATCATTCTGCCTTTGGCGCTATAAATTTGCATTTAAAATTAAACATTTTAATATAATTATTTAAAGATAGTTTAAAATTTAATTTTTTGAGTTATTAAAAACAATTTTGGTTAAATTGAAAAATATCACCATATTCAACGATAAAAGTTCCGGATACTTTTAGAATGAAAATTAAATTAAAATTTATATAAAAACCAAACAAACAAATCAAATTTAATTGTATAGCATATTACCATTGATCAGCTAAATTATCTTAATTTAAAATGAATTTGCCCCTTATGAAAAATAAAGTTATTTGCTAATTTATTTTCTTCAGCAATAACATGTAATTTTTAAAAAATAGTAAAGAGAATAACTAGCGGAATAAAACTAAACAAAAAATAAACAATTTTAAAAATTCAAGACAATACTTTCGAAATATTAATCATTTAGTAGATGGACAATTCATATAAATCACAATATCCAGCAGTGTTGTTTTCATTAATGTGAGCATTTAATGTTCTTAAAAAAATCATTAAATATTAAATATTTAAATGTAAATTTTTCAATTTATATCAGAATATACAAAAAAAAAGATAATTTAATATTAATAATATTTAGAACATAAAATTTAAATCACTAAAATTTACAAACTATAATAAAAATTTAGCACATATAACTATGAAAATATATTTATTCCATTAAAATGTACTTATATAAACTGATATAATAAAAAACGGAAGATTTTTTTTTAATCAAAATAAAACTCAACATCCATATTAGACGAATCTATTGGTATCTACATTACCTGCCTTTCCCAATAAAATAAATAAAAATCCCTTGCATATAAGAAAATTATTCATCCAAATAATTTAAAACTAAATTATATTTTTCTTTATGAAGAAACATTTACAAAAAAAAAACTTAATAATTTATCATCATAATTAAAGTGAAAAATTATTAATACTTTATAAACCCTTTTCTTCAACAAAAAAAGAAACAGCAAAAATGGTGAAAATTAATTTTGTTATATAAATTTTAAAATATTTTCCTTGAAAATCAATGATAATTAATTTAAATTAAATTAAGTGACAAAATATATAAATATATTCAATAATAAATAAAGCAGTTACCCAGCAAGAAAAAATGCCTAAAGCAAAAACAACAAAATATATTTAAAAAAAGAAGTAAATATGACGTGACGCCTTGAATGTAGAGAAAATTTCCATCATCTGTACAAAAAAATATGTTCATCAATAATTGCTATTATATTTATCAAAAATAAAAGTACAATTAAATAAAATAATCAGAAAAATTAATGAAAGCAAACATACCGATGTTGAAGGATGGAAATAATTTAAAAAAGAGATAAAATTTAATTGGGTTAATTTGATTTGTTCTTTTTAAATTGTAAAAAAGATTTAAAAAATGTAATTACTCCTTAATCTCACTATAATTTATTAAAAATAATCTTTTTTTTAAATATTATATAATTTGACAAGTGATAGTCCAAAAAAGTAATTTGACCACATATTTTTTAGTAAAGAAAATCATCAAAAAGATAAAATGGGAAATAATTAAAAATCTAAATTAAAAACAAAGAAAAAAGAGTCTGTCAGAAATCACTTTTCCTTTTTTGCTCTTTAAAATTCACCCAACTTTACAAGAGATTCAAAATGATTTACATTATTTAAATGTCAAATTTTTAAGTTTAATTAATCTAAATTAATCTGTATGAACATTTAACCATAAATTATAATTTTTTTAAAAATAAAAATGTAAAGAAATGAAAATAAAACTGTATTTTATGATGCTAAAAGGAATGATTTAATCTTTGTTCTTTCCAAAACAAAAAATTAATGATATTAAATGTAATATTCAAAAAATGCAATTCTCAGTTTTATTTTTATCTAAAAATATTAAATTCAGAAAAAATGTTTACATTATTTAGTGAAAAGCTATTTTCATTAAATAAAATAGATTATTTAACATTTTAATCAATTTAAAATATTTATCTATTTATTTATTTTTATTTGTTTTTTTCGTTTTAATTTGTTCATATTAATCGGTTTTAAATATACATAATTAATCTTAGAAGCAATGTAAAATAATAGATTTTTTTAAAAAGATTTATTTTATCCAACCAACTATTTTATTTCTTTGATACTAAAAATTTATCAAAAATAATTGTAAAATTTTAATCGCCATAATGAGTAAATGAGTAAAATATTTCTATGTATTAATCATTTGAAAGAAAAAATAAAGAAATTTAAAAGACAAAAATTTAGATGAATAAAATTTAGAAAAGAAAATAAATGTTTATAATTACAACACGGCCAATTTGATCTATGTTTTGTCAATATATGATGACATAATTTACTTTGTCAAATATTATTAAAGCAATTGAAGAACATAAACTCTTATTCATTTGAAATTTATAATGCAATGAATTTTGTTGTTACTAATAAAAATGAAGAAACTTTTTTAACCTATCCTTAATTTGTTACGGTGAAATTTCTTTTTTCTTTTTGTAATTTTCATTAGAACATTTTGTGATTTTAATTTTTTATGGAAAAATGTATGAATTTGAGTTTCTGGGAATTATTCAATGGGATTTTTATGTCCTTGAGTTTCTATATTTATTTTGCCAATTTATTTCTTTTTATTATTTTTTTGGATAAAAAATTTAATTAATTTCAATGCTAATAATGCCTAATTCACAAATTAGTTATAAATAATTTATTTTTAATATTTTTAATCACCAAAACAACATTCAATTATCCAAATTAAAATACAAATATTCAATTAAAATTCTGATTAAATTTATTATTTAACAATCTTTTTTGTCTTAAATAACATTTAAATTATTTGTTAATCTCTAATTAAATAATCGTATATGAGTTAAGAAAATAATTAAAAAACAATAAAAAAGCAATATTTAAATAAATAATAAATTTAAAATAAATGATATATGTAATTTTATTATTAAAAATATTTAAAGTACTTTTAAAAAATATTGTATTATATGTGATTAAAGAAAAAATCGAAGGAATTAATTCAATATTTTGTAACTAGCTAATTTTTAGGTTTGTTTAATGAAAGTAATTAAATAAAAGTAAATTTATTTTAAATGAATTCATATTACAGCAAGTAATTAAACAAACAAGAAATAATTAATTCACAATTATTTTCATGAGAATAAATAAACAGAATAATAAAATGTGCATCTAATCTTTGAAATTTAGAGAATCTTACTGACAAAATATTTTTCTAATAAATAAGAAACAAATTAAATTTTACATAAATAACATTTTGCAAATAAATAAACAGAATTGAAAATATCTAAAGAATTAATAAGAAATAATATAAATGATTTTTTATCAAAAATAAATTCTAAACCCATGAAAATGAAAACATTAATTAAATATTAAAAGAGAAGGACAAAAAAACAATTGCCTCATTAAATAACGCTGTTTTTGGAGAGAAAATAAATTTTTTTAATTAAAACTAAAAATTCTAATAAAAGTTTTTTGAAAAGTTTTAAAAATTCTTAAATTTTTGTGCTTTTGATTTAATTAAAAATTCAAAAATAAATAATAAATAGATGAAATTGAGCTTTGACTAAATAATAATTAAATAATAATAATAAATCACTTTTCTATATTTGCTTTCTTTAATTCTCACCCCTTTACAAGAGATTCAAAATGATTTACATTATTTAAATGTCAAATTTTTAAGTTAATAACTCATAATTAAGCTGTATGAACATAATTGTAAATTTACAAATAACCAATTTATAAATTGCAATTATAATTTTTTTTTAAAAAAAAATGTAAAGAAATGAAAAATAAAACTGTATTTTATGGTGCTAAAAGTAATGATTTAATCTTTGTTCTTTCCAAACCAAAAAAAAATTAATTATATTTATGTAATATAAAAAGCAATTCGCAGTTTTATATTTATCTAAAAATATTAAATTCAGAAAAAATGTTTACATTATTTAGTGAAAAGCTATTTTCATTAAATAAAATAAATTATTTAACATTTTAATCAAAATATTTATATATTTATTTATTTATATTAATTTTGTTCATATTAATCGGTTTTAAATATACATAATTAATTTTAGAAGCAATGTAAAATAATAGATTTTTAAAAAGATATATGTTTTCCAACTATTATAAAGAAATTTAAAATTTATAATGCAATGAATTTTGTTGTTACTAATAAAAATGAAGAAACTTTTTTAACCTATCCTTAATTTATTACGGTGAAATTTCTTTTTTCTTATTGTAATTTTCATTAGAAAAAAATATATATTTGGTTAATTTACTATGGATACTAAAAATATTAAAAATATTAGAAAATATTTTATGCTACATTTTTAAATTAAATAAAAAGGAACCCTCAACTCATTATTTAAAATGTTCCTTAATTTATATTAAATAAAATCACCGAAAAATTAACGTAAAACAAACAATTTGTAAGTGAAAATAAATATTTCAAGTGAAATTTAAATTATAATTTTGGTTTTGTCAAATCTATTTAAAAATCAATATAAATTTTTTTTTACAATAATTAATTGAAAAATGGATTAAAGAAGAAATATATTATAAAAAGGTTCTCAATATAATCATTCTGCCTTTGGCGCTATAAATTTGCATTTAAAATTAAACATTTTAATATAATTATTTAAAGATAGTTTAAAATTTAATTTTTTGAGTTATTAAAAACAATTTTGGTTAAATTGAAAAATATCACCATATTCAACGATAAAAGTTCCGGATACTTTTAGAATGAAAATTAAATTAAAATTTATATAAAAACCAAACAAACAAATCAAATTTAATTGTATCGCATATTACCATTGATCAGCTAAATTATCTTAATTTAAAATGAATTTGCCCCTTATGAAAAATAAAGTTATTTGCTAATTTATTTTCTTCAGCAATAACATGTAATTTTTAAAAAATAGTAAAGAGAATAACTAGCGGAATAAAACTAAACAAAAAATAAACAATTTTAAAAATTCAAGACAATACTTTCGAAATATTAATCATTTAGTAGATGGACAATTCATATAAATCACAATATCCAGCAGTGTTCTTTTCATTAATGTGAGCATTTAATGTTCTTAAAAAAATCATTAAATATTAAATATTTAAATGTAAATTTTTCAATTTATATCAGAATATACAAAAAAAAAGATAATTTAATATTAATAATATTTAGAACATAAAATTTAAATCACTAAAATTTACAAACTATAATAAAAATTTAGCACATATAACTATGAAAATATATTTATTCCATTAAAATGTACTTATATAAACTGATATAATAAAAAACGGAAGATTTTTTTTTTAATCAAAATAAAACTCAACATCCATATTAGACGAATCTATTGGTATCTACATTACCTGCCTTTCCCAATAAAATAAATAAAAATCCCTTGCATATAAGAAAATTATTCATCCAAATAATTTAAAACTAAATTATATTTTTCTTTATGAAGAAACATTTACAAAAAAAAAACTTAATAATTTATCATCATAATTAAAGTGAAAAATTATTAATACTTTATAAACCCTTTTCTTCAACAAAAAAAAAACAGCAAAAATGGTGAAAATTAATTTTGTTATATAAATTTTAAAATATTTTCCTTGAAAATCAATTATAATTAATTTAAATTAAATTAAGTGACAAAATATATAAATATATTCAATAATAAATAAAGCAGTTACCCAGCAAGAAAAAATGCCTAAAGCAAAAACAACAAAATATATTTAAAAAAAGAAGTAAATATGACGTGACGCCATGAATGTAGAGAAAATGTCCATCATCCGTACGAAAAAATAGGTTCATCAATAATTGCTATTATATTTATCAAAAATAAAAGTACAATTAAATAAAATAATCAGAAAAATTAATGAATGCAAACATACCGATGTTGAAGGATGGAAATAATTTAAAAAAGACAAAAAATATAATTGTGTTAATTTAATTTGTTCTTTTTAAATTGTAAAAAAGATTTAAAAAATGTAATTACTCCTTAATCTCACTATAATTTATTAAAAATAATCTTTTTTTTAAATATTATATAATTTGACAAGTGATAGTCCAAAAAAGTAATTTGACCACATATTTTTTAGTAAAGAAAATCATCAAAAAGATAAAATGGGAAATAATTAAAAATCTAAATTAAAAACAAAGAAAAAAGAGTCTGTCAGAAATCACTTTTCCTTTTTTGCTCTTTAAAATTCACCCAACTTTACAAGAGATTCAAAATGATTTACATTATTTAAATGTCAAATTTTTAAGTTTAATTAATCTAAATTAATCTGTATGAACATTTAACCATAAATTATAATTTTTTTAAAAATAAAAATGTAAAGAAATGAAAATAAAACTGTATTTTATGATGCTAAAAGGAATGATTTAATCTTTGTTCTTTCCAAAACAAAAAATTAATGATATTAAATGTAATATTCAAAAAATGCAATTCTCAGTTTTATTTTTATCTAAAAATATTAAATTCAGAAAAAATGTTTACATTATTTAGTGAAAAGCTATTTTCATTAAATAAAATAGATTATTTAACATTTTAATCAATTTAAAATATTTATCTATTTATTTATTTTTATTTGTTTTTTTCGTTTTAATTTGTTCATATTAATCGGTTTTAAATATACATAATTAATCTTAGAAGCAATGTAAAATAATAGATTTTTTTAAAAAGATTTATTTTATCCAACCAACTATTTTATTTCTTTGATACTAAAAATTTATCAAAAATAATTGTAAAATTTTAATCGCCATAATGAGTAAATGAGTAAAATATTTCTATGTATTAATCATTTGAAAGAAAAAATAAAGAAATTTAAAAGACAAAAATTTAGATGAATAAAATTTAGAAAAGAAAATAAATGTTTATAATTACAACACGGCCAATTTGATCTATGTTTTGTCAATATATGATGACATAATTTACTTTGTCAAATATTATTAAAGCAATTGAAGAACATAAACTCTTATTCATTTGAAATTTATAATGCAATGAATTTTGTTGTTACTAATAAAAATGAAGAAACTTTTTTAACCTATCCTTAATTTGTTACGGTGAAATTTCTTTTTTCTTTTTGTAATTTTCATTAGAACATTTTGTGATTTTAATTTTTTATGGAAAAATGTATGAATTTGAGTTTCTGGGAATTATTCAATGGGATTTTTATGTCCTTGAGTTTCTATATTTATTTTGCCAATTTATTTCTTTTTATTATTTTTTTGGATAAAAAATTTAATTAATTTCAATGCTAATAATGCCTAATTCACAAATTAGTTATAAATAATTTATTTTTAATATTTTTAATCACCAAAACAACATTCAATTATCCAAATTAAAATACAAATATTCAATTAAAATTCTGATTAAATTTATTATTTAACAATCTTTTTTGTCTTAAATAACATTTAAATTATTTGTTAATCTCTAATTAAATAATCGTATATGAGTTAAGAAAATAATTAAAAAACAATAAAAAAGCAATATTTAAATAAATAATAAATTTAAAATAAATGATATATGTAATTTTATTATTAAAAATATTTAAAGTACTTTTAAAAAATATTGTATTATATGTGATTAAAGAAAAAATCGAAGGAATTAATTCAATATTTTGTAACTAGCTAATTTTTAGGTTTGTTTAATGAAAGTAATTAAATAAAAGTAAATTTATTTTAAATGAATTCATATTACAGCAAGTAATTAAACAAACAAGAAATAATTAATTCACAATTATTTTCATGAGAATAAATAAACAGAATAATAAAATGTGCATCTAATCTTTGAAATTTAGAGAATCTTACTGACAAAATATTTTTCTAATAAATAAGAAACAAATTAAATTTTACATAAATAACATTTTGCAAATAAATAAACAGAATTGAAAATATCTAAAGAATTAAAGCTTTTGATTTTGTTTATTAACTACCTACTTCAAGCAAAAAATTAATTAAATTTAAATATGCCATAAAAAATTAATAAATAAAAATATGAAAAAAATTTTTTATGATGTCTGCAAATTCAAATTGAAAAAATCGCCGATGTACGAGAAAATATTAATAAAACACAAATTAATGCAAAATATATATTTTATTATCTAAGAAAAATGTAATTTTTTTTCTTTAATTTTCTTAAATTAAATATTTAAATAAATTCACGAATTTGAATTTAATTAATTTTTACAATTCGTCAGCCAATTAATTACAGAAATTAAAACCAATGGAAAAGAAAGCACTGATTATTTTTAAAAAAATTGCATTAAAAATTACTGAAATTTTATATTGAATGGTTTTAGAAAAATTTCAACGAAGATGGAAGCTATTAAAATTTTTAATCTTTTAAACAGTTCTAAATATACCAATTAGCTTTTTTTTTCTAAAATTTTGCTTTCATATAATTAGGCATTAAATTATAGTGAATAAATAATAATCATTTTTTCCATTAAAATTAATTAATGTGTGATACACATCAATCAAGAAGTCAATATTCATTACCCTAATAAACCTGGTACCAATTCATTAACCAACATAGAAAGCTTTAAAAATAAATAAAAAATCAATTATCGCCTTTTAATTAATTAACCATTGTAATGGAGAAAGACCAAAATCAAATTTTTTCAATGACCGGTACACAATAAAGGAAATTTGGATGAAAAAAACTATCTCCAATATCCAATGATTGAACTGGAAAGGGATACAATTTACTTAGGTATTATTCTCAAACAATTTTTTTTTTCAAATTATTGTTCGATTTTTCATTTATTTTCATAGTTACTTTTTTAAATTTAATTTAATAAATTAACTAATGATAAGACGAAAAAAAATTTTACTTTGTCTTTTTTGTTCGATTAATTATTTAAAAAAAATTATGAATCTATTATTGATTAAAATTGCAGTTAATTAACTTATTGGCGGCAAGAAAAATAATAATTTGTTGTTATTAAATAAGAGAAAAATAAAAATTTATTATAAATCTATAAAAAATATTTTATTATTTTGTTTTTTTATTGTCCTTTCCATAATTTTTTTTATCGAAAAAAGTAATTAAAATAAGAAAATCTTTACAAAATTAAAAAATGTCCTACTTCAATCTGTGCTGGGAGCTATTTTAAAACTATTAAATGATAAAATATTCTTAAACAAAGAAATTCTGATCACTATTTAAGTCGAAAATGATACAAATTAGACAACAACTATCATACTTAATGATGAAGAATTAATTTTGTAAATAAGTTGCAATTTTATATAAATTATTTATTCGATCTTGAAAAGGTTTCACCAAAACTAATCACACAAGAAGATACTCCAGAACAAGAAATAAATTTAAAAAAAAAATTACTCTAGTAGTTACCCATACCGACTTGTCGTCAGTGCGCGAAGTTTTCGCGCACGATCCTAAAGGTATTGAGCCCTTTAGCTTAAAAATTGTATCTTCTAATCCTTAATTTTTTCAAAATTGTATCTTCCAATCCTTAATTATGCATTTTTCTACCTAAAAGTGTTTTTACAATTCGTCAGCCAATTAATTACAGAAATTAAAACCAATGGAAAAGAAAGCACTGATTATTTTTAAAAAAATTGCATTAAAAATTACTGAAATTTTATATTGAATGGTTTTAGAAAAATTTCAACGAAGATGGAAGCTATTAAAATTTTTAATCTTTTAAACAGTTCTAAATATACCAATTAGCTTTTTTTTTCTAAAATTTTGCTTTCATATAATTAGGCATTAAATTATAGTGAATAAATAATAATCATTTTTTCCATTAAAATTAATTAATTTGTGTGATACACATCAATCAAGAAGTCAATATTCATTACCCTAATAAACCTGGTACCAATTCATTAACCAACATAGAAAGCTTTAAAAATAAATAAAAAATCAATTATCGCCTTTTAATTAATTAACCATTGTAATGGAGAAAGACCAAAATCAAATTTTTTCAATGGCCGGTACACAATAAAGGAAATTTGGATGAAAAAAACTATCTCCAATATCCAATGATTGAACTGGAAAGGGATACAATTTACTTAGGTATTATTCTCAAACAATTTTTTTTTTCAAATTATTCTTCGATATTTAATTTATTTTCATAGTTACTTTTTTCAATTTAATTTAATAAATTAACTAATGATAAGAAAAAAAAAACATTAATTGGTCTTTTTTGTTCGAGTAATTATTTTAAAAAAATTTTGAATCTATTATTAATTAAAATTGCAGTTAAATAACTTATTGGCGGCAAGAAAAATAATAATTTATTGTTATTAAATAAGAGAAAAATAAAAATTTATTATAAATCAATAAAACATATTTTATTATTTTGTTTTTTTATTGTCCTTTCCATAATTTTTTTTAACGAAAAAAGTAATTAAAATAAGAAAATCTTTACAAAATTAAAAAATGTCCTACTTCATTCTGTGCTGGGAGTTATTTAAAAATTATTAAATGATAAAATATTCTTATACAAAGAAATGCTGATCACTATTTAAGTCGAAAATGATACAAAGTAGACAACAACTATCATGCTTAATGATGAAGAATTAATTTTGTAAATAAGTTGCAATTTTATATAAATTATTTATTCGATCTTGAAAAGGCTTCAACAAAACTAATCACACAAGAAGGTACTCCAGAACAAGAAATAAATTTAAAAAAAAAATTACTCTAGTAGTTACCCATACCGACTTGTCGTCAGTGCGCGAAGTTTTCGCGCACGATCCTAAAGGTATTGAGCCCTTTAGCTTAAAAATTGTATCTTCTAATCCTTAATTTTTTCAAAATTGTATCTTCCAATCCTTAATTATGCATTTTTCTACCTAAAAGTGACAACTTCCAACGTTTATTTATTTTCAAATTTTATCTTCCATGCGTTAATTATGCACTTCAAACATTAAAAATGGCCCAATACCTTTAGGATCGTGCGCGAAAACTTCGCGCACTGACGACAAGTCGGTATGTGTAACTACTTACTCTTGTGATCAGATATTTCCATATTAAAATTTTAAAGAAATAGGTTTTATATAATGTATTTAAAATGTAGTTTTAAATATACTTTATGTGTGATTTATTTAAATTGACACAAATATCTGAAAAAATTAATTTTTCTTAATTTTTTTTATTAAAAAAATATAAAATTTTAATAAATAATTTGAAACAAAAACTATAAAAAAAATGATAACAGAAATATTACAATTAAGACAACGATGCTGCTGGACGCTAAATGGAGCAAGAAACATCTTAGTCGCCATGAGAAATTTATATTCTGGTACTAAATATCAATTGAATAATAAATATATTCATTCAAATAAATTAAGTTACTGGTGAATCTTTTAAATAAAAATTTATTATTTTATCACAATATAATGTGTTATTTTTTAATATTTAATATTTTCATGTTTTCATAAAAATAAAGTACATAACTTTCTTGTTCTATAAATAAATTTTCATCAAGTAATTTAAAAATAAAATGAAGAATTTCTCAATTATACTAAACGATATTTATTAAAAAGGCAAAAGAATTTATTCCTTATCAGAATTTAATGAATTTTTTAATGAATTTTATTTTTAAGTATTTAAAAAATAGAGTAAAAAATTTTTTTTTTATTATAACAAATATTCGAGAAGTTTTTTTTACGAAAAGAGATATTTAAATTTCGGATCTTTTTTTTAATTTTGCGTTTTAATTTATTTTTGATTTTTTACAAATTTTATCTGATTCAAATGCCTTCTTTTTATTTTATTTTTTTAATGGTCTAACAACGCAGAATTATTATTCTTTAAGTTATTAATTCTTTACTGAATATAAACAAAATCCTCATTAAATTTCATTTTTATTTCTCTTTTTTAATTTTCGATTTTTTAGACAATGGATTCATTATTTAACATTAACATTACAACAATAGAACTTTGAATAATTATTTGAAAATAATTATGATTTTATTATTTAATTAAAATTGCAGTTAATTAACTTATTGAATGGCAAGAAAATTAATTAATTTGTTGTTATTAAATAAAAGATTATAACCAGGGCTGCCAGATGTGAAGATTTTACATCATTTTACTTATTTCAAGGGGTCAATGATGAGATTCTTTTTGATTCTATGAGAAATTTGCGGATTTTAGGCACCGTGGCCCCCAAAATCCCTAAAATTACAAAATTCCTAAAAAGCCAAATAATGAAGATCTATTAATAAAGGTCCAAAATTTTCAATTTTCCTGGTTTTCTTTATTGAAGATGGTTCTAGAATTTTAATCAAGCAGCCCTGATTAAAACCTTTAATGAAAATACATAAAAAATCATTTATTCAAATTGTTTTTGTTATCAAAAAATAAGAAATTTATAATTAATTAATTTACAAAAACAACTTTTTATCATATTTGTATTTTCTCGCAACAATTGTCATTGTAAATCTAATTTAAAAAATTCCTATCAAAAAATTCATGTTGAATTATTCAAATATTAAAAAAATATTATTAATTACCAAAAATATTAAACAATTAAATCATTTCTTTAATTAGAACTTGAAAGCTTATAAATAAAAATTTACAAAACACAAATTAATGCAAAATATATATTTTATTATCTAAGAAAAATGTAATTTTTTTTCTTTAATTTTCTTAAATTAAATATTTAAATAAATTCACGAATTTGAATTTAATTAATTTTTACAATTCGTCAGCCAATTAGTTACAGAAATTAAAACTAATGGAAAAGAAAGCACTGATTATTTTTAAAAAAATTGCATTAAAAATTACTGAAATTTTATATTGAATGGTTTTAGAAAAATTTCAACGAAGATGGAAGCTATTAAAATTTTTAATCTTTTAAACAGTTGTAAATATGTGCTATAAAGACAATTCGTTTTTGATTTAAATATTTTAAATTTGGCATTTTGTTCTCATTATTTTTGGTTAATTGTTCACTTTTCCCGATGACATTATTCCGTAATTTTATGTATCATTTTTGGAAGGGTCGAATTCTTTGAAAATTAAATCTCATTTTTTAAAGATTTGTCCTTAAGCTTTAGCATCATATTTTTTGTCTTTAAAAATGTACATAAAAATCCATTTGTCTTTTGTTCAATTTTCTTTAATTTTGGCACATTTTTAGATGTTTTTTTTGTCAATTTTTTCTGCATTTAAATCCTTTTCCTAGTCATTGTCAGAACGGGAAAAAGATGATAGCTCGATTGCGTTAACATCCTGTTTTCTTATTTACATTTACATTTATTTATTCTATAAAGAAAAGTCCACAAAAGGGATAAATCCGCTTACTTTGTGGACATTTAAATATATTAATCGTCCAAAAGTGGCGATTTGAGTAATTTTAAAAGAAATTGCTTAAAAAAGCGATGCGTTATTTAAAAAATTTTCGGTTTCGGGAGGAGAGGGGCGAGCTATGCCACCTCACAGGGGAACATACCCAACCATGAGCGTTTAAGTCGTTTTAAAACCACTTGTATCGTTAGAGCATGGTCCTTTGGCTAATGCAATTTTAGACTTTTTGGTGCAGGCGCCAAAAGGATTCTAAAGAATCGATCAAATGAAAAATAGCAAAAATACGTTAATTTAATCGATTTTTCCTCTTATTTTAATGACTTTTGTGTCATGGGTTCGGATCCGCTCGACAGATGAACAAAACAGATACTTTTGCTGTTGGGAGCCCCCGAAAAATTCCAATGGGAGGACCCTTTTATTGTGTAAATTTTTTAAAAATTATTCACCCACATAGAATCCGCCGTCGTTGATGAAAATGTCAATTGGATTCTGTCGAGCACCCAATTCTTCCCACAGATTTTCCCATTTTCTCTCATCCCATGCAATTGGACAACGGCGGAGCCAAAAGTCTCTAAGGCGTGAAAAACGTTGAAAACGGCGGAGAAATGCGATCACATTGTGGTTGATGTAACTGAAAAGCACAAAATGTAACGGCACAGCGGTGCTGGAAAACAATGAGAAACGCAGAAAAACAGGTTTTTTTTTTGAATATTTTATTCATAACTTCTTGAAACTTAACGAAACTTTTTGAAAATTTGCAGGGCAAAACCCCGCTAAAATGTCGTTCTAAATCGAAAACCCTTCGTAGAAAATGTGGTTTCCGTGCTATTTCTCATCAAAAATTATCCGCAAAAAATTATTTTAAAAATTAAAAATCTTTTCCCTGTTAACAACAATTCCAATTTAATTAGTTATATCTGATCGTAATGCCTTGAATCCGATGACTTTGTTCGGCAACGGATTTTTCGGTATTGGCAACGGATTCCCAAATAGCAATTTTCCTTTAATTAAAATTAATTAAATTTTTTTATCCTTTTGTCTCAATCCGAATATGGACCATTTTGTGAACAAGACAAAGGCCATTGAGAGATGATGATATCCCTATTGCTGTGGCACCTTTTCAGAGGGGAGGTACCAGATCGGATGCCCAAATAAAACGATATTTTCCAAAAAATTTTGCCCGACTTTTCAAAATTTAGTCTCTTATACAACGCGTGAAACTGTCTTTTTGCGTTTCAATGTGAGTGTTTGTAAATTGATTGTCGCAGTAACAAACAAACAAACAAATGTAAACATTCTTTTTGAGGGGGGAGGTTTTTACTAAAAAATTCATCGATATTGTCTTAAAAAATTTCGAATCAAAAAAAAACCAATATATTTTTATGTATACTGACAATTGTAATAATAAAATTCATATTTTCATGCCGAAAGTGAGCTCCTGTACCAAAAAGGGTCGGCGTGTGTGGCTCAGTGGTTTTTGTAAAATATTAAAGGGGCGGAGGTTCTAGTCCGCTATACAATTAATATTTTAATTTTTTTTTACCCAAACAATTAAAAAATGGCTATTTGAAAAAGAAATTTTTTTCAAATTTTGAGCATCCAAATTGGACAAACTAGGTATCTTTCGAAAGCTCACAACTAGTGGAAGCCTTTTCTAAGCAAATTTTTAGCAATCGAATGTGCCAGAGTAATTATGAGGCGATCATTCCCATTTACAAACCCATTTTGACCGATAATCGTACGAATTTTAATCCCGAAAATTTGGAAATGTATCATTTGTAATTTCATCACTGAACTAGGCGTCTGAGGGCATGCGTGCCGAGTTTAGCCAGCTGGGCCGGCCTAGCCGTTTATTAACGGTGAACCGTCACGGTGTAGACCGTCGCGGTTGTTAGTGCAGTAGCATTCTGCTGGCTGCGCAGTAGCAGCTACCGAAACATGCGTGGCATTCGCGTTTAGTTTATTTAAGAAATTATATTGAATTTTGAAAACTACCTAAAGCTGCGCGTTGGTATCAATGTCCAAACAAATCACATCCCAAAAATAAATTTTAGGAGAAAAAGCAGCAGAATATAAAAATATAAAACTGACAGAACTGATGACAAATGAATGATCAAAAGAGGAATGAATTTAGGGACTGAATTGGGAAGTGGCCAAAATAAATGATCTCGGTAATACAAAATATTTAAAAATAGGATCGTTTGTCCGTTGGCATGACATCACCGCGCTCCGACCAGCTGAGCTCCTGCGAAGCGTTCAGGCGTTGGTCCTCCCTCCTCACCGAACCATGGAGGCCTCCTGGCCGACATTGTTGTTGAACTAAAGTAAATTTAGTAGTTTGAATTTTATTTTAATGAATTATTTTATTTGGAAAATTACAATGGTCATTCGTTGATTAATCTTTTTTCGTTAAATAACAACTTTGATTATTATTCAGAATTATTTTTAATAAAATATAAATATATTTTAATAAATAATTATACCGTAATAAATTTTTTATTTTTTATCTCGTAAATTCTAATCAGCATAAGGCAGAAATTCGGGACATAATAAAATTTGCTGAATCCCTCTCAAAAGGGGTCTAATCATCGAGAAAAATGGAATGCCGAACGCATGGAAATATTTTTAAAAATTTTCCGACGTAGTTAAATGAAAAATCTTACGTTTTGAAACCGGTTTGTTCAACAAACCCAAAAAAAGAAAATAATTTAATCAAATTTAAAAAATTTTTACTTCTTTTTTTTGTAAATATGTTTTTATTTATTGATAATTTTATTATTTTTTCTTGCTAAATTTAGCACATTTTTTTTTGTTTTTTTTTTCATTAACTCTCTTCAGTTTTTTCATCATATCGTAATGTCATTTTGTTAAATATTAAAATAATATAAAATATTTATTTCTTTTTCAATTTTAAAATCTGTAATTTTTAAAAATCAAATTTAATTTTCTATAAACTTTTTTTTTATTAAATTCTCTCCAAAAATGAATAGAAAAGTCTAAAATAATAAGTAAATTAAAAATCTTTCTGGAGGAATTTAGATTATTTTCATCGTATACATTTTTAAAATATTTTTATTTTTTAAAAATTTCATTTTATAAATTTCACAAGCATTTCAATTACAATAATATCTTATATGTTATCAATAGAGTAGAGCGGGACCGGGACCAAAACACGGACAACTGAGTACAACTGAGTACCGAAGTCCCGGTTTTGACCGGGACCGGGACTAGTCCCGGTTTTTTCCCGGTTTTCCCAGCCAAAAATTCCCGGTTTTTCAACCCGAAAAGGTCCCGGTCCCGGGTTTGCCCAAAATTCCCGGTCCCGCTCTACTCTAGTTATCAACAATTAATTGTTTAATTTTATGACTATTTTTAAATATTTTATTCCATATTAACTGAATAAATAATTACTTTTTTTTATAATTTTTAATTTTCTTTAGCTTATGCTTTACTTATGGTATGGTTTGATTTTTTAAATTAGTAGTAATTTTTTTACTTATGGTATGGTTTGATTTTTTAAATTAGTAGTAATTTTTTATTCTTTTTTCGTGAAATTTTGTTTAATTTATAGCTTTCTTAAATATATTTTCATTTCGTATTATTTTTTAATTTAAATAAAAATCATTATTTTTATATTTTCATAAAAATCATGGCTTTCGTCATGTTCAATTTTTCGAGAATCTCAGGATGCTCTAATTTAATGTATATAAATTATTTAATATTATTTTTTACCATTTTTTTAAAGACATTTCTTTTTATTTAATCACTTTTAAAAATTTAATATTTATATAATTACGAGAATTGATTGTCTTAATTAGGCGATCGAAACGGTCGACTAATTTCGTTAGAAACATAATAATCTGTTTCTTGTTTTATTTAATTTGTTTAATTTGATGAATTTATTATATTTTTTATTTCATGTTGGGAATTTGCATTCATGGATGTTCTTGGTTGACGTATTACATAATTATACGTGAATTGCAATAATATACAATTGCATTTTTTAATCTCTTAATTATTTATGAATTTGTCATTTTTTCTCATTATTCAACTTCTATTAATGTTTTATATTTAAAAAACATATTTTTTATTTTTCGTTTAATTTGTTTTAAGTTTTATGAGTGTTTAAATTTAATAGTTTTAATTTAATGCATTATTATTGTTTTTTTTTTACCAATCTTTAAAGTGTAAATTTCTAATTAAAAAGAATGGTTTATCCAGGGTTTCGCATTGTACAAATAAATAACGGAGGAAGTTTGTGAAATTCAAATAAATATAAAAATTTGAACAACACTTAATTCAAAAAAGTGAGTTTTCCTCAAATCCCCGGAATAAATGTTGTCCAAAATTTTTTAAATTTCCGCTAAACAATTTACGCATTTTTTAGAAACAACTCCAGCTGTTGCACTTTTAAAGTCAATAGAATTAAGAGCTATTTTTTGCTTTTCAAACCCACTTTTTTCTGCTCTTTTTTTCTTAAAAGTTTTTGTGTAATTTGGGGGGTGGTGACGAGGGGGTTTCACCGGTGCCGATAGGAGCCACCGGGAAAATTTTGAAAATTTGAATGTGATTTATAAGAAAAAAAAATGTACAATAAAATATTTGATTTATTGTTATTTTATTTTTATAGTTTATAATGTTTGGTATTTTATTTCTTTTATTTGATAAAGAAGTTTTATAAAGTGATGATGAATAAGTTTAATTGTCCTCTGTGCTCTATTTATAAGTATTATAAATTATTTACTATATTATTTTGTACCATTTATAAATATATACTAATCTTTATCAAATTTGTATTTTCCTTTTTCCATTATGTATTAATTTTATTTTTAAGTCAGGTTCATTTTGTAATATTCGCTAAAATTAATAACTTTTAAATAGTTTTGGTTTGACAGTTAATAAATTTTTTTATTTGTTTTAAATATTTTCTTATTTTTACGAGTTCATTTTTATTAAATAAAGGCCATAATCCGCCACTAATATAATAGGTCATTAGCCTTTTGTTAATATTTTTGTTTCGTTTATTTTATCGTGACAATTGGATGATGCATTTTCCAGGAAGGTTAACTGGATTATATAATTTATATGCTCATAAATTATTAGGTATTGTTATTGTTGGGAAGGTACTCAATTGACCGTTCCTATTTTATATATTTCCTTTCTATCTCTACCCTCCCCCACTCTCTCTCTGCTGTTCCCTCCATAAATACACGCGTCCCTTTGACCATCCGTTCATTTCCCTCATTTATTGGTATTTGTGCACTTTCTCCCAATCGATATTTGCCCCCATTTTCTCTTCTTATTTAATTGTGTCTTCACCAACCTTGAATAAATAAATATTTATTCACTTTGGTTTTGGTCAAGTGCAAAGGCACAACAAATTGGCGACGCCCGTGGCAGATTTCGACATTTAATTTTTGCAAAAGAAATTCATCTGTTTTTGGCTTTGTTGGATTGCTTTTAGCACCAACAAATTTTGGCCAAACTTCATCGGACCGAACTTCAGCCAGTCGGCATTTGACTCAACCAATTGTTTGTCATCCCCACTGTTAGCTTTTAGCTTTCAGTAGAGGTATCAGCGCTGCTAATAATTTGTCTAGGCGACATTTATTAGTTCATCCACGCGCATCCACTCAGTTTGTATCTAGGCGCTGCAAACATAGGAGTGGTGAACGACAAAAATGGCAGCAAATCCGACAATTGATGAATTGACGAAATTGCTGGCCAAACAGCAAAAGTTAGTCGACCAATTGCTGAACGCTCAACAGACGATGTCGCGCCAACTCAAACAACTCAGCTTCCTGCGCTTTCAAATGTGGAGTGTTTTGATCTTGATCAATCCGGCAAAAACATCAAAAATTGGATCGACCGTTTTGTGTTGGCCCTCGATTGTTCTTCGCCAAACATCCAAGACCAACTGAAAGTGAAGTTGATGCTGACCAAATTGAGTTAGGGAGCAGCCTACAACGAATACAGCAAATTTTGTCTGCCAAAGAAGCCGACCGAATTCGACTTTTCGGAGACATCGGCACAACTGAAAAGTTTGTTTGCCAAGCCCCAATCGGTTTGGATCGACCGATACGAATGTTTGAGGGCTTAGAAACATGACGATGAAGACTTCCGTGCTTTCGTCAACCGCCACAAGCGGCTGCTTCGCGATTTTGAATATAAGAAGCTGAACGAAGGGCAGTTCAACTGCCTCATGCTTTTGATCGCTCTGAAATCGCCGAAAGACGTCGAAATGAGGAAGCGAATTTTGGGAAAGTTGACAACAGACGGCAACAAAGCAAACTACGACAATGTCGTCAGCGATTTGCAGATGTTCCTGTCAACAATTGCTGAGGCCAAGGCCATTGAACGCCCGTCCCATTTCAACGTTTTGGCGGTCAATCGGAGACCATTTCAGAAGAAGGAAAAGCCGACGCAAGGAAAGCAGATGAACGCTTTGCAACTGGGTGAATTTCAGTGAATGCACTGAACCAACCGAGCCGTCTTGTTGAGGCACCAGTTGATGTGAATGGCAAACCCATTGATTTTGTGTTTGATCCGGGAGCTGAAATAACAGTGATCGATGAAGAATCACATCATCAAATTGGGCGTCCCCGACTAATTCAATGCAGCGAAAGTGCCAAGTACCACGATGGAACTGAGTGCACCCTGCTGGGGAAGGGTTTTGCGACTTTCACGTTCGGAAGACGCACACACGAAGGGCAATTTTATGTGACCAAAAAGGGTTCACTAAATTTATTGGGAATCGACATTTTGGATTGTTGGACACATTCAGAGCCAAAACTAAAATGGCAATGAAAGTGAATGTGGTACAAGCGGATGGGAAGGACCGAATGAAGAGTCAAACCCCGACGAAGAAGGACATGACTTTGCTCGACCTTCAGTGTAATTTTCCGCATGTTTTTGCAGAAGGCCTGGGCCACTGCATGAAAGCCAAAGCCCATCTGGAATTGAAAGTGGACGCTATTCCAGTGCACTGCAGGCCACGTCCAGTGCCATTCAGCACACGTTTGATTGTTCAGGCCGAATTGGATCGATTGCTGGCGCAGAAAGTGATCGGACCGATCGATCACACCCGTTGGGCCGCACCTATTATGGTTGTTAAAAAGGCCAACGGAGCAGCACGCGTTTGTGCAGATTTTTTCAACGTGCTTGAACGACGCATTGCTTTTGAATCAGCATCCTTTGCCGTTGCCCGAAGACATTTTCTCCAAATTGAACGGAGGACGAATTTTTTCTCAGATCGACCTAAAGGATGCGTATCTCCAGGTTGAATTGGATGAGAAATGAAAAGAACTGTGCACGATCGCCACCCACCGAGGAAATTTCCAATATTTGCGCTTACCATTTGGGGTAAAATCAGCGCCAGGAATTTTCCAATCGATCATGGATTCGATTTTGGCCGATTGTCCATTCGCTTTTGCTTACCTTGACGACATGATCGTGGTCAGTCGTTCACATGAGGAGCATCGAAAATTTCGGAGCTTCGATCATTTTTGGGAATGATCAATCATTACCAGCAGTTTGTGAAGAATATGCGATTTCTTCGGCAACCATTGGACGAGCTGCTGAAACAGGACGTGGCGTGGGTCTGGTCTACGGATTGTCAAAATGCCTTTGACAAAATCATCGATGTGCTCAAATCCGACCAACTTTTGACCCATTATGACCCGGAAAAGGACATCATTGTCTGCCGATGCCTCTGATTATGGGATTGGAGCAGTGATCTCCCATCGTTTTCCGGATGGCAGCTTAAAAGCTATTGCCCATGCATCGTGCTCTTTATCGCCTGCCGAAATGAACTACTCCCAGATCGAAAAAGAGGGATTAGCTCTTGTTTTTGCAGTTCAGAAGTTCCACAAATATCTTTTCTTAAGACACTTCGTCCTGCAGACCAATCACAAGCCTTTGTTGACAATTTTTGGTAACAAAAAGGGCATCAAAGCTGTTACAGCAAATCGCTTACAGCGCTGGGCACTCATTCTTTTGGCGTATGATTTTGAGATCGAATACCAAAACACTGCCGATTTTGGTCAAGCCGATGCTCTTTCGCGCTTAATTGCAAAAGCGCCAGTGCCAGAAGATGAATATATTGTGGCAACAATAACGGAAATCCCTAATTTGGCAACTGTGAATGCCTTTACGACACAATTTCCAATTGTCCACGAGGATATTGTCAAGGCCACGAATTCTGACAATTTGCTCCAGGAAGTGAAAGGATTCATCCTGAGCCAGTGGCCAAATAAAGTGATTATGACAGAGGACATCACATAATTCCATCGAAGGCGAGAAGCGCTATCATTCGAGAACGGATGCATCATGTACGCCGGCCGGATTGTCGTCCCAGCATCACTTCAGACAGAAGTGCTTAAAATGCTACATTGTGGACACCCCGGAATGAAGCGCATGAAAAGCCTCGCCCGCCAGCATGTGTACTGGCCAGGAATTGACCAACAAATAGAAGAAGTGGTGAGAAAATGTGAGACTTGTGCCACCGAAGCGAAGGCGCCAAAGAAAACGGAGCTACATTCTTGGCCAAAAGCCAAAGGGCCATGGAAACGTATGCCGGTCCCTTCTTTGGAAAGATGTATCTGATCATTGTCGACGCGCACTCCAAATGGCTGGATTTTAATGAATTTTATTAACAATCTCAATTGAAAAGGAAGAATGAAACTTTATAATATTGTTATTTTTACTTAATTTTGTTATTTTTCACGTTTGAACAATATATAGAGAAATCAAATGAGATCAATAATTAAAAGTTTACTTGTTTTTGAGCAAAATTATGGGTAATTATTTGGAGAGAAAATTCATTATGATTAATCTCCATAGATAAATATCATTGTTAGTATTTGTAATATGAAAAAACCTCATTAATTTATATATATATAACATTGGTTTTCCAATATTATTTAATTTCTAGTTCATCTTCAAATATCGTGGCGAGGACTGTCAGCTTTCAACGATGGTGTTCCAAAACCTTCTCGGTGATTTAATTATTTTATTGTTTTGGTTAAATTTTTATTGATAATTTATATTTTATGATAATTATAAAAGTTGTTCCTTTATTTTTTGACATAAAATATGCTTTATAGTCCATTTTATGAATTATGTCTTTATTTAAATCATTTTTTGTTCATATTTATTAAATGAGATTTTAATTCACTTTATATTTTATATCATGATCATATAAATCAATCTCAAAGTCCGTTTCAGCTTAAAGTCAGAAGAAGATTTATCTAAATAATTCATAATTAAATTTTATTTTAAAGCTTGGATTTACGGTGCTAGGTCGTTCCACAAAAAAGCTCAGTGTGGGCGTTCCACAAAAAGCTCAGTGTGGGCGTTCCACAAAAAAAGCTCAGTGTGGGCGTTCCACAAAAAGCTCAGTGATTGATAAATTAATTAAATAAATTTAATAATTCAATTCACCAAATCACGGTGCCGTACGCTTAACCCTAATGTACGGCGGGACTGAAGTCATTTTCAATTTTTTTTTCATTTTTCAATTTTTCGCATCACTTCTGGCCAATTTTCTCCATTTGTAGTAGACACAGACGGACGCCATTGATACCATTTTGTAGAGCTCATCGAGCTGTACAAAAAAGCCGCTGGTACCGGCACGCTTAGCCTGGGTTGGCCATCGACAAGGGTCGGGGGCGAGGCTGAGGGCCCTCCGGCAGAGGTGCCCGATCCCTGACAGGCTCCAAGCGAATGGATCAAGAACCGGACCCGGCCTGGGAGATAGCCCTTTAAAAACCGAACAAAAAATGGTTCTTAACCTGGCTGGTCCGGGTTCCGGATCAGGCACTTTTGGTGCCTCGAAAGGGGTGCGATAGGCTTCCGGAAAATGGCCAATCAATCACTGAGCTTTTTGTGGAACGCCCACACTGAGCTTTTTTTGTGGAACGCCCACACTGAGCTTTTTTGTGGAACGCCCACACTGAGCTTTTTTGTGGAACGACTCACCACGGGATTTACATCTTCTAATATTTAATAAAGTTTTAAATGCTATGCGTTTTAATGCAATAGTTTTTATTTACAAAATGATCAAAAAGATATTTTGCATATAAATTTATTATTTTTGGATTTTTATTTTTCGATTAATTATGTTGTTTTTTTTGGCATAAATTTTTACTTATAAACTTTTCTTAATTATTTAATTTTTATCTAGAGTCAATAATTTATTCTTTTACTTTTTGTTATTACTAATAAATAAAAGATATTTAAATTCCTACAAATAATTTAAAATCAATTAATAATAAAAATATTTTGTGTAAATCTTGATAAATATATATAGAAAAAAAGCATAGATGCATTTTTATATAAATATATATTATCTTTTAATCCTTATCGAGAACGAGTTAATATCAAATAAATATGCAAAATATGATTTTCAAAAATAACAAAAAAAAAAATAAATAAATACTTGAGGAAAAAAATTTGGATTCAAAAAAATATATAAAAAAAACTATTACAAAGAAAGGATTCTACGATTAAAACATTAAACCGATACATAAATGAAATTTTTGAAAAGTCGTTATTTGTATAAAAAAAATTAATCTCTCAGAAAGTCAAAAATAAATAAACTTTGCTTGCTTTAGTAACAAAAATTATTAATTTTAATTTTATATTTAAATTAAATTTTAATTAAATATAATAATAAATTAATATTCTCTTGATCTCGCTCTTGAATTCTTTAAAATGGATCTCCATAAAACCTTTTTTTACTGAAGTTATTAACAATCTCTTTAGATAGGCTAAATTCAAATGGAATTAGAAAAAGAAGATCATTTTTAATAAACTAATTTATATTTATGTATTATTAATTCTCAATTTTTTTTTAATATGTTTAATATAATATCTAAAAATTATTATCAAAAACAACAATAAGCAAATAATAAATAAATTATTATTTTTATTTCTTGTAACAATTAATTTAAGAAAATATTTATTTCTAGTTTATATTTTTCTGTTTTATTAATTTTTAATACAATCTTCTTCTTTGAAATTGGCTTCTTTGTATTGCGTGGGTTTTCTTTTTTAATTTTTTGATTAAGTTCTTATTATTACTTCTTTTTAAAGTCTTAAGCAACTTTAGAGTTGTTCAAGACCGGTTAAACCGGCAAATTTAAAATTAAATTTCATTCTTAATTTTTCACTGGTAAATTCGTTGTGTATAAGTAAAAATTTTCTTTAATAAATAGGGCTGATATTTATAGGTGCTAAAAACTGCCAAAATAGGTAGGTTTTAGGTTCTAAAAAACCCCCAAAATAGGTGCTAAAATTTATAAACCTCTAATATTTTTTAATAGATAATTATATTGATGTTAAATGGCAAAAAAAATTAGGTCTTTCGATTGAGCTTAATATATGCTTTCGCTTCAGTTCTCGGTTCTTAGTAGGGCTAATATTTTTTTGGTTTTTGCCTATTTTTCCCTGGCTCCTATTGGCTTGAAACAAAAACAAATTTTTGGGGGGCTGTTCAGCTTTATTTTGACGTTTTTCCCAAAATTTATAATAAAAAAAATTCAATAAAAACGAAAATACATCCATAGGATTATGTTTATGGAAATTTAAGAAAAAATATACCCATAAGAATCGATTCTAAATTATTTGCAAAAATACACACCTTAAGAAATGAAAAATGTTCTCAAAAATTCATCTCTTAAATTTATTTATTTCTTTTCTTGACAAGAATTTTTGATTAAAATTTATCGATAAATAATTTGGCTTAATTTTTTTCTTTTTTAAATATATTTTGCTATTTGTATTTTTTATTTTTTAATAATGCCTATTTTTTGGGTTTTTGGAACCTGAAGCTTACCAATTTTGGCAGTTTTAGAGCCTAAAAATATATATAAGCCCTATCTATTATCATGTATACATATAATTTTTTGTCAATAGCAATTCGTAAGATTGACAATTTTGTACAAAAATTTGACTTTGTATTTTAATTTATAATTTTTTTTAAAATGATTATACTGTTCCTTTTCCAGTGCTTTGATAGGCTCCCGGAAAGTGCGTCAGTGACAAAAAACAAGTTCCTTGGGTTTTCGAGGTCGCAGGTCATGAATCCGACATTCATTTTTGTTAATTCTAAACCCCGGACAACAATTCGAAGAAAAAAGTCAAAAGTCCAAATTTTCGAGTTTAACATTTTTGATTCAAAAATTTCAATTTTTACGTATATTTAAACCATTTAAAAAAATGCTAAATTCGAAATTTTTGGACTTACGATTTTTGTTGAATTCTGGTCTGGGTTTCGAATTCAGATGTTATTTATAAATTTTTTAATTAGTTTTGAATGATTTTTTTTTAATTTTGATCTAAAAGAGATTGAAGAAATATAGTAATATTTCAATGAATATTTTCCAATTTATAAGTTGAAAAAGTATGCTGTATAAAATAAAATTTAACCACCAATATTATTAAACAATTCTTTTATTCATTATTTAATTGTGGATATTATTATTTTTATGCTCATATATTTTTTTATTAATTTTAATTTCTAAATATTTATTTTTTGAAAATTTATGCTTCAAAATCCTTAAAAGTATTACAATTATATATTTTCTAAATCAATTGAGTCATATATATTTTTTTAATCTTAGAGTCAACAATTAATTATTTTATTTTTTACTCTCATGGTGAAAAAACGTATATGTTTTTGTAGATGAACGTGACTTTTTAACAAAATGATAAATATATAAATTTAATAGCGAATAGGGCAGAATTGGATTTAATCATTAATATTATGCATTATTAAATTATCCATTTAAAATAAGAATATTTTGTGAAACTTCTGTATTTTTGAATTTAAATATTAATTTTCATTTTGCATATTTAATGTTTTCCACTTGCATAAAAAAGCTAAATAATATTTTTAAAGTAAAGAAAAGGAATTATTATAATGATTCAATTTTTGAGTAAATTTATTTTTTTCGTTATTAAGCAAATAAAAAATATTCAAACAATTATTAAATCAATTATTTTGATAATTTAATATATTATATTTATTAATTTCAGCTATAAATTCATTTTCAATTATATATATACGAAAAAGAGTGAAAATTCATTATTTATATTTGCATTTTTTTCCAATAAAATCTATTAAATTTGTTTGAAATTATTTCTTTCATTTTTGTTTTATAAGTATACATGATGAATAATCGAGCTCTGAAACTTGATTGTTGCAGAGAATAGAATTAAAATTAAAGAGCTGGCATATTTTTCTACTGCTCTCTTTTAAAATGTTCTATATTTTAATACGCTAATTTGTATTTATCGATTCTCATATTTTTAATTAATCAAGCACTAAAATTTGGTAAAATTTTTAAAATCGACGAAAAGAAACATAAGAATTCATATTAAATCATTTTTACTATTTTTAAAAATTTATTTATAGAAATACTTTAGCTAATAATTCTCATTTTATTGTTTTTAAAAGTATTTGAATTTTTTATAAATTTGAATTATTTTTGCTTTTTAACTTAATTCTCATTTGTATCTTTACAATGCAATATTTCTTCTTTTCATGACTTATTGGGGAATTATTTTGATCACTTTACTAAAAATATTAAAATTAAAATGAAATAATAATAAAAGGTAATTTAATGCTTTAATAACATAGAATTTTTATATTTATGTAATTTTATTATTTAATAGTATATTATGCCAAAATATAATTTATGTGTGTGAATTGCTGAAAATTTGAAATTTTTTATTATTAATTAATTAATTCTGATATGTATTTTAATATTAGGGTTAAGAACGATTTTGAACGACGGGTATACTATTTCAAAAGGATATAACTGGAAAATTTTATTATTTGAAAGACACAAGAAATTTTAATATGCAATGAAAAATTATTAATATTCATCAGAGGTAATTTGTTTACATATTTTGCATAAACGATGCCATATGATTAAACATTGTATAAAATTTCAAAAACTAAAATTTTACATGTTTTCTGGAATTCTCTTTTTCAAGGACATTAAATTTTGGTAATAGTAAGGAAGGACCCCCCCCCCCCCCCCATTTTTTGAAGAAAATTTTTTTTCAAATGTAATGAAATAATTTTGAGACTGATTACCCAGACATGAAATAAAAAATAATAATTTTAAAGGAAAAAATAATTTTAAATAAAATTGTTGAAATATATACTATCAAATTAAAATTGAATTAAATTATTTTTCAATCAAATATAAAAAAAATTATAAATTAAATTAGTGCGATCAGATTAGAAGAATTTTAACGGTGTACGGTTAATTAAAGCAATAAATTATTTGAAAAGTCATAAAACTTATTTGTTGGAATTGTGAATTATTTATTAGTTTATTATTTCTTAAATAATTCTTTTTATTATAAACTTTAATAAATATTTATTTGGTTTAATTTTTTTAAATTTTATCGAATTTGCCAGACTATGTGCAAAAGCGGCTTTACAAATTTGTCTATAAAACCTTTGCAATAGAGAATTATTTTGAAAATAATTCTTATTTTTCTGTTGAATCTATCTTTATTAATGAATTTTTTTGAAAAAGTTTTTAAATTTGTTTATAAAATAATAAATTATTGAACATTTCTTCCGTTTAAATGATTAAAGAAAATAAATTTACCTAATTTTGTTTATTTAATTCATTTTTTTGTATGTTTAAAAAAAATATTAAATTTTGAAGAAATTTTTAAAATATAATTTAAATTAACGAATTAATATTATAAATCTTTTAATAAAAACAAATGTATCTTAATTTTTTGTAATAATTTTTTCCCATTCTCGATTTATTGTAAATTAAATTTTTATTTAAGTTACCCTTTAAAGTTACTAGTTTGATTCAGAAGAAAAAATTTACCAAAAATATTTTTAAGAATTTAAACTTTTTTTTTTGCATTGTGAAATGCAATTAGTTTAATTTGCTTTAATCAATTTTTGAAAATTATATTTTTATTTTTTGGTTTTTTGGGTTTTTGGGTTTTTGTTTTGCATTATAAGATAAAATTAAATATTTTAAAATATTTTTAAGCAAAAATTCGAAATATTTTATTTTAAATAATATTAGATTTAAGTTTTCAATAGAATATTGTAGATATTCTTTATTATTTCTCGTATCGATGTGGGAGATTTTCTCTATTTTAGCGGATTGGTTGATAAGAGTCAATTGTTACTATGTTGATATTTTTAGATTTTCCTTTTCAATTCGAATACTTATTTTAATTTAATAATTTATTTAATATAAGTATTGAATTATATTTAATATTTTTGTCATTTAATTATTTTATCATTTTTTCAACAAAATATTTTTGAAATTATTTTGAAGGGTTTCTGATTTTTTTTTTAATTCTTATATCTGTATAATTTTATAATTGATATTATTGTATTAAATATTCAGCTTTATTCTCGATTTAATGTATTATTATTTGGTGAAGTGATCAATTTCCTCAGTTCTGCTATTACGATTTTAACAACGCTAAACAATCAAGTAATTTAAGACAAACTTTAAATAATATTTTTAATTATTTGAAATTGATGAACATTTTTGTTATTTCTATAATATATTGATGCTTAAACGGAATAATTTTGACCAAAAAAAGTTTTTGTAAGTTAAAATAATTTACATCTGAAAAAGATTAATATTATTTATTTTGAGACGGACCATGCAAAATTTATTATGGGAAAACTTTTTTATTTTTTCGAACATTTTCATAAAACCTATTTCGTTTTTCTTTGGTGTTGTATTTTTTCTCATATTATTTTTTTAAGTGAAATAAATTGTCAGTTTATTTAATTAATTAATCTGAAATTCTATGAGTCATATTATTTTTAAAATTTTTGTAACAATCCATCTAATAACTAAGATTCTGTTTCATTAATTTCTTGTATTATATTGTAGTTCAGTGCTGTAATTTTTAAATTATGCAAAATTAATGATGAAATGGTTATAAAGTTTTGAGTGGGTAAAATTCTCTTTTATTATACCTGACTTTTCGTTTTTCATAAATTATTTCATTAAATTATTTTTAATATTATTATTAAAGTACCGGAAATAACTTTTCATAATATTTTACTTCGGTTTTTATTTATAATTTTGTTGCGATGAATTTTATTTTAACATTTTTGCTTTTATTTTATAAATTACCTTTTTTTATTGCTTTGTTTTGTTTTTCTTTTTTTAATAATTTTTTTTAATCGAATATTTTTTTCATTAACTTTTCTTTTTTCAATTCACGACCAAACTCCCATTTCCGTCTTCAAATGGATGAATTCGACCAATTGGTTTAACATTTGATAATTTTATTTACAGTTTCTTTTATTCCAATTCTGTTAATTAAATTGGATATTATATAAGATATTCTGCTGAAAAAAAGAAATTTATAAAAAGATTTACAATTAAAAAATAAATCAAATTTTTTGTCAAGAAAAATCAAGCTTTTAGGTGATAAATTTTGTGAAAATTTTACAAATTTTTTGAAATATATTTTATAAGATTGTTTTTATTTATTTATTAAATTTAAATAATAAAACATATACCTTGAAAAATAATGCGATTTATTTATTTGGAATTATTTTCAAGTGTAAATTTTTTTAAAAGTTATCATTAATATTTTTATCAATAGTTTTTTAGTTTGCATTTTCGGTAGTAAAATTTAAAATCTACAATTCATTTATTTCATTGTTGTATTTGAGGTTTAGGATGTTCGTACTTCCTATCATGAATATTATATATATATTTATAATCTGCAAAAATTCATATAAAATTTATTAATCAACAAAAAATACCATTTTTCAGAGATATTATTTATTTGATCATACGTTTTAATGAAATGTTGTACCGCCCCAATTTGTTCGGATTTCGGTGAAATAAATATATTTATTATTTATTGGACTAATAAAAGTCGAAAATTTTTTGTGTCTTTTTTTCATTTTTTTTTAGTAATATTTGTTGCTTCGGTTTTTTTTTAATAATTTTTCTTTTAAATGTAATATTTTTTTCTCATTAACTTTTCTTTTTTCAATTCATGATCAAACTCCCATTTCCGTCTCCGAATGGGTGAATTCGACCAATTAGTAGAACATTTGATAATTTATTGTAATTCTTTTCTCATTTGTACCATGTTTTCATTAAATTATTAATTTTCTATAGTAAATAATTTAAATGATTCTTTTCCATGTGTATTAAAACGAACTCAAAAACATTTCTAAGTTTTAAAACAATCAATGTTTATTGGTTTCAGAAAATTCAAAAAATTATAAAATTTAAAATTTGTTTACCTTTTTTAAAATTTAATACTATTTGTTTATTTTTCACTTTTTTCTGATTTTTATAAAATTATTTATTCTATCCTACCTTAATTTCTCAATCAACAGAGAAAAAATCCAAAAATTGGTCATATTTAAAAAGATATGTTATTTTTTTAATATTTTAAACTGATTAACTTTAATAAAAGTACCTTAAAATTTTTTTGAAAATATTATTCATTATTATGTCATGCGTTTTTTAATTCAATAATATCCAACTTTTAAAATTTGTTACATCATTAATTATATTTAATTTTGTTTATTTAAATTTAATTTCTTCTGCATAGTTTTATCATGTCCACTTCACAAAACGAAATGAAAGCTTTCTTTTCAATAGTAAAAGAAGATTATATATTCTCCTTTTTGAATTTTTCTGTTTTTTCACATTTTAATTTTTTATTAATTCAAGTGACGATATTTTGAACCAAACGATAATAACGATTCAGATCAGCTGATAGGGGTTTTTGCATGTTAGTTTACTAAATAAAATAAAGAATGTGATTTTTAAGTAAATTTTTTTATTCTTTTGTTTTTTAAGTACCTTATTTGTGAAATTCTTTTTAAGCAAAATTTACAATTAATTTCTGATTTGGAATTCTTAAAATTTCTTTCTGCAAATAATTTAATTAATTTTGTTTAGGATTATTTTTTATTAGACACCTTTGATTCATAAAATATATAAAACTCTGCTTTAATGAAGAAAGGAAATTTAAAAAAATTATGTATGGGGGTTATATTTTTTCAAATTTTTGATTAAATAATTTTTTCTCATTTTCAGTTTGTAAAGAATTTTAGTTTTAAATAAATTCATTAAATTTCACATTTAAAAAAATTTATTTTTAAATTAAATTATCATAAAATTTAGCAAATATTTTGTTTTTTTTGGTAATATTCTTATAAAAAAGCTTTAAATACACCATAATATAATGTCATCTTGAGAACAAGAGAATTTTAAATAAAAGAAGATATTATTTATTTGAATTTTTATAAACAATAATAAAACAAGAACTTTTCTTTTAAAATAAATTTATATGTCAGTAGTTACCCATACCTAGTTGTCGTCAGTGCACGAAGTTTTCGCGCATTTATATCTATAAAAAATTAAAAAATGAATTTATTTAAAATAATTAATTTTTAATTGCTCTTATAATAGAATGCTTAATGGTTTTTTCTTTTGATGAATCTCGGAATTCAAATTTATTCAAGAAATTTTCAAAATAAATATATTTTTTCTTTTTTTAATATAAGTTTCTAATTATTTGGAATAACTTATCTATTTTGCGTAGACAGTTTCAATTAGCTTAATTATATTTCTTAGCATAGATATAGTTTTTAATATTTTCTGTTATATTTTAATCTATTTCTGTTAAAGATTTCATATAAGGAAATTTTATTTTGCTAATGATCTTTTGCTTAAAAGACAAATACAATAATTATTATTTATGCACAAAAAAAGTTGAAAATTTTTCGGAAATTAATAAAAAAATAAACAAAAAATTTCAATTTTGAATTATTTAATAAAATATTCTTTTATACCATAGACTTGAATGATATAATAAAGATTTCTGTATAATATTGTCTAACATAATTTTTATACCCTATTTACAGTGTATAATGGTGCATTTAATTAAATGTTTCCGTAATCTAAAAAATTTTTAATTAGTTTCTAATAAGTTTAATTTAATACTGCAAGAAAATTGCCATTATTTTTTTCATTTTTCTAAATAAATTAAAAATAACTATAATTATCCTTAAAAAAATAGCACGAATACTAGTAAAAAAAATTTTAAGTTAAATTTAGCTCTACTCTCTCTCATTTTCTGATCAATATTTTAAAATAATTTATAAACATCTATCAGTTCAAACTGTCAATAAACTAATTTAGAATTTTAAGTTTATCTTTTTGTAAAAAAAATTTAAATAAAAGGTCTTATGTTGTTTCGTAAAAGTGCCAATTTATAGATTTTTCGAAATAAATCAGTCATAACTTTTCTTAAACACAACCTCATTAAATAATGTTGATATCATACGTATTCTTGCTTTCTCTATTAGCGAAAAATTTTCAGAAAATTTAATTGAGTTTCCAGAAGTTCTGACCAAAAATTTTTAGGTTGTATTTAAGAAAATTATGGCGTATTTTTCTCGATAAATCTGTAAATTTGGCAGTTTAACGGACATTATTGTATATTTTAAGAATTTATAAATTTAAAAAACTATCAAATACATAAATAATTTTAAAAAGTAATAAAATTAATTGTATTCAAGGTTTAATGCATATTATTTGAATTCCAAATCGATGCGCATAATTTCTGGGCAATTACCAAGAGAATTTAAAGTAATTGCAAGTACAATAATAATAATGATTATTTTTCAAATATATTTTGATTCAATTTATATTTTTTGCTTACGCACGAAATTCACCATATGAAATTGTAAATATTGTAACATGAACGAACATTTTTATATAAAATATTTAGAGATTATCATAAATATAAATGAGAACTTGAAGAGATGAAAATAAAGACTAAAAATTTTAATTATTAGTAACTTTTTAGAATTATTGTATTTATTGGATTTATTTAATGTAACTTAATTGAATTTATTAAATTAATAATAAATGGACAAGTTCTTTATAATAATTGAAGAAAAAAAATTTAAATGTACAACAATTTTTTTTACTATACATTTAGCAATAAAATAAATAATAAATATTTAAAAGAATTACTAAAACTACAGTTAAATCCAAAATTTTTAATTTCGATTAAAATATATTTTTTAATATTTATAGACCAAATAAAAGATAAAACTTTAAAAAATTGTTTTAATTGAATTGTAAATTTTTTTTAAATATCATTTATGCAAAATAAAAAAAAGAGAAGAGTATTTGTCGTATAAAACCGTGAACGACGGCAACAAGCAAAAAGCATACATGTGAGTTACTTAAGAGATTGAAAATATTATAGAGAAAATTAATTTTAGGCGCTAAAAGAAGAAAGGGAATATTATATATAATGAAATATATTTAAGTTGCATTAAACAAAATATTTAATTTTTACTATTTTTTTCATCTTTTTCAAAAAAGATTTGTATAATATTTTATGTTATAGCATGGAAAATTAAATAATTTTTTTAATATTTAATAAAAATCTTTTAATATTCTTATAAAAAATATATGCGCCCTAAAAATTAAAATAAAAATATAAATTTTGATAATTAAAGAAATCCCTTTTATGAGAGTTAATAAAAAAAGAGATAATATTTGTGAAAAGTACCAATAAAAAACGTTTACGTAATAAAAAAAAACAACGAAATTATTTTACATTTTGTATCACCATTAATTAAAGTTAAATTAATAATTTATTCAAGTATAGATCAGACTATTTAAAATTTTATATGAATTTTTTATGATTTTCTATTATTGTATTCATATTAAAATTAAGCTAATTGAATGCGCAAAATAGATAAGTTACTCCAAATAATTAGAAACTTATATTAAAAAAAGAAAAAATATATTTACCGAATTTCGGTGTATTCTTCTTATTAACATTATAATTTTCGAAATAAGAGTTCAAAAATTCAACGAATTTGAATTCATTTTTTGGGCTAATCTATATGAAAATTTTAGATGAAATGAATAAAATAATGAGCTCCCTATAGCCTGAAATGCACGAAAAACATGTTTTTTGGGGGGTTGTTAAGCTACTTTTCGAGTTATTAGCACCTATTTTCTAGGTTTTTATTTTTAGCACCTAAAAAACCTAAAAAAAAATTTAAAAACTTATTTTCACCTATTTTGGCGTTTTGCCCAAAATTTTTTAACAAAAATGCAATAAATTAGAAAATAGACCCCTAAGAATCGACCCAAAATTTAAAAAAAAATATATACCCCTAAGAATCGACTCGAAAATTTTCAAAAATATACCCCTGAGTGAAAAATTTCTCAAAAATTTATCTCCAAAATTTATTTTTTATTTTCTTGACGAGAAATTTTGATTTTGAAAATTATGTATCTCATTAATGATATGGCATACATTATATTTTTGCTTTTTGAAGAAAATTTTCGATTTTACACCCCTAAATTCGGAACTTTTTGGCACCTATTTTCCCATTTTTAGCACCTATTTTGGGGGTTTTTTAGAACCTAAAACCTACCTATTTTGGCAGTTTTTAGCACCTATAAATATCAGCCCTATTTATTAAAGAAAATTTTTACTTATACACAACGAATTTACCAGTGAAAAATTAAGAATGAAATTTAAAAAAAGATACAAATTTAATTAAAATGGTAAATTGTAAAATATCTCTTTTTGACAAAAGCTGCTACTAAAATACAATAAATTTTTATTTTTTAAAAATTATTTTAAAATATAAAAATAAATAACATTTGATGCCCGAAGAAGTCAATTATGCAATACTATTAGAATATAAAAATATATAGTAATTTACAAAATATTGTAGATGCAAAAATGAAAAAATCAGAATATCTTACAAATAAAATTTTAAAAATAGGTGTGAGAATAAATCTTTAAACAATGAAACCTAAAAAATATAAAATCAATAGATCTTAATATTTATAATTAGACTGAAATACCTAGAAATAATAAATCATAAATCCTATTTAAATTTTATTTGATAATTGGCGATTTAATTTTTGCACTAATAATATATTTTCTTGTAAATTCTAATTTATTTATTTATAATTAATGAAAAATTAGTAAAAAAGAAAATTGTCTACTTATTAAAAATAATCACAAAAATTTATCAAAATGAATATCGAATTTGTAAATATAATATCTATTAAATTGATTCTTGTAAATATATAGCAAAAAAAAAATCAAGAAATGAGCATGTCACGAAGTAGCGCACTAGATTAAAAATATTCTAGGCTAATAAATTCTTCGATAAGAAGTTAATTAAAATTGTATTGTTTGTTTTAAACAATTTGTTGTGCTTCATTTTTTCATCAATTTTAATTATTATTGTCAAATTTATTTTTATTGCCAAAAATATAATGAAATTAAATTATAATAAAATAATAAATTTTTAAAATTTATTTTATACATGGAATTTTTTGGTCCATTTCTAAAGAACAAATATTAATATTTTTCAATTTAATTATTGTGTCGAAAAAATGACGAACTGAATTACAGTGGAGTTAATAATAAATATATTTTTAAAAAATATTCAAATAGAAATTTAAATTAATGCCTTTACTATCTTTTGCTTTTTTTAAACGGCTGATGGACGAACGACTTTAAAAGTATTTAATAAAATAATTACATTCTACTCTAAATGAAAAAATATATTATTACATTAAAGATAGGCGGAAAAACAAAGGACATTAATTTTTACAAAACAAAGCAATAATAAATAAAAAGAAATACATAAAATAAAATTATTCATAATATTTTAATGCAAATGTATGATTTAATAAAAAAACAAACTAAGAACACGTAGAGAAGAACCGTAAAACAGAAGCCGAGATAAAGACAAACTATGATTTTTGAAAATAAAAATAAAAATCAAATAACTAAATCATTATCATATAAAAATTTGATTGACTAGTATAAATGAATTCCAAGCAACAAATGAAGGTGTAAATAATATTTCGTAAAATCCTTTCACCCTTAAAACTAGCTTTTATATTTTCCATACATTTTCAAAGCTTTTCATAAAAACATTAAATTAATTTATTATGTAAAAATCTAATGCAAATATCTTAACCGGCACTAAAACTGCTGGCTTTTTTGACTATTTAGCAGTTTATTATAATGAAACAGAAATTGAAAACCCTCAAGTAAAAAAAAAAACTATAAATGACCATTTGTTAAAACAAAAGGAAAACACTTTATAAAAAGATTAATTGTTAATTCTCAACTTTTAAATTAATAAATCTAAAAATTTTTTGATTTTTTTAAAGCAAAGCAATTCAGCAATTCCTTTATTGTTGGATTTTATTACTTTTAAAAAAAACTAAATGAAAAAGGTGTTAATTAATGATAAAGGGTTAAAAATTACACAAAAAAGAAAATAACAAAAAAAGATTATATAATTTGACTAGTGGTAATCCATTTAAGACCACTCAACAAATATAATCAAATAATTACTAAAGTACTACGAGAAATCAACCACTTACAACAAAACTATGATTTTAAATTTTAATAAAAAAGCCTCAAATAAAATTAGTTAATAGCAATTAAATAAATATATTTTTAGATTAAGTATATAAAAATTAATATTCGTTTATCATTCTTGACATTAATAAAAATGGCGATTTAACCGAAACCATTGGAGAAAATCCCATAAAAACTAATTATTATAAGAACAAATTTTTTATTTAGATAGTTAAATATAAAATTAATAATTATATTTTAGAATTAAAAAAGATGTATGTCTTAATCATCACTCTCCTCCACATATTATATTACAATACAACGTCAAGAGAATAACTACTTACAATATATAAATAATATTTCACGAAACTAAACGACAGAAAATTAAACATTAATTAATTGCTAAATAAAAATTGAAATAATTAAGAGAAGATTTTTTATTTTATTTATTTTTATAAATATGTCAAAAACAACTCATCAACATGCGCCTAACTACAATAATTGATTATTACTGTTAGTTAAAAGCTGCAATTGGATTTAAATATATGGAAAAACAAAATTTTAAATTGTTTTTTCGGTTTAAATTTACAAATTTTATTAAATAAAAGCTAAAATAAATTCTAATCAAATCATTGTTTCATTCCGCCCACTAACACAAAAAAAATATATAAATTAAATCCGCAAGAAAATTAATAAGCTTCTATTGTATATGAAACAATTAAACATGGAATTGCATTCATTATGAATCAATGCACGACATTTTCGCCATGTGAATTTATAAAATGTAGTTCTTAATATACATATAAGTTATAATAAATATTTATTAATTATATTAAAATGTGTATTTAAAATAATTATTTGAAAATTAAGATATAATTTAATAAATTATAAAATATTTCGTTCGAGCAAATTATTTATTTTTTTTAATTTATTTGTTTTTAAATATTAAATTATCATAATATGCTTAACTTTTCTTTTTTATAAAGATTAAATATAGATTCCTTGTAAATTATTACCAAATTTATATCAAAAAATAATTATAACATTAATAGTAAAAAATATTTATAACTTTATGTGGAATATGAAACAATGAAAAAAGCAATTTTCGTTAATACATTCGTAATATTTAAAGTTTATAAAGAAATGCACAGTATGAAATCAGCAAGAAATTTATAAAAATTAGCTAATAAATTATTTTTAAGGTTCTTGTTATCAAATTTTTTAAAATATAATATTTTCGCCCTATCCTAAATGTTGAAACTAAAACTTAGTAAGAAATTAATTTTGCTATAATTTAATTTTCAAAGATTCTAAAAATTGTTAATGTAAGCAAATAATATATCTTATAAAATTGATAACAGTAAATTGAGCATAAGACTAAAAAATTTAACTTTTTCAACATATCTGTGAACATTAAATATCAAAAAAAATATTTAATTTTTATATTAAAATGATTCAAAAAATGAAAGTTAATCACAATTTTTAACCAAAAAAAGAGAAAAACACATTACTTAAATAATAAAAATTATATTTGATATAGGTATTTAAAATAAGTTATAATCATGAATACCATTTGATTTAACAATTAGAATATAAAGAAAAATAAGTGGTTTTATAGAACATTAAAAATCATTTATAAAAGTAAAAATAAATAATTGTGAAATTTTTTATAATTATAAGAAACGAAAATGAAATTAAACTAAAGTTTAACATTAAATTTGCTTATTCACTTCAAATGTAAAATTAAAGAAATAAGTTAGTAGTTATGCCTGAAAAAAATTGCACCATAAAATAAAAAATAAATCAAAAATGAATCATCTTAATCAAATATATGATAAAAGAAGCCACCCAATGAATAATAATATATATAAAATCAAAAATTTTCATTTTAACACTTCGAACTTTTTGGTTTCTTCTCTAAAGAGTAAATATTAATATTTTTTTTATTCAACACATTATAATTGATTTTTATTTCTAAAATAATCATCACACTTAAAATTAATACTACGAATTTACCATTTTCATCATGCACTCATAAAAACCAAGCATGCGAATAGCATCCCCAGAGAACAAGAAAAAGTTTAAATATAAAATAAATAGAAAACAGAGCTTCTGATAACATAATAAAATATTTGTAATTGACAACTAAAACGAATACAATTTTTAACATCAATTAATTCCCAATTTTTTTAAATATTTTTCTTTATATATTCCACAATCATGTCGTTGAAGAAGATAATTTAAAATTGTTATAGTTCTTATAAAAGAAAAAATATTGTTTATCAGTTTTAAATAAATAATCTTATGTTTTTCTAATAATTGTAAAAAACTTTAAGTAATTATCGTTAATATAAAAAATTATATTATTTTGATAAAAAATATAAATTGAAAATAACTTAAATAAATAAATTTACTTAAAAAAGTGAAAAACCCCAAAAATAATATAAATAAAAAGAATAGAAATTTCATTTGTTACGTTTATATATTTTGTTGAAAATCCTCATCTTCCATCAATTTAAGAAAACAAATGGATGGATTGGCAAGGCAATGATTTTTTAATTAACAAAAAAAATTAATAATTCACATAAAAACTAAACTTAATAAAATTTAAATAAAAAGGATTATTAATTACAACGGCAAATAAAAAAATCTTAATACTTTTTTTAAAAAATCAAATAAATCTTTAAATTTTAAACCAATCAATTACATTTCTAAAGATTTTTTAATTGTTAGAACAAAAATTAAAAGCAAATTTTTAATGGCCTTATCATCAATGAATTGTTTATAGAAAATTTGAAAATAAACTTCATAATAATTAATATTTTACAAATAGAAAAAAAAAGTTTAAAAATTAAGATAACTATGGTTTCACTAAATAAATTGTTAGAAAATTTATTATTCAATTAAAATAAAGAAAATGGCATTAAGCGATTATTAATCTTATGAAAAAATATGAACGAAATAATTACGGAATTTCTTTGTAAATATATCCTAATAAATTAAATTCGAAAACATAAATGAGAATAAAACGAATACAAAAAAACAGTAAACTTCATTTATGACCATTTCCTAATTTCTGCTTAAATAATATCATTAATTAAAACATTTAAAGCCTTCTTTAATTTTATTATGTTTTAATGCCAAAAATATTTTTCTAAAGATATAAACAACAAATATTATGAATAATATGTTAATTATTGAACATGGATTCTAATCTTTTTATTAGTATTTATGAAAAATAAATAATTGGTTAAATTGACAATTGACCACCTGATAGAAAAAAAAAATTAGTGAATTTAATTACAACAAATGAATAATGTATACATGTCTTTTTTATTTATTTAATCCTATTAAATTTATTTTTAGAAAGACAAAAAATTAATGCCGAAAATATTAAAAATATAAGAATTCTATTTATAAATTTGACCATTAATCTTTCACAAGAAAGAAAAAACAGATTTAGATGTTCATTTTACATTTTTAATTATATTTGACTCAATAAAACTTAAAACCAAATAAAATGAGACAAAATTTTAAATTGCTTGAAAAAATAAATGATTAATGACAATTGCAATAATTTATTAAAATAATAACAGATTAAAAAGATGAAAAATTTAAAAATTCAATACTCAGCGTAAATAGAAAAACATACTAAAATTTCACAGAAATTATTAAGTAAAACTTATATCAGACAAAAAATAAGAATTATAAATTTAAAAGAAAAAATTATCTCTTCAATAAAAAAATTAAATGAATTATATAATAATCAAATATACAAAAATTCTAATAATTATAAAGTAGAGCAAATATAATTTAATTTCTGTGAGCATTTTTCGAAAAGGAAATATAAAAATTCGTTTTTTTCGAGGATATTAATTAGAGACCGGAATTTTAAAATGGCCGGGACCGGGACTTAGAAAATGAACCGGGACGGGAGCCCGAGACCGGACTCCCGTTTTTCCGGAACTCCCGGTCCCGGTCCCAGTTTTTGGGCCGGATCCCGCCGGGACCGGGACTTTTTCAAAATTTGTGCAACTTGATAATAATATTTTAAAAAATTGCGTCACATCTATAATGTTTAAACATATTTACAAATTTGTGCCGATTAAATTTTCGATTGACAGCTGTTGCTTCTCAGCTTATTTTTTGGATTCTTTTTTTTTTGTTTTTTCCAGTTCTTCGAAAATTTTGACATATTCCGAATGGATTGTTGAAAAAAGATGCATTTTGAGTGACTTGGTGCTGAAGTCAGACAGCCTAAATTCATACTTGGGCCTTCAATTTTCTTTACATTCTCGGCACTCCGCCATTTTGTCATCCTTTGATTTTTCAAATAGATTTATTTTCCAGATTGATGTATTCATTCCTAAAAAACGTTTTAAGGGATTTAAAAATAAAAAAAAGGAATGGCATGTATGTATTAAAATCAAAATCAATTTGAATTGGTTTTTAGACTTTGAAATAAACACCTTTCATCAAAAAAAAAGATAAGGACGGGATCATGGGAGCAAAAAAGGTGGCTTAACTAGAAAAATGGAAAACAATTATTAAAACATAAATATTACCATATAAAATCAAATCTATGCCGAGTAGAATCGTAACAAAGAAAAATTTTTTAGTAATTGGCTCATCAACAAAAAAAATTATGGCCAAAAGAATTTTTTATTAAAAAAATTATAGTATATGACAAGAAAAATTAAAATGTTCCATTTTTGGCCATTTTAAAATTTTTATATATTGTTATTTTTAAAATTAAAAATATTAAAGAGTTCAAAAAATTATTAAATTAATATAAAAAAAAGTTATTGGAAAAAATATTTGTGAATAATGAAATGTCAGATATTTATTAAATCAACTAAAATATTAATTTCAAATATATGAAAATATAATTCATGCTTAAAATAAATAATTAACGAAAATTGCTAATAAACAAAAATTCCACACAACGCATGTTTTTTATTTAGTATAAAAAAGTTTTATTTTAAATATTCTTCTTAATTAATGAAAAATCTGAGGAATTATGCAATAATAATATGATTATGCATGGAAGTAATTTTAAAATAATATTATTGTTATCAAAGTTTAATTTCAAATTTCAAATTATATTAGTGAAGGTGCTGCTGTCCAACCCAAATTGATGGTCGAGAGAAACGAGGAAAAGGGGAAATGGAAATGGGGGAAAGGATGAAAGAGCCAAAGACCCGGGCCCTGGGTGGTTGGCCTCCCCAAAATCAGTCCCATGAATGCGCATTCGATAGGTGACTCAATGAGTGGAGGAAAAGACAAGAGGGAGCAGTACTTTATTGGCCATAAGATAAATACATATTTAAAAGATAAAACGCCAAAAAGGAAAAGGCTTAATCTCTCTCTGTCATTCGACGGATCATCCCAACTGCTGGCTCGCCGAACTGACTCTCCGATCAACTGCCGCTCTCGGGAAAAAGGGATAAAACAGCCAGGGAAAAGGGGGGCGGAACATAGCATCATAATAGGGAAAGATCAAAGACCAAAAATGTCTTCTGCGCCTCACACGTCCCTCCTTGTTCAAGTTTGTCCCCAAACTTCAATTGAATGACTGTGCCGGTGGAAAGGTACAACGAGTAGACACATGGCCAATTCTTTTGCAGCGCCAACACTGGAGTTCGGGACGAGACGGAGCGAAAGTGCGCCTGAACCTGAGAAGGGGTTGGTGGATTTGGCAATTGTCTCTGTTGCATGGGTGGGAAATTCGATGGATTTTGGACGACAACTCGCTGGTATTGTGAACTGTTCGAAGAGAAAGCAGGCCAAGACGATGTGGATGGAGCAGTAGCAGCATTTGTAGACCAATCAGCATAGAAGCGATAGTTTTGGACAGACTCACCAAAGTTGTCAAACAGCACACCGCGAATATACCTTGATTTTGGGTTTTTCAATGATCTAATGACCTCCGGG
>SIJG01000177.1:174122-199933 GCA_023374025.1 Heterodera schachtii
ACTGATTTTTATTTTAATTTTCAGAATTTTAATCCTTTTTAATTGAATTACAAAGATAGCATAAAAAATATTTTGTATAATTTTTAAAATATTTGAAGAACTTAATGGAAATTTTCTACTGAAATTAAAAATTTCTGATGAAATGTAAAATATATAAAAGAAAAATTTTAGCAGACCAAATCATTTTGAAAACTTGGGAAAATAAGCAGTTTTTAAATATGAAATGTTAAAAAAAATACCAACATGAAAATTAAATTAAATAACTCAAAAAATCTATACTTATTTCTGATCATGTTAAGAAGAATAAACAAATTCTAATTTCAGACAATAAAAGAAATTCCAATAGTATTTCGTAATTAAATGATTAATAATAATACTTAGTAAAATTATATAAACTTCTTCGAAATTTTATTATTTTTAATAAAAATTAAAGCCTAAATGAAGGAAAACAAAAAATATTAAATTAAAATAAAAATTTAGAATCAAAATAACAAATATGGCAGATTCGCCTACTTGGACACTAGCGTTTGAATTTATGCCAAGAATATAAAATTAAACTATTAATATAAATGAAAATTAAAAACACGATGAAAAAATTTAATAAAAATATGAAGCTTTTGCCTGAACCTTAAGTTAAAAAATTATATAATTTAATCATTTCTTAAAAACCTTATTATATAAAAAATTAAATTAAAATTTAACGAACAAAAAATTAACAATTATTTTAAATCATTGTAACTATATTTTATCAACAATAATATTCTGGTAAAAAGTTTAAGAATTTAAATTTATGATAAAAAAAAAAGCAAATTTAAATTTATGATCAAAAAAATTACTAAAATTTTTGGATTTTTGGCTTGGGAATTTGGGGTTTTTCTCACATATTTTGGACATTTACAAATTATTTAAAAATAAAATAAAACTAAAATATATATTATATGTTTAATAAAATTAATGATGGGAGAGAGATGATTTATATTCATATAATTAGTCAAAAACAACTAAGAATAATATTAACTGTTAAAAAACATAGAATAAAATTTGATATAAATAACCGAGTGAATAATTAATACAAATTAATTAAGAAGTGAAACTTGAAAATAATGAAAAAATACTATAAAAACCGTAAAGAATAGCAGGTAACGCCTCGCAATGGAATTATTGATGAAGAATCATTTATTTTTAATATTTTTTATAAATCTTTTTGTAAAATTATTTTCAACAATAAAATTGCAGAAAAATATTTTTAATAATTAGTTTTATCTTATAATAAAAATATTACTGCACATAAAATAAAAAATTTTTAAAAACCAATTTTATGGTCTATAAAATAAGTAATTTTATATATTTTTTTTAAACGATTTAAAAAAGTAAAAGCTCAATGGAGCACTAAGAAGCAGTTCGCAATCATCATGTAGCTGAAGTAGAAATTCTATAAGTGAATAATAATACCCCAAGATATATACATAAAATGGTTATTAAAAAAGGAAAAATAAATTTCATAAATGAAGTTTCAAAAAATTATATAATGATAAAATAAATGTAACAAAATTATTTATCAGTTCTTTTCATTTCCGAATATTATTATATCTTATGAAATAAAGTAAAATTAATATAAAATTGATTTAAATATTGAAATTAAAACTGCATATAAAAAATATTTTTTTAAAATTAGATGACACATAATATTTTCATCTTTTTTGTTTCGTTCCGTCAAACACTGAGTTTTTATAAAACCTACCCTTACCTTTTGGAAATTTTTCTACCTATTACCTAGGTACCTCTTTTTATACCTATTTGAATTTTTAAATCGTTTGCAAAACTTAGTTTTTAATTAATAAAATATAATAGAAATTAATTAAATTGATAATGAATTAATTGTTAACTCTTAGCTTAAAAACACATAAATAAGAACTAACCTTATTAAAATTATACATATGAAAGATGTATGAATTTATTTGAACTTTTTCATATATTTAAAAAATATTACATTTTTGTATGACCATAAAAATATGAATCTTTTAATTCCTTCCTTTTTCAGAAAAAAACCTAATTTAAATTTCTTTTATTAATATATAATCAAAAGATTTCTCAATTTAATATAATTCCAATGGTTTTTTTTGAAAATTATAATTGGATTGATCGAATATTTTATTGCTATTTTTGGGGATATATTCAGAATTATTCTTGAATAAATATTCTAAGAAATTAATTTAGATATTTTTATGCCATGAGAGCTAGAGAACAAAGAACTATTAAAAATTTAAATCGTAATTTTAGTTTTTAAAAAAATATTATTATCCAACTTTTATAAATTAAATATTTGGTTGTTCTTTAATTTAAATATTTCAATTTTCATAAACTTTTTCATTTAAAAGATTTATTAATTTTTCAATGAGTGTTATTTATAATAAAATAAGTTTAATTGCTCAATTAATAATTTATCCTATAAAAACAATAAAAAAATAATACATAAATATTAAAAAGAAATATGCTCATTCAAAAAAAAGCATTTGAATTAAATCTCAATTTTCGTAAACCTTATTTAATTTGTATATTCTAATTATTTATTAATAGATTTCATTACATTAGACAATTAAATCATAATTTTAGCACCATAAAAATGGTCAGAAAACAAGATTGAAATTATAATTAAAAATGCAAAGAATAACATTTTTCAAATATTTATAAATTTAAACATTCCAATATAATCTGAATTGGCACATAAGTTTGTTTGATATGTATGTTAAAATATTGAAAAATTATACATTAGTCGAGTAAAAAATTAAATGAAATAACTGAAAATAGAAAAATATACTATTATATAGCATTATAATGTTTTATACAATTTAAAAATTACATAAAAATTTTTATATATTATTTTAAAATATATAAAGAATTATATGTAGTTCTATTAGATTAAAAAATAATTTTATTTTTTATGGTATAAAAATGGAAAAAATATTTTGCCAATGAAATTAAAAAATTCAAAAAAAATTTAATTCACGAGACTGCTCTTTTGTCCGGCAAAACTTTTTCTAATATGATTTTAATTTTGCGTCTACAACAAAGTTCCCTTTTGGACTTGCGCATAAAATCGAAATATTTTAGAATTTAATTCCAACGCTTAATTTAAATAATTCAAATTAAATTACTAAAATAACATTAATGAATAAGAATTTAATACCATGAGCAAAGTCGAAAATAAATTATTTAGAAAAGGTTCATTAATAATAAATAATTTTAAATCTAAAAATTAATAATCTTTTATTATCATACAGTAATTAACAAATAAAATTCATAAATATATTAACATTAAGATTGAACCTTAATAAATTAAAATTATTTTAAAAATTCTTAAAACTTAGGTCAGATTTAAATTAAAAAATAATAAAATAATTAAAAAGCTTATAATTCAAGACCAAAAACATATTTAAATTAATAAATATTTTTGAATTAATTAATCAAATTTGTCCTGGTTTGGATTTTCCCTAAATTTTTTAATAAATTATCATCAACTCCGGTAAACTCAAAAATCGTCATTATCATTTTAAATGATTAAAAATTATGAATACAATATGCAAGTAATATTTTTTTTGCCTAAGCATACACCCAAAGTGGATATTTTTATAAGTTTTTCTTCAGTATCTTGCTCGCCTATCCATACACTTGAAGTTGTATTTTCTATTCTATTTATGAGATCAGATAAAAAAAGACAAAAACGTTAAATGTTCAATGTATCCAGCATCTCATTCAAAACCTCCATATTCTCCATCGCCGTCCTCACGCTCTCCTTGGTCATCTCGAGCTGTTTCTGCAGTTCGGTACCACACCAACCGCAGCCGCGCTCTTTCTGCGGTTTAGTCGTCGTACTGGCAGCGACGCTTTCGCCACCGCAGCCGCCCTTTGCCGTCCCGCTTCCTTCGCCGCCACAGCCGCCCTGCCCGCTGACGACGGGCTTCAACTGCGACATGGCCCAATTACAAAAGAAATTGTTAAAAAAATAATTTTACTTTTTGGAACCTACCCTCTTCCCATGGACTTTAGTGCGGTGGAGCCGCATTCCTCCAACAGTGTCAAACCGCCTATTGCACAAACAGCATGTTCTAGTTTCAGCCAGAAGCAGTTCTTCAAACGATTTAGCATTCATTTTTCGCAATAAAGCAGCCAGATCAAACGAATTAGCATTCATTTTTACAATAAAAATCTATAAAACAAATATAAGGAAACAAAAAAGACCGGGTCCGCATTATTTCTCTAAAAGGAAAGAGAAAAAAAACCAATCAATCTTGAAGAGGGATTTGATGATGGATGAATGGAGACAAAGACAAGGTTCAAATACATGAAAAATTTTAATGAAAAATGTAAATTTCAAATAGATATTCCCGCCTTTTGCGGGCGAAATACAACAGAAATTTTTAATAATTAATTGAAACAGAATTCTGTAGATTGCTACTAAATGTGTATTACAGGGCTGATGCCTTGAATACACTTTAACAACATTACAAGGCTGATGCCTTGGAATTCACTCCAAGTGTCATTTAATAAAATCTTATGATTTTTGCCTAAGCATACACCCAAAATGGTATATTTTTATGTTTTTCTTCAACATTTTGCTCGCCTATCCATACACCTGGAGTGATATTTTCTATTCTATTTTTGAGCAAAAATCAATAAATGTTCAAAGCATCCAGCATTTTAAATGGAGTCTCAAAAATACAAAAAAAAATTTAAATAATTGACTCAAAAAATTTAAGCAACCATTCAAAATCATCACGGAAAAAATTTATTTGAAAAAAATAAAATAAATCAAAAGAAAATGAATGAAAGCCTTAGTGGCAATCACGAAAATAAATGAATGAATAAACCACCCTCCTTGCCTTTTTTTACTCTCATGGCCCTAAAGAGGGCCGTTTGGGATAGAGAGTCCCCTCATATGGGGGATTCAAATCATGACGCAAATCTTTGCTGTTGCCCGTCCCAGTGGGGACAGCCGCAACAGCAAAAATTGCGAATGGACCGGGAGGGTGATTGGGGAGGAGATTATATAGTGCCAAACGGCGATCATAATGAAATAAAATAATAAATGAAAAAAACATTCACACAAAGCATTCGGCATCCGCCCTTTCTTAGATGAATTGATGTGCATGGAAACGAAACGGACCTCCCTTTACACACTTTGCATCCACGCTCGCTCTGCCGTGACGTGGACGGCCCAGCAACAGCAGCAGCAGCACAAGTGGCGCCGCCAGTGCATCCGCCCTGACCAACCGCCACCCATTTTCGAAGTGCTTGCCAAAGTCAACTTTTTGCAAAAGAGGCCCCAGCCTCGACTTTCCGTTCTCCACATGACACCCTGAACAAGCTGGCGGGCGGCGCCATTCTTTACAATGTAGCGAACAGGTGCTAAAATAATAAATAATTTATTCACTCTCAAAGTTCCACTTGAGGTGTTTTGTTAACATATTAAAAAGAGCAAACTTACGATTTCTCCCAACGTAAATCGTTCTTCCTGAAGCATTCGCCCCATTTCGCTGCCAGTAAGTTAGCAATCACTCTTTGCTGTACGCTGAGCAGCCGTCCAAAAAATTTTTAAGCAAAAAAGTAACCTTTCTCTCCTCAGCCCGCCGGCTTTCAGCAGCAGCATCAGCGGCAGCGCCGTGGTCTTCCATGAATGTGGTGAAGAATCACTTCAGGCGTGGCTTCGCTAAACGTAATTTTGTGGAAAAAATCTCCCATGTAAACACTTACAGAAAGCGCGTCGGTGCATTTGGACAATGCAACCAGCGCTGTTCACCTCCAGGTCCGCCCACCGGCTGCTCGCATCACCAACGGCGGCGGTTGACATCCGCAGGATGCGTTTGTTCATAGCGGCGAATTGGGCAAATTCGCTGCGGAGGCTCTACAAATTATTAATTATACAATAATTATACTATTAGGTATGTAAATCTCGTCAAATTCATGCCCACTATCGCTCGTGCAGCCCGGAAGCTGGAGGCCGTATTTCAGGCATGCAAAACATGCGTTTCGCTTCAGCTCCGTGGCATCCACCCTTTTAATCTGCTCATCGCGCAGAAACGGCACAGCCCAATTAACTTAATAAAAAATCAAATTATGAACGAATCCTGACATGCCCGCCCCCACATACTCCATTCTCTTATCACCCAGCATTCCGTGGGGATAGGAACAATCCCCTTACAGGCCAGACATGCAACGCGGTTCTTGAGTTTTTTCATTACCCATAAAGAACATACCAGGCCGCCTTCCCGTTGGTTCAAGTACAATAGGCATTCGTGTGGCCAGTGAAATGCCACATTGCATAGGCCGCACTTTCCGGCCGACCACCAAGCATCCGCCCACTGCCGAATTCCTTCGGCATCCGCCCCCACATTCTTCTGCTGCTGCTGCCGCTTCACTGCTCCGAAGGCATCCGCCCCTGTAATTGTTTTAGTTTAATTTGTCATTAAATTTGCCCCCATACACTTTCAAAAAAAATTGCGATTGAAAACCTGATATTTCGGCTGCTGGTGCTGTTGCTTAACATCGGTGGCATCCGCCCCATTCTTCTGCTGCTGCTTAACATCGGCGGCATACATCCCTTTGAACTGCTGCTGCTGCTTCACCGCTCCGATGGCTTCCGCCCCCTGCAATTGTTTAATTTAAATTGTAATTAAATTTTCACCCAAACACTTTCAAAAGTAAAAGAAATTTGCGCTTTAAAACCTGATCTTCAGCTGATGGTGCAGCTGCTTAACATCGGTGGCATACATCCCTTTGAACTGCTGCTAAACTTTTTGCCTGATTATTTGTACATGAATTAAAAAAAAATTAAAAATTCCCAGGTTAATAATAGAGTTCAAATGCTTTCGAACAATACCAAGAATGTTTAATACGGTTGAGAAGGAACTGACCCATTTTACAATTGGTCAAAAATGGCACTCAAGAAAACAAATGAAATTTTGGCGATCAGTTTTTGAGAAAATTTTTCACTTCTTAGGAGTGTATTTTCTGAAAATTTGTTCAAGTCATTTATTAGGGGTTTAAAATTTATTTAAATGTTTATTAAATACAAGGGTTTTTTAATTAAATTATATGGAAATGGTAAGAAAAAAACATTACAAGGTATTAAATTAACAGCTTCGAACTATAATCAATATAAACTTATTTAAAATGAATTTTTTCATTAATATATATTTTTTTAATATTTTTTATTCTTAAGTATTTTACTTTGTGTATATACATACATACCACACGTATTATGTTTTTTCAAATTATTATTTATATTTTTTTGCAGATTTTATAAATAATTTTTTTTTCAAATTGACAATTTTATGCGTTTCTTATTATTCGATTACATTGAATGAAGGAAAAAGTTTGTCCTTCCAAGATTTATTTTGTTTAAATTGCAAATATAAGGAAATAAAAAAATAATAAATTATTAAATTAGAACTATAAATGCTTTTAAATTTTTTGAATTAAAGAAATTTTATTTTCATAAAATCCGTGTGTTTTCCTTTAATTCTCTCATTTATAAAATTTTTATGATATTTTTTAAAACATTATTAACCATTTACTTGCCTATTTATCAAAACAATAATAAATACAATAAATTTAATTTATTTTTTTTTGTTTATTTTTTCAAATTTTATTATATTATATTCTTCATTTTCATATAGTTTGATATTCTTTATTAAATAATTTAAAGTAATTTTAATATTTTTTAATTAATATTTTTCTTTGATTTTCTAATAATATTTAATTTATTTAAAAATTTGCATTGAAATTATCAAATTTTGAAATACCTAAAAATTTTCTTTAAATCCAATCGTATTGCTCTCGTCTATTCCTGGTCCAGTGATGGTGCGCCTTTTAAAATTGGAACTACTATTATTATTTTAATTTTATTTAAAATATTTATCATTTTAATGCTTTGTTTTTTTTATTTTTAAAATAGATTAATTTATTTTTTTATTATTTTTTTAAATTTATTCTCAATAAAAAGCAAAATTTGTAATTAATATTTTTTTGAAATAAATAAATATTTTTGCTCATTATAAGTTTTATACGTAATTATAAAAATAAATCCTTATTTTAATACTAATTTTTTGGTATATTATTTTTCATCATTTTTAATGCATATTTACATATTAATGCTGAATATCGTAAATAGTAATACCGAGAATGATACGGAAGAAAAGATTAGGCATTTTTACAATATAAATTATAAAATAAATAAATATAATTTTCTATATTTTTCAATTCATTCATAATAAAGCATATAGAGCTTTTTGTATATAATCTATAAAAGAAAATTTCAATCAATATTCAAAATAAAATGAAGTTTTATTTTCTTAATTTATTGTACAAATATTTACTAAAAAGGTAAAAGAATTTAATACTTTATCAGAATAGCAGGTGTTATTTTTAACGAATTGAAATTTTTGAGGCCATCAAATAAGAAATTTGTCAAACAATTTTTGTATTCGTAATTGATCTTTTTTCTTGTTGCTTGTTGGGTTTCCGTTTTTTTTTTACATTTTCATCTTAAAGCTTAATAAATTTAAATTAATTTGTATATTTTAATAATCTTTTCATTTTTTAGCTTTACTATTTTATAAAATAAATTTAATCATTTTTTCCTTTTTAATACAGATTGATTTTTAAGTTATTAATTTTTCTATATTGAAACGTGTATTTATCTTTTGGCATCTAATTTATATTTAATATTTTCTCGTCTCGAGAAGAAGTAGCCGATTTTCTCCATGCCTTCTAAATTTTACAATAAAATAATAATAATTCAAAAAATATTGTTATTAAAAATTTGAAGAATGAGCACCATTTTACATGGCGACAAGGGATGAGCCAAATTGAAAAATAAAAAGCGAAATGCGAAATTTGCGAAATTGAGAAATGCAAAATGAAAAAAAGCGAAATGCAAAAACTAAAATGGATGAAAATGCGAATGGCGAAATGCGAACATTTTTTCAAAAATTTTACCTATAATAAATATCATAGATTTTAGGTTGTGATGCAAAAACAAAAAATCTCTGCATTTTCAGGTTCAATCTTTCTCTCAGATAACAAAAATGACAAATTCTACCCATTTTGGGGGTTAAAATTCAATTATCAAGGAAAATTATGGTCCAGCGGTGCTGACAGGCGTCGCCGGAAATTTTTTTGGAAATTTGATAAAATATTATAGTAAAAGTTGCAAAATTTTCAAAAAAATTAGTTTTTTTTTTTCAAAAAAAATACAAACCCATGAAAAGAGGCAAAAATTACGTATCGGCATGAGAAACAAAAATCGCAAAAATATTTTCATTTTAATTATAATTTAATGTTAAAATTTTATTAATTTTCTTTCTTAATTTTTTTGTGTCTTAAGTTGAATATTTTATTTTGCGCATGTAATTTTCTACGTGTTGATTAATCTCAGGAAGTAACTCGGATTTTAATTGTAATTTAATTATTTTTAAGCTCTTCCCAAACAAAAAGTCTAATTATAATACAAAGGCAACACAATTATGACAAAATATATATTATTTTTTTATTTATTAAATATTAATTTAATATTTTATATATTTTAAGTTTTTTTTGTTGAAAATTGAAATAATTGAAAAAAAATTGTGTCGTTAGTACTAATTACAAATTACTTTTTTAAATTAACATTATAAACATAATAAAAACAATTAGTAATTTCTTAAAAACTTATTATTTTAGTTATTTTATTTTACTATGATAATTGTCTTTTTTAATAATAAATTAAGTCATTGCTTTTCGAATATTTTATTATGGTTTGAGGTATAAATAAATATGATTTTTATAGATTATAAATGATAAATGTTTATTTCTTTCCTGTTTTTCTATTTTTTGAATTATATACTAAAATATATTTGTTTAAATTTTTTATTATTTCGATTTTATTTGTTTAATTTAAGTAAATAAATTTTAGTACTTATACATTCTACTATGTAAATAATATTAAAATGCATTTATTTATTTATTATTAAAATAAATTCCTAATTTCACTGAGTTCTTGCGTTTTCTAAAATGATTTTTCAATGCTTTGTATTTTAAAATTTATATTTTATTCGCATTTAAAATTTTTGTTTATTTATTCCAGGTAATAAATTTTGCAATTTACCATTGTAAATTTTCGTAAAGGGAGCAGAATTTTTCTTAAAAAAATTAATCTTCTCTTCTTACTTTGAGATTTCTATTTTAACTATTTAAAGTGTTTCAATTACTACATTGATTTATAATGCTTTTTAATTCCATAAAAAATAATTTTTGATTTGATCAATTTTAGATTTTGATTAATTTTGTTTAATTAAGTTATTTACACTTAAACAACTGCATTATTTCAAGGCCAGTTATAAAGTTATGTTATTTTTTTTTCATTTTTAAACCTGACTATTTTGTACGTATAAAAGATTTAACATTTTAATGCTAATAATACCAACAGAATTATTCTTATTTTTTTACTCTCATGATGAAAAATCTTGTAAACTTTTTTGAGGCGAATGCAAAAACTAAGGTCAGGTTTATTTTTTCTACTTACAATAAATTTTGTTTTTATTTTGTACTTTTTTTTTCTAAATTATAGATTATTACAAAAAACAATATTTATTTAATTGTTCTAAATATATTAAGATTTTCTCAGTGCAACTCGAGGAAATCAAAAATGCAAATAAATTTTTCTCGCGCAACCAATTAAATTAGGTAATTTATTTTATCAAATTATTAAAAATGAAGATAATTGAGTTTTTGTTTTGTTTTGTTTTTTTAGTGTTTTAATTTCTGGTTTTAAATTTTTTTGTATACCGATCGGTATAAACGAAAAACATTTTTAATTTTATTTAGTTAAGAAACCAACTTAAATCTCAAAAAATATTATTAAGACAGCAATTTTCTTTCTTATTTATTTTAATAAAGTATTTTCAATGCACAGCTTTTGTCATTATTTAAGTAAAAACAACTTTCAAATAAATAAATAGATTTTTTTAAAATTTTTCCAGCAATTTTTGGAAGATATTTTTTCATTAATTTATTCATCATTTAATGCTAATTTTATATTCAAAAATTTTTTATTTCTAGGACTAATATTATGAATTTAGATTTTAATTGTTTATGCATCTTTACGCTCATGATGCGTCATCTGTGTTTATTGTTGTTAACGATTGAGATGTTTTGTACTCCTTAATTAAATTGATTATTATATAATTTTAGTATAAATTTAGTGGTTTTTTTTTTGAAAATTGATAAATTATAAATTGAAGATGATTTTTAAAAAAAATCAAATATTATTAATTTTAAAACAAAATGTGAAATCTAATATTTAAATAAACACATTATATTTATATTATTTATTTTCTATTGCGATAAAATAATATTTAGTTGTTATTTAGCATCATTTTTAAGATTCTTAAATTATAATTTAATAAAAGAATGCCAAGAAAAATAATTTGTTATTTTTAGCACAACAATTTGAATATGACTTAACTTTATTTAATTTTCAAATAATTATCCAAAATATTATAGCTAAGCATTCATTTATTTAAAATTTTGATTGACGTGGCGCTTGTAAATTTAATTTCAAAAAAATTTCCTTATTTTTTCGGAAAACTTAAATTTATATTTGTTTAAATAAAAATCGTAAAATTTTAAATAACTTTACATTATCTGATTTTCATATTTAAACCATTCAATTAATTCATTTTAACAAATTTATTATAATGTTTTTGTTGGTTTTTATTGACATAAATGTTTTGGTTTTCTATTTGGTTGATAAAACTTTTGTTTTTAAATTAAAATTTACGAATCTAATTAGTTCATATTAAATTAATATATATAATTTTTTTTTTATAAAATACATTCTTTATTATTTTTCTATTTTTTAAGGACTAGGCACCATACGGGTTACGGACTTACGGACTAGAAACCCGGAAAATCCGTACTCCGTAAAAATCCGTATCCGGGAAAAATACGGACCCGTATAAGGATAAGGATTTTTTAAAATTTTTACTTTTCATTAAATTGGTTTTTAAATACGAATCTTGAATATTAAAGCTAAAAGACAATAATAAATTTATTAAAAATCTAGCAACAAAATTCAAAATTACACAACTCGCAACAAATTGAAAACGAGGGTTAAATATCTAAGGGACTGTTTAGTTGAAAAAATTCATTTTCGGCTGTTTCCGGTTTCAATTGAGACCGTTACACACATGTACAAGGGAAAGGTGCGGGGATTAGAATTGTGCATTTACGAAATACGAAATATCCCCCACTCCCGTTGAGCCAAAATTATTACGACATTTCTTCATTAAATTATTATGATATTTCTTTAGTCTCTTTTAGACACAAGTTAAAAAAATCATTAAAAACTAATTAAATAATCCAAGTTTATTATTTAATGGCAAAAAATGCATCATCATTATAAGTAAAATAAAATTGTAAAAGTTAATCATTTATATAAAAATTCAAATGAAATATATTATCATTCTGTACATTTGGATAAATATTTTGAATTAACAAAATAAGAATAAAATAATTTTAAGCATTACAAATCCTGAATAAATAAAGTTAAAATTATCGAATTAAATATGGGGAAAAAAAATAATAAAAGTGCTTAAACATCTAATTCCTTTTTATTTTTTGAATTGAACAATGTTTCTTAGTAATGAAATAAATATCAAAACCTGACCGAAAAATGTTCATTGGAAAATACGTCAGTGTTACAAATATTTCTGAAAAATAATTTAAGCCTTTTTGAACCAAAAATGTTAAAGTCGAAATTAAACTTTCGTCTTTTTTTGTTCGAATTCTTGTCCAGGGTTCGGAATAAACCTGAACGAATGTCGTTTCATGATCTCGACCTCGAAACACAAATAGAGAAGAGTTATACAAATTGGTTAAATTTTAAATCAAATTTCTGCGGTGCAAAAGCATATTATAAATTTATACAAATAATAATAATTGTGAAAAGGTTAAAATTCAAAAATTAAAACATTTCAGCATTATTAAACGATCAATAAATTTTGATGAAAAAATCAGTTAACTTTAACAGTGTTTGATAAAAAATGATTCTATAATATAAACTCAAACGTAATTTTTTTTTCAATTACTTTTTGTCGTTTATAAATTTTTTAAATATTTTGTTCTTTTTATAAAGAATATATAATTGAATCTAAAACCACTGAATTTAGGACGATTATTGGCAAAAGTAAATATTCCAATTAATTTTACTAATATAATTAATTCCCAATAATAAATTATCTATTTTTTGGATCATTCAATTCTTACTCCATTTTGTAAATAATAATCTTATATTAGAATCTTTTAGATCTAATTTTTATAGAAAAGATTTTCATTTTGAAAATTTGTAACCTTCAATCTCTATCAACACTTATTTTCATATATTTAGGTTAATTTTTTAACATTTCAATTTTCTGTGTAAAATATACATTTGTTGTTAAATTTTCAATATTATTATGTTCATTATATTTATATATTATCAAGTTATTTATATATTTTGGCAATAAGATTTTAGGGTCAAAACAAGAACATTTTGCAGAATTGCTTTATCGCAGCAAAGCCGGGCTTATTCAAAAGAGCTAACTTTTCTCTAAGATCCTGATCGTGTGTAAAAAATTCGCACAAAACATTTTGTACGAGAAAACACAATTGTCCGTAAAAATCCATTACATATCCGAATAACTTAAGAATAAAATTCCGAAAAAATTAGCATTGTAACTCAGTGGGGCAAATGGTGGAAGTTCGAGTCCCCTCCATGACACTAATATTTTTTATTTAAAAAAATTAAAATAACGTTAAATTATTTTTAGCGAACAAAATTGAAATCCAATTTTGCCAGAGAAAAGAAATATATAGGCCATGAATACATTGCATTCTGCTTAATTATCTCATCTCACTTTGCAACAAATCTATTGAATTAGCGATTATTTTATAATAGATTAAAATTTAAAGTTTATTCGTATATAAAAATAAATAAATAAATTTTGGTTGAAATATTAATTTAAAACAATTCTTTTTTATATCTAATATAGAATAGTTTAAATCATGTGAATTAATAAAAGCAATTTAAATTACTAGAATATTAATATTATAAAACAAATAAATGACGCATAATTTCTCTTAATTTAATTGTATTATTTTATTAAATTTTGTTTTTATGACTATTCAATTTGTATATAGAAATTATTTTATTATGATTATTTATGTTTTTTTTAGGAAAACGGACATTCTTTTAAAAAATTATAAATGATAATAATAATAATATTTTGATCAAAAACAATATGCTTCATCATTTTTAACAAATAAATAACACTTTTTAATCTATTTTTCTCATTAAATAAATCTTCATTCAAATATTTTTAAGTTTTAAAAATTATTTCATTTATTTTTTTATTAGTCCAATTTTCTTCTGATTTCTAAAATATTTTAAAAAAACATTATATTTTGTAGTTGAAATTTTGTATTATTTTTAAATTTGAAATATTATTTGACGTCGATGAATTAATTTGCCCCAAGAATATTTTTCTTCTTGAGCGCTACTTACTGACGGTGTTGTTCTGTGTTGCTTTGTAGACTCTATACATTTCTTTATTTTTTAAATCAATTTATTAGATTAATTAAAAGAACGGTTTTTAATTTGAAATTATATTTGCTATATAAATTTTTTCAAGATAATTTAATTTTTGTAGAAATAAAAAATCCCTGTATAAATTGTATAATTAATTAACGTTAAATATATTTTCACAAATAATTAATGCTTTCTTATTAAATCATTTCATTAATCATAATTAAATTCTTTTATTAATATAAATGGTATCAAAAGAAATACACAAAAATAAAATAATAAAACTGTAAAAATAATATTTTTTTAAAGATTAAGTAATTTGACAAGTGATAGGCAAAAAAGTCAATCATAAATATGAAAAAATATTATTCTTATTATTGACGTAAAGCACTTTTATGTGTGTTGCAATTGAAAAAACTTTTTAAATAAAATTAAGATTTCCGAAAATTGTGAGATTGAATTCAAAACAATGCTTTTGATAAGTCTTTTTACATAATCTATTTTTTAAATAAGTTTTTTTTTTTTTTGACAGTATATATAATCTAAATTAAGTATAGAAACTAACTTTACCTATAATATTTTCATTCTTGGGCTGAACTAGTTTTACTGCAGGCTGATGTAGCCTGACATTTTTGTTTTTCGCCTTTCATTCAAACCATTCAGTTCAATAATATTAAAGGTTTTAATTTTAATTTACCTATTATTTTGTAAATATTAAATTGTTTGAATTTACTATTATCCATTCCATTAATAATGATTATTATAAATTCAATTTATTTAAATAATCAATTTCAAGTAGACATATTTGCCTCATTCTCAATTTTGTCATTTTTAGTTTAAAATATACAATTAAATATGATTTTTAAAATATGATTTTATTTTACAAATTTTTTAGTTTTTGGTCTCAGAATATCAAAGCGGAATATTTAAAATCGTTAATTTTTCTACTTAATTTATTTAATTGTAGTTTAATTTTTTGGAAGAATTAAATAGCTTATTGTAAGCATAACCGCCGATGGAAATTTTTGCTCAGCTTTCATGGCGTCACGTCATTTTTTACACTTTTTTTAATATTTTTTTTGTTTTTGCTTTGGCATTTTTTCATGCTTTCTTTTGACTTTTCTTCTCATTTCGTATTAACATAAAATAATTAAATTTTCTTTAATTTCGTCAGTTCATTCTTAAATTGTATTTAAATAATTAAAAAGTTCATAAGACAAAAAAAAATTAACAAAAAAATAGAAAGCTGTGCAAAAAATTTTTTCTGTTTAAAATTCAAAGCCTTAATAAAGATAGTTATAAATAAAATAAAATAAATGCCTATAATAAATTCTATTAGATTTTTATGGAAAGATAAATAAAAACAAAAAATATTAATGTAAATAAATGAAATAATTATTTATATTTTTATTTCATAAAATATGTATTCCTTCAACTATCGAGGTTAATATATACCCATAAGAATTGTATTTTTGTGGGAGAAAAAGCAAAAAATTATTTAAAAATTATTTTGGTAAATAGGTTATATCATTAAAAAATAATGCATATAAATAAATATCAAACATTATGATATTGTGAAATTGTTTTCTTGAATGAAAGATCGAAATAAAAGTATGTTACATTTTCTGCAAATATATTTTATATAGCATTTTGATAATAATAAAGATATTTCCAAATCCATATACCTATATTAAAAATCAAAAAATTTTTATCAAATATTAAAAAATTAAAGGAAAATATTCTTTCATCAAATGGATAAAAAAAGCCTTAAAAATCTGAGCATTAAATAAAATATTTAAGAAATACTGTAATTTGACCCCAATTTTAAAAAATATTTTGCAATAAAGAAGAATTTCATTTTTAATTTGCTTTGATTTTTATTAAAATGGTTACAGAAGAAAACATAAGAATGCATTTATAATTTTATTTATTTTAATTCAAAACAAAATTAAAAAATAATATTAAATAGAATTAAATGAATTAAACTTTATTTTATATATTATAACATAAATTTTCATTTAGTGATGTCTTCATAAATTTTTATAATTAAAAAAATAATTAAAACCAATTTAAGAATATGCATAATAAGCTAATATAAATAAAAAATAATATAAATTTCTTTCAACAAACACAAATTATAAAACATAATTTATTTACAATTGATAAAAATTTAATATTGCTCTTTAAAATAATTTGAGAATGATGAATATTTTATTTATTTGACATCGAATGAATGCCAACCAAATGATCTACCAAAAGTTTAATGCGTTAAATTTTGACAACAATTAACAGTGATTCAAAAAATTCATTATTCAAAACAAATTTTATTACATCCTTTGATTTATATAAAAATTTAGCCAAAAAGAACAGAAAATATAAAATAAATTGCAATAACTAAAATAAAAACACGAAAATTAATTTTTTTTAATTACAGAAGAAAAGATAATAATTAATTACTAAATTAAAAAAAGAATATTAAATAAAATTAAACTATAATTAATTTTTTTTATTCAATTTGTAAAAATGAATAGTTTCAATACATGAAGGAAGCATCACAAGCGATCTTGCCCATGTGAAATTTATATATTGTAACATAAATTTTCATATAGTGATGTCATCAAAAATTTTTATAATTCTTAAATATGCAAAATAGAAAAAAAATCTTTACCTAAGCTCCAAAAGCTCCAAATAAATGTTTTAACAGGATTATAATTAATTTTATTTTATTTCAACAAAAACAGAAAATATGTATATTAACTGGTATTCATTAATTGATTATTTCTAAATTAAAAAAAATATATATATATATTTAAGTCTTAACCGAAAATGTTAAAATTATCAAGAATATTTAGAATATAATCGTAAATATAAATTTTCAAACATTTAAATTATATAATAATTAAAAAACGAAATTGAGAAAAAAATATTTGTTTCAATTTATACGAAAGATAAGGTTTAAAATAAATTAATAAAATCATATCATACATATACCGTCATTTATTTGATTTTTTAAAAGTCAATTCTAAATTTGTAATACAACAAAAAATGACTTTTTTTTATCTTTTTTACATATTAATTTTTCATTATGGAATTTTTACCTACTATTTTTTTCTGAAGAATACATTTAATTTAACAAATTCACAAATAATTTTTTAACAAAAATTATATGATAATTCTATTACGTCGTAAATTTGTTTATAAATTAATTAAAATTCAAATAAAAAAATACAAGAATTTATTTAAACCTTTGGTTCTCAAAATCTGAAAAAGAATAAAAAAAATATGCTAAAAATTTAATAAAAGCCAAAAAGATCTTGGAAAATTTGACGAAGAAGAAACAATTTTCAAATTGACATTTAAAACAACATAAGCATATTTCGAAATATAAATAATAAATTCAGCAATAAATAAACCCATAAAAACAACAATTTTTTGTTGGATTTTTGTAAATATAAATAAAGAAATAAAGATAATGACGAAAAAATAATAACAATTCAGCTGAAACGTAATTTCATTCAAAATATTCTACAATTGTTTAATAAAATATAATAAAATTATATTTTTTTTATTATTTAATAGAAATATAATTGATTTAAAAGTCATATAAAAAACAAAAAATGAATATTTGCGTTGTCAACTATGTGTTTCTCATCCTCAAATAGAAATCTAAAAAAGGTGCAAAGAATACTAATTAAATAAAAAAAAGTTAATTTAAATACAAATTAATAGAATACATTTGAAAATTTATCAATGAAAATGACCAAAAAAAAAATTCAGAAAACCATAAAAAAAGAAAAATTATGAATTGAGAAAAATCCTTTAAAGAATGCAATATTAAATAATAATTCAGCTGATTTCAGTATGCGACATATGCTGTCCTAATCGAGTTAGTTTTGCAAATAGAAAAAGAAAACAAAAAGCCTAATTTTATTAGTTTTAATATGAAAAAAAGAATGCATTAACAACTTTAAACTTTGTAAAATGAAATAAACCTATCTATAAGTTTAATAATTAAATAAAGTTAATCAAAAATTGTTAAATAAAATATTAGTTGCATACACCCATAATCGATCATCAAAATAATAAATTAGAGCTTGAAAATACATAAATTATTAAAAAAAATGAAATACCAAAGTGTTCGAATGAAAAATAAAAAAAGTTAGAAATTAAGTTTTATAAGAATTATTTTTTTTAAATAAAATATGACTAATAAAGAAATTAATGGAAGAATTTATCCTAAGCAAATTAATTAAAGTATTAAAATTTTCATATATATTTTTTAAAATATTTAAAGATTTTAATATAAATTTGTCTGTTACTTTAACATCATTAAAAAAAATTGATTTCATTTTCTAATTATGCTCAAATTTAATAATAAATACATTCAAAGTTTTTTTAATTAATTTTACAAAAATGAAAATAGCAAATGCCAGAGCGAATCCAAACTTCAATCGTGTAGAGCGTCAAGAAGATCAAAAAAAATAAATTATGTTTTTATGGAAAATCAATAATTTATTAAAAATTTAATTAAAACTAAAAAAATCATTTATACTTTCACAAATTGAACGTAATTTTTTCCAGCATTTATACTTACAAAAAATATTTTATAAAAAAGTTTTTTAAAAAAATCATTAAGAAAACCTTTATATTTAATTATCCTTCAGAAATTACAAACTTTAAAAATTTTAAATAAATTTGACGTAAAAAAAGTACTGAATGAAAATAAAGACATATGCCAAAATAAATAAATAAATAAAAATTTTAATGATTCAATTATTGAATAAATTTATAATTCATAAAAAAATTTAAATATTACGATAAACAATATAATCATGAAAAATTTTTTTTTAATAAATTAAATTATATTTTACTTTGGTGCATATGATTTTTGGTAGAATTATTTTTAATCATTTAATAAAGAAAATATTTATAATATTATAAATTTATTTTAAATTGATAAATAAACATAAAAAAAGGAAAAATAAAATTAAATACAAAATAAAAATTCGCCTACAAATAAAAAATAGATAAAAAAAATAAAATAATGGTAAAAAAAAAGAAAATGAAGTTTGAATAATTTTAAATTTTGTATGACATTAAAATAAGTATTTTTTAGAATAACAAAATTAATTAAAATCCTCTAATAAAATTCTCGAGGGCAGCATGGGAAACATCGCAACGCGAACCTCCAACGAGATTGGTACTTAAAATTATCTGTTTGTTTTAATTCAAATAAATGCAAAATAATAAGAACTTTTTTATGTAACAAAAGCTGCTACTAAAATAGAATCAATTTTTATTTTTTAATAAATGTTAAAAAAATAATAAATAAAATTTGGTGCCCGAGAAAGTCAAAAGCTTATGATATGAAAATTCATTTTGAAAAAATAAATAAAATCTCACGAAAATAAAATTATTAAATAATCACCCTCGCAATAAATTTATGATATTTTTTCAATACCCATGAATTGACTCGAAGTTTATATGATCATTTTTTTTCAATAATAAAATTAAGTCTTTTTATGAAAAATTATTTTATGGCTTATGTAAAATATGCAATCATATTAAATTTCGTAATTCGATATTCTTTATTCTCTGTTTTCTATTTATAAATTCATATTTTTTTAATTAATAGATTGTATAAGTTTAATTTCCTCACTTTTAATTTTATTATTCATTAATCATGTACATTAGTCCGAAAATTTTTCTAGATATTGGCGTTGGTTTTTTTTATTCATTTACTGATTGTGTGAATTTAATTCATGAGAAAATATCTTTTTACACGATTACGCTTACGCATTTTCAAACGCGTGTGAATTTAATATAATGTTTATTTAATAATAAAAATAGTTTTATTAGATTTAGGGTTATAAGAATTTGATTTTTTATTTTTTTTCATTTTCATGCCTTATTTCGTTCTTTTTAAATTCAAATTTTGAAGATTTTATCAATACTTTTTAATCCATCATCTTCTTTTGTTCAACTTTATGAATTAATAACGTTTTTTATCAGTTGTATGAATTTTCATATTTTATTTATAATAGATCTATTTTAATTTAACTCATTTAATAAATATACCATAAATTTAATAATAAAAGTAATAACATTTATGAATCAATTCTTTTCATTGTCATAATTGTTTTAATATTAAAAACTTGTTTAAAACATGGTTATAAATATTATTTATTTTCTAAAAATAGTTGTAAAATTAAGAATGTTTTTGAAAAAATTTATTATTAATAATAATTTTATTGTTTCTTTTCCATTAAATTATAAATATTAAATCACATAACAATTTTTAATAAGTCAAGGTTCATTAAAAATTTCAAAAAAACATTTCCGGCAGCACCTATCGGCCCCCAAAATTAATAATTTTTCATAAAAAATTTACCCAAAACCAGAAAAATTGTTAATTTATTTAAACATAATAAAAAACAGCTTTTATTTTTAATTATTGGAATGAAAATTTTATATAAATTATTTTATAAATAAATAAAAGTTATAAAAATTATAAAATTATTTGTCTCTGAATCATTTATTCTTTTAATAATATTTATTAAGAAAAAAACAGATAAATAAACTTTTTTTGTTTCGAGAATAATATACAATAATAGAAAAATGTATTAATAATGATTTTAATTTAATCAATTGAGGAAAAATGAATAATAAATAATTTATTCGATATTTAAGTTTTTATTTAATTTAATGAAAGTATTTAAAAAGCTCGCTAGAAAATACAACCAAGATCAAACAGAAAATATAAATTTATAAATAAAGGAAAATTCATTAAAATAAATAAAATGGCATTTATATTGAAAAGAAATGACAAATAATTCCATGCATTAGTTTATTATATTTTATTAAATTTTTTATAATAAGACGTGGAATTTAAGGAAATCCCAAAATAGTTGACTGAACACTGACGATAAAAATTAAAAAAAGAAAATTAATATTTGTTATTAATAATAATTAGGGTTCGAAGTTGTATGCTTTTGCAAGTTTTTTCTGCGCATTCTTCAGCATTTCTGCATTAAAATTTTTTGGTTTGATGAATTTTTAGTGCATATAAAAGCATATTTTGGGGGTTTCGAGAATAAATGCATAGTTCGCCATTTTTGCGTTTTGAGAGCAAATTTCGGTCATTTTATAGAAATTTTCACAAGAAAAATGCAAAAAAGCGATAAATACACCCCTAAGGATCGATTTTTTGGGAATTTAAAAAACACACCTTTAAAAGGCGAAAAATTTTGAGCTTTTTATAAGATAATCTTGGAAAAAATTACTTTGTTAAAAATTGTAATTTAATGTTTTTTGAATTGTCTAAAAACGCTCCTTCGCCATAATTTTGTTGTTTTCTTTCAAAGTCATTCTTGAATTTTACACATTTTTTGGCATTTTTGAGGTTTAAAAGACATTTTTGGCACTTTTTTAGGCATATTTTAGTTGTATATTTGGGTTTTTAGGGTATATTTAGGGGATTTTTTGTGTATATTTTAGTTGATAAAATTTTTTATGCGTCCTTGGGTTTCATGAAATTTTCCCATTATGTCCTTGTAAATCAGTGAGCCCGTCCTTGGGAAACGAGTTTTTCCAATGGAAACCCTGTGTAACAATAATATTCTTATTTTAAATAAATCTGACAATGAAAAAAAATAGTAATAGTTAGAATCTTCAATCACAATTTTCTTACTTTTATTGGTGATGCGACCTTTGCGCAGCGCCATTTGCGCCGCACAGCAAAAATGGACATTTGCGCCGCTCAGCAAAGTCGACACTTGCGCCGCGTCATTTGCGCCGCATATAGTTGCGCCGCGGATGTTTGCGCCGCTCCATATGCGCCGCGACATTTGCGCCGCCAAGCAAAAATGGACATTTGCGCCGCGCAGTCAAAAATAATATTTTTAATTTCAATTTCACTAATGTAAATCAGATTTACTAAAAACCAACAACAAAAAAAAAATAGTTGGAATTGATAAGTAGGGAGGGGGGATTTAGGTTTTTAGTTATTTTTTTTTGCGGCTTTTAATTTAATGAGAAAAGAAAAAACATTTTTAACACGCAAATTTTTCATTTACGCCCCTATCTTTTCTGTAAGAAAAAGAAATGTTTTAGCTTTTTATTCAAAAAAGATTAATTTATGTTTGCATTTTGTCATTAAAATTGTTAAAAAGTTTTTTACATCGATTTAAATTTTTAAAAAAGCACAGATTTTAATTTTTCGCCAATATTTCGCGATTTTTGATTGAATATCAATCGATTCTAATTTAGAAAAATTGTTGGGTCAATCTTATAGGCGCAAATGTCGTTTTTGTTAGGCGGCGCAAGTGTCTCGGCGCAAATGGCACGGCGCAAATGTCCGCGGCGCAATTGTCTTTTTTGCTGAGCGGCGCAAGTGTCGCGGCGCAAATGGTGCGGCGCAAATGTCCGCGGCGCAAAAGTCGGCTAACCACTTTTATTTAGAAAAAATTTACTTTTTATTTTTGTATTGCTTATATTATTTTTAAAAGTTTATTTAATTTTATTTAAAGAGAATAAAGAATGTTTATTTTAAGACTTATGATTCGTGATATGAATTTCTCGTGAATTTTTCACTGGTCCAGTTTATGTTCACTAAAATCATAATCTTGTGCAAATGAATATTTATCTTAAAATAGACAACAAAAATCTCCAATAATTTCCTATTTTTTTAAATTTGACATTAATTATTTATTTTATTTAACTTTTATTAATTAATTTGCTTATTTTTATATAATCCCTATTGTTATACTTTTTGGTGGATGAAAAACCGTTTTTATTTATTTATTTTATTTATTCCTTAAATTTTACTTTATATTTGTAAATTTTTATTAAATTTTCTTTCTTATTAATTTACAATTGTAAATTGCTATAATATTAATTGGAAATTTCATAAGTAATTAATATTCTCATGTCCTTTGGTTCCTCTGTCAATTTTATTTTGTTTACCACTTGTAAAAGAGTGCTCATTTTTTAAATTTTTAGTTTATTGTATTTTATTCTCGAAACAATTAATTGAAATTTTTATTTTTTTTAAATTAGATTATCAAATAACAATAAATTATATAAATCAAAAGCCGCAACTTTTGGCCATTTTAATTGATTTATATATATGTTAATTCAAAATTATTAATAAGTTGTACAAATTATTGATTTAAAAAAAATTTAAAAAATTAATTGATTAAAATAAGATGATCAAATGTATTATCAGCAAAAATTAAAACATTCATTAAATTTTATTCAATACTGAACTATAAAATTAAATGTTTTTAGATTGTTTTAAAAAAATATTTTAGCATAATTTCAAAAATCCCCTAACAAAGGAGGGGTCGGCAAGTGACCGTGGAAGTTCCAAATGAGATTTGGTGGGTGGGTAGATCACCCCTAATTTCTATTGTGAAATTTTAACCATTTTTTGCCAAATCAGTTTCTGTGCCGAGATATGACAAAGTTTTTGGCATTTTATAATTAGAAAAGACATAATTATTTTACTTTCATAAGAAGCCATTGGTGCAGAGGTAGTTCGTTAGTTAAATCTCTTTTAAGTCATAGGTTCGAATCCTTTGCGTGCATATATAAATTTTTATTTTTGTTTTTTATGCAAAGTTAATTATCTAAAAATTTGTTTAAAAAACAAAATTTTTATTTTAAATATTTTCATTAAAATCATAAAATTAAATTAAAAATAATGATGCAATAAATATCCTGTCGTTTTTTTAAAAAAATTTTGTATAAATTTTTTTATTGAGTATCTATCCTATGTACCAAAATGAATAGAAAAATTAAAAATAATTTTTTTTTATATAAATAATTTTTGATAATTGACTTTGCATAAAAGCAAAAATTTAAAAAAATGAATTTGCATAAAGAGGACCCGAACCCAGTTGTTCAATAAAAAGTTTGGCACGTCATATCTCGGCACAGAAGCCCATTTGACAAAAATGGATAAAATTTTACAATAGAACCTAGGGATGTCTACCCACCCACCAAATCTCATTTGGAAATCCCACGGTCACTTGCCGACCTCTTCTTTGTAAGTGTTGTGTTTTCCAATAAAATATTATTTGTAATTTATTATATTTTACACTTTTATTTTTATTTTGTAGCACTCAGTTGTCCAAATTTGCAATTATTTTTTAATTAAATTAACCCAAGAAAATAAAATATAAATAAAATAACAGAACAAAGTATTGTTGATAGAATAAATTTAATGTAGGGTTAAGCCCCGTCCCTGCGCTCTCCGATCCCCGACATTTTTGGGCCTATTCCCCGCCCCGACCTCCGACATGTCGTCCCCCGACTTTTTGCTCCCCGACCCCCCGACCCATAATCGGGGAATCGAGGACCCCGAGTGTTGTAAAAATTTAAAAGTTATTTCATCCACTAAGGGGGAAAATATTGAAATTTTTGAGATTTTGAACAAATTTTCTCAATTAAATTCATTAAAAATTACGAAAAAACTTTCCGGCGGCGGTTATCGGCACCTATGGCCACCAAAAAGTATTAAATTTTCTTAAGAAATTATTCAAAAATCACAAAAGTTTGTTTTTTGGACAAAATATGTTAACAAATGTCACTCAAATTTTCAAATTTTTCCGGCGGCGTCTATCGGCACCGCCGGACCCATTTGTTCCGCGAAAAGTTTTTTAAAAAAGCACACCACAAAAAAACAGTTTTTGAAAAAGCAAAAAAAAAATGTAGTCAAATTTGACGTTCAGACCCCTCGCAAAATGGTACTGTCTCCCGCCCCCCCCTCGACTATCTCCCCCAGACCCATTAGCGAAAATTTCGGTTGATTCCACCCCTTTCTAATTATGATAAAAACCAAGTTGGACGTATTCTTGCTTGCGCTAACCTTTGAATTAGATTGAAAAGTGAAAAAAAAGAAAATTTACCAGCATTTTAAAATAAAAATTGGTTTTTTGTTTAAAAATTATGTTGATCATTCCCCGATCGGGGTCCCCGACCCCCGATAATTGAGCTCCTCCCCGCCCCGACCCCCGACATGTCGCCCCCCGAGGTCCACGTCCCCCGACTTTTTGCCCCCGAGGGCTCGGGGCTTAGTCCTAATTTAATGAAACTAATAAAAATTTATTTTCATTATTTATTTTTTCAGCTGTATATTTATTGTAAAAATTATTTATTTAGAAAATAATATATTCGTTTATTTTGCTAAAACCAAATATATTAGCAC